>CM060966.1:180762275-181362275 GCA_030765045.1 Tenodera sinensis
CTCACATGACTTTCTCTACTCACTCATTCTTACAAACTCTTATTCCTAGTACGTATGTATGGGTAAGCTCAAAGGCCAAAAATGTACCCTCTACACCTCCATTTTACAATTACTGCTACACGTCCAACAATGAAAGCTGCACACATACAAGGTGTGATCAAAAAGTAACAGAAATTTTTACTTTAGATTCCTGTTACTTCACTGTTAATAGCTTCATTATTTCCTTATTTAGAAATTTCTAATTTTTTTAAAGAACCTTTATTCATTTGTGCCCTTCAAAGTAATCCCCCTCAGATAAAAAACTTGTGCCAGTGCTTTTTCCAATCTTGGAAGCACTTCTGAAAGTCACTTTTTGTTACGGTGTTCAACTCCTTCAGCAATTCTGTTTTTGTCTCCTCAATGGTGGCAAAACGATGTCCTTACATGGTTCTCTTCAGCCTCGAGAATAGAAAGAAGTTGCAGGGGACCATGTCCGGCAAATACAGTGGCTGAGGCAACATAACAGTCGTTTTTTGCCAAAAGTCACAAACAAGCTTTGAGGTGTGACCGGAAGAATTATCGTGATGCAATTTCCAGAGTGGTTTTAACACAATTCTGTTGTTTTTTTAATTGCTTCACGCAAACGGCGCATAACTTCCAGGTAGTGTTCCTTATTGGCCATACAACCTTAAGGTAGGCACTCATGATGTACTATCTCATTGTAATCAAAGAAAACAGAAGAACTTTCACATGTGATTGAATTTGTCTAACTTTTTTTTTGTCTTGGCTCTTCAGGCAGTTTCCATTTGGATGACTGGGCCTTGGTTTTGACTTCTTACTTGTGTTTTGTCACCTGTTATACCCTTCTATAGAAGTTCTGGGTCATTATCGACTTCATTCAGCAATTCCTTAGTGGTGTCTTTGCGACATCATTTTTTGGTCAAAATTCAACAATTTGGGAACAAACTTCGCTGCCACACGTTTCATACCCAAAACATCCAAAAAAGTAGTTTGTCATCAGCCAAAGGATAAGCCAACATCATTAGCAGTCTCTCTGATGGTGATTAGGCAATTTTCCAGAACCATTTTCTAAACTTCTTCCACATTCTCATCAGGAATTGATGTGCTAGGACATCCAGGGTAGTTGTTATCTCCAACATTTTCTCGACCCTCTTTGAAACATCTCTATCACTTGTTAACTCTTATCTTCCTCATCGTAGATTCCCCAAAAGCCACAGTCAACATTTCAAATGTGGTACTGCATTTTATTTCATTTTTAAAGCACAATTTAATGCAAATTCTTTGATCCATCTTTTTCAAAAGCAAAAATTCACCAAAATTTGCTGAGCACTCACAAACACATATAATTTTTTCAACTGTCAATAATAAACTAAATATTCAAAACAGCTGAAAATGCAAGCATACATCAGCA
The DNA here is from genome assembly GCA_030765045.1 of Tenodera sinensis. Classification (NCBI taxonomy): domain Eukaryota; kingdom Metazoa; phylum Arthropoda; class Insecta; order Mantodea; family Mantidae; genus Tenodera; species Tenodera sinensis. Next base: position 180,763,687 of record CM060966.1, read on the forward strand.
ACATGTGTACCAACAAGATAAAAAAAGTTTTGAAAATTGGATGTATAAAGCCTGCGAAATTTAAAACTTGCCATTACTTTTTGATCACACCTCATATGCACTACCTGTCTGATGAATGAAGGGGAAACTAGTGCACAAACATAACAAGGAAGCTCACCATTCCCGTTATATAGCACGTACCTGGCCAGCGCAGAGAAGTGCCCTCCTTCGTCAGACAGGTAGTGTATTATATATCTGTCCTGCATACACTAATGAGAATATCCCTACCTGGTACCTGTTGTATCCTACAGAAAGTTGACATCCGATGTCATGGCTGGGGTCTGAACCTGAGACACCAGCCATGACAGACATTGTTTGTGTGATTATACAGCAGCTGCAGATGGTTGGTTCCCAGCAGGGCTTCTCTACGGACGCTGCTGCCACCACTAGCAGTAGCCGAGACCACATTCGGCAGCGTGAGACCATCCGACTCTGGCGAGACTCCTGATCGGCCGGAACTCAGCGAGGCAGAGTGCGACATCGACACCCTCAAGAAGCTCAAGCTCGGCCTGCGCTCGTCTCTATGGTCACGACCCGGGACCCACAACACACAGTCTGATTACTCTATTGCCGTCTAAATGAATGCTCATACTTTGGAGGAAATGTTGGCAACACTTATGAGGTTCATCAGAAAACAAGTGCCTGGTGTACAAGACTGAGCAAATCAAAAGCGTATACCTTTAGAAGGTAACAACAATGGCTTGTTTGTTTTGCATCCCGCTGCGATTGGCAAAACGTTATACAGTATGAGTCTTGTACAACCAAACAATAGAGTTGTGAGAGTTTGAGGCAGCCAAAACCAACCTACAATTACGAGTATCCACACCACAAGCTCTATGAATACCCTCAATATTACACATGTCTGGGATACATCTCATTAACACACACAATTTATATCAATCTGCTTTGTTATTGGTTTGAATTTTCAAATACCTTATACTTTTGTACATTACTGAAGCTATTGAAAGTGAAGCAACATAAATATAATAATGTAATAACTAGGGCCTAAATTTGGATACGTTCTTTTTCTCATTATGTTAGGGCGATGCTATGTGGAAAATATACGTCACTCATGACAGTTTCAATGAACTTAAACAATTTATAAGTTCATTTTTTCTACTTTTTTAAACATTTATATCTGATACAGCATTTTTTTACAGTTTATAAGTAATTTTTAAGAACAAATAGAGGTTTTTTTTCATTTTTCGTGAGTTTGTTGTATTATTGTTATTAGTAGAATGAAATTTCTTCAGATTACCCTCCCCATTTGGAGGGCTTAAACCCCCTAGGACTTACAGGCCTGTGCCTAGGGTCAGACGCCTGTTGGGGAGCAGACGAACATATGAACCAGACAGAGTGAAGTGGTCAGTATGGGAGTGAGGAACAGGATATGAAATACTGCCAAAAACGGATGATTGGAAAGGTGATGACAGAGCAGTTGGTAGAATGAGTGGTGGGAGAACCTGGAGAAAACCCACTCTGATGCCACTTTGTACTACATGTGGGTCCCTGGGATCAAACCCAGGCTGCCTCGTCATAGACAGTCTAACAGCGCTGCCAGAATCAAATTTCAAAAACTCATCTGTGGATTTCGCTATCCCACTCTATATTTTGCTAAACATTTAAACTCATCCAGCTGGATAATTTACATCTATTATAAGACAGACTTGGAATATAGGATGAATCTAACCGCATAAAAACTCCTACAATCGAAAAGAAGAGAGACAGCAGATAAGCAAAACTTGGCTCCCGGCTCTAATAAGAGGGAGAAGAAAACCTGAGACACGGAAAGCTTTCTCTTTTATACCAGGATCAGAGACGTCCTATTTGCCGGCATTTGAAAATATAATTTGAGATCGATAATCTCATGTTGGTATTCATGAGAACGAGCGATCGTGAAAAATTTATGTTACCAAGGACACTAATAACAAACAGAGATGAATATGAAAGTTTGCAGTGAACTTTAGTTTATGTGCAGCCGCTAATAACAGAGGTTGACCCTGAAGATGCTGGACGCAGTTTTCAGCAAAACGTCGGAGGAAGGTAATCCAACTCGACCGCGGCCCACAAGCCCGGAAAATCTACTTAACATAGTTGATAATACCGGCCATGAAAGCCTCAGCACTTATAATGTACAGTCAAATTGAAAAATTCAGCCCAGAGCTTAAGTACTTAGATATTGTCAATTGCCGTTAAAGTAGGTCATCTTAAAATGAATTTGTGGTCTATCGGGAAAAATATGAGTCAGACGGTGAAATCAATGCCATGCCAGCATACTGCCATGGTAGCTCAGTTGGTTAGAGCAACTAGATCCTTGGTTCAAATCCTAGCTATGGTATTGAATTTTTCAATTTGCTTCTACATTTCCAATGCTGTCCTACACATGGCTTATGTGAAAGTATAATCAATAACAAAATGTATGTTATATTGCGCTTTACAACCAGATTTGGTTCCACAAGACTCATTCCTTTGTTTCTAGTCCCCTTTAGGAACATGAAAATCAAGGTACTGACTCCAAAAACACACCAGTAAAAGTCTGTAAACTTATTCTGAGAATCTCATATCCAAAGCTGTACACATTTCTTTCCTGTACATGTATGCTTGCCAACATTTCTTCACTGCTACCAACCTAAGGACCTCTCCACGCGGGCATTACGAATGTTACAAACACCAAACATTTTGGTCTGAGTCCAGGATTTCTAAAACGCCCCTCTGGCAAACATTCAGTAGTAGTTTATAGCAAGACTACGTGTGCTGTCAAATCTGGACTGCAGCCTTGTTAAATGTCTTACCTTTCCAGTGTTTTTACCCAAACAAAAGTGTACCTGTTTTTAAACAAAGCCCAAAAATATATACGAAACTTGTTTTTTATGTACATATATCACATGTTTTCAAAATAAAGTATGTAATTTTAATTACGAGTACTTGTTTATTACTTATACCTAGGAAAAACAATCACAAGTAATACTGCATAGACTTTAATATCATTCATTTCTTTTGTAAATGCAACTATTACATAATATAGATTTAATTGCCACCACGTAGCTGTGCCAGCAATGTTTCATTGCGCCGACACTCTATGGTGAGCTGCCTGACTGCAGCTACATATCGTCTCTGTAGCTCGACCAAGCCTAGCAGTTGCTGACTCAACTTATCTCGTCGCTGGCGTTCCTCTGCTCTTCTTCGCTCCACCTGCAACAAAGTATGCTGGGGTTACACCATTAACAACACTTGGGAGCCATTAACATAACAACGCCATGCATTTTTGTCATGGTTTATAGTTTCATCAAAATTTGATGTAATTACAACAATATGAACAGAAAATATTCACAATATTGTTCACAGTCTGATAACTTTAGAGGAAGTGTTTTAAATTTTTCTCTCATTGAAAAAATGTTCTTTCACTGAAATCACTTTCTTTGCTACTCTTGGCATTCTCTTTATAAGTTTTTGAATTGTAGATGCTGGAATGCATTCCAAGCCGCTTCTAGTACATTCCACAGTGTATTTGGGGCAAGATTTCTTTACCTGATGAGCCAGTTCATCTCAAAGTACCTCAATGGGGTTAAGATCTTCTAAGTCCTACATAAGGAGAAGGTAATCAGGTAAAGAAAAAAAATATATAAATCTTTTAATGTCAGTTTTGCAGAAACATCACAATGAAATGTTAATTTCACATTAAATCCTAAATAAACATTCATTTTGGGAGTAAATATCACAATAAATTATTAATTTCATGGTAAATCGTAAATACTCATTTCACAAGTTGCATTAGAATTCACGTTTAATCACAAGAGTAAATGTTGATAATTATGCTGACAATTGGAATAGAATTGATTCTGAAATCTTTTTATTGCATCCACCAAAATCTTGCATGTCTACCCTTGAGTCTTTCCAGAGGTTTTCTTGGATCGCCAGGCAAATGATGGAAAGGATATTTATATTTCCTGAATTTCTTTCCCCCATTTCCATTCATCTTCCTTCCTCCAGTCTTTTCAGGGTTACAGTGGTGCTACCTTGTGAGACTTTGTACAATGTAACTGCTGTTCTTGGCATACAGGTGGGTTGCTGGCAGTTGCATCGTCAACTCTGTAGCGGGGATGAAGAACCTGCAGCTAATGCTGGCTCATGCCCTAGTTGTAATGCCAGCATACCCACACACCACCTCCATTTCATCCCTTCCTTGGTTCTGACATACAATAATGCTGGCTCATGCCCTAGTTGTAATGCCAGCATACCCACAGACCACCTCCATTTCATCCCTTCCTTGGTTCTGACATACAATAATGCTGGCTCATGCCCTAGTTGTAATGCCAGCATACCCACACACCACCTCCATTTCATCCCTTCCTTGGTTCTGACATACAATAATGCTGGCTCATGCCCTAGTTGTAATGCCAGCATACCACACACCACCTCCATTTCATCCCTTCCTTGGTTCTGACATACAATAATCCTGGTTCATGCCCTAGTTGTAATGCCAGCATACCCACACACCACCTCCATTTCATCCCTTCCTTGGTTCTGACATACAATAATGCTGGTTCATGCCCTAGTTGTAATGCCAGCATACCCACAGACCACCTCCATTTCATCCCTTCCTTGGTTCTGACATACAATAATCCTGGTTCATGCCCTAGTTGTAATGACAGCATACCCACACACCACCTCCATTTCATCCCTTCCTTGGTTCTGACATACAATAATGCTGGCTCATGCCCTAGTTGTAATGCCAGCATACCCACACACCACCTCCATTTCATCCCTTCCTTGGTTCTGACACACAATAATCCTGGCTCATGCCCTAGTTGTAATGCCAGCATACCCACAGACCACCTCCATTTCATCCCTTCCTTGGTTCTGACATACAATAATGCTGGTTCATGCCCTAGTTGTAATGCCAGCATACCCACACACCACCTCCATTTCATCCCTTCCTTGGTTCTGACATACAATAATGCTGGTTCATGCCCTAGTTGTAATGCCAGCATACCCACACACCACCTCCATTTCATCCCTTCCTTGGTTCTGACATACAATAATGCTGGCTCATGCCCTAGTTGTAATGCCAGCATACCCACAGACCACCTCCATTTCATCCCTTCCTTGGTTCTGACATACAATAATCCTGGTTCATGCCCTAGTTGTAATGACAGCATACCCACACACCACCTCCATTTCATCCCTTCCTTGGTTCTGACATACAATAATGCTGGTTCATGCCCTAGTTGTAATGCCAGCATTATAAGATGTTTTTCTATGTTTGCTCTCAATATCATAAACAAAAACACTCAATAATATGCCAATGATAAATGAGCGTGTAGCTTGTCGCAAGTTTCCGGATGCATTTTAACTCCAGCAATCCATTGTGACATAATAAATTAAAAAGTCTAATTAAGTTATGGATGGATCTGCACTTGAATCTAATGTGCCAGTGAATCTAATGCACACCACAAGTTTGCGTACTACATTTGGGCAAAAAAGATGTACATTAGATTTGCATAAATACGGTTGTTCTCCATAATTGTAATAATAACTTAGAGACTACAAACTTTACTTATCTTAGTACCTGCTGCAAGTTCTTGAAATAAAAGGCAGACTGCAGTTCCTGGAATACTAATTTCTATCTTTGGTGCCATATTTCTTTATACCCATTAGTTCTTATTACTTTTTATCCAGTCCTTGTATCTTATACTGGTCAGATTGATTGGCTGTGGTCCTCGAACATAGCAGTATAATTTTAAACATTTTTAATTAGATTACAATTTTAAAGGCATCTACAGTTACTAAATTGAAACTGTAATAAATAATGTGTGCCGTGAAAGCTTTAAATCTTACAAAATATTAACCCTTAACATGCTGACCTGTCATGGCATGTAATGCGTCCTCTGATTGGTAATCAGAGGATATGGTCGGTGAATTTATTTTGATAATTCTCCGGGTCAGGTCGGTGAGACCCGTAAACCAACGACAGGTGTGGTCCTCCAGACATTCTGGGGGTTGTGAGAGAGCGATGTGACTGCCAAATCATAAAAACATGGTGCTCTCTTAAAAGCGGTTACTATACTGCTATTGCTCTATGAGTGAAAAATATTGTAGAGCAAGAGGATTAATGACTTCATTGTCAGAATTCCAGCATTAGCTAACAACAACAACATTTTTTGTATAGTATGATTTGGTCTATCTCTAATGGTTTACAAGTTATGCAAAAGTCGTCCAGAGTAAATACGACTACATGGGCTACAGCCAGAAAATTCAAGATATACATTTCATTTGTCACCAAAATATCTCAAATATATGGCATTTTAATCAAAATCGTTAGAGCCATTTTCAAGAAAATCAAAATTTTTGAAAAATTTTCCATGTAAAGCATAGTTTAGGGTGGGGCTATTTTCTTCAAAATCTTCGTGTCACATCCTTGAACGACATTAAACTTAAATACCATCTTTGGTTTTTAACCTAATTTTCGTTTTCGAGTTATGCTGTCCACAGACTGACTGACACACAGACACACACACAGACCTTTTCCTAAAAATGCTTTTTTTTTGGATTCAGGGGGCCTCAAAACATATATTTCCGGTGAAATCTCAACATCGAATTTTTGGGTGGAATACAATACCTCCCCTACTTACCAGTAGAGAAAGTAAAAATTTAGAGACTAAAAGCTTCACTTATCTTAGTAATTGCTGCAAGTTCTTGAATTAATATGCTGCTAACAGATGTTTCATGAAAATGTGATGGAGGCACCATGAAACAGCTGAGCTAATATACTGGTCTGTGACAGTACAAACTGTCTGTGGCACTATGGCCCTTTGAGTGTAGCCTTGGCCTACTGTCTAGCCGCTGGACTCCCCACCACTGCACATTACAGGCGTCAGGAGCAGACTCCAATGCTGCTGAGTGGGACACGGTCAGCAACGGCCAGTAACCGGAGTTGATCATCCAGAGGAACCGGGATGGATGGTCAGCCCAAAGCCTGATGTGAGAGTGAGGAAGTGGATGATATGGAAATGATGGTGAAAGATGATAGAAAAGGTGATGATGAAGCAATTGGTGGGGGAAACCAGAGAACCTGGAGAAAACACACCCCTGCGCAGGTGTGTACACCACACATCCCACATGCGGAAGCCTGGGATCGAATCTGGGTCACTTTGGTGAGAGTCAAGTGATCTAACACAAAAGTGGTTATGTAGTTAGTCAAAATATTTTGGTCGCTTGTCAGCAACAAACACTGTTTTGTACTTGGTAACACAGCCGAAGTTGCAGCCAGGTTCCTACAAGTGAAATAACATTGCACATTGTGAGTGTAGCATTTAGCACAATTGCTTCCTTATATAAAGCATGTAAGATTATCTCTTTCTCCATTAGAAACACAAATGTGAATAACTGCCGAGTGATTATATAGATAGTCAGCAAGTGTTCTCTAGTATGCAACCATATCAAAAACAACTGCGTTCCTGGTTGTCTAGGAATCCCACAAGTAAAACTAATGATAATGAAGTGTTTAAAACACTAAAAATTAGCAATACCCAAGAAACGTGCTGTAAATTCACACATCATCCTAAAATGTCCATCAGATTCAACAAAATGTTTAAGGATTACAATATAAAACTAGCTCCACAAAACAAGTATAGTGTCAGAAATTTGCTCAGTCACCTTCTGAAAAATACAACTCTACTGTGCTTTTCAAATGGGAAGAGCTTTGATCTGCAGCCAATGAGATACATTTACATGCACAGCGTTGCAAGCTCATTACCCCCACTCTTCATATTTCTTGACGTGCGTCAAGCCCCACTTAAGGGGAAAGCAATATGCAATACAGCAGGACACTGATTGGTTACCAGCCAGGAGACGCTCAAGAACAAACTCCTTCCCATTTGTAAAGCACAGTAAGTATTAAATTATCAGGAATGTACTGTGTCAACTGTGAAGACTATCATAAGATATACAGGATGTAAATGAATAGCACCGCACAAATTAATAGAGGGTTCATACACAATCCATTTGAGATAGGAAACGTCTATGACGTCAAGTTAATAAGTTACACGTATTCAAAGTAATTCAAGATTGTGACCAATAAATCATAACCAGAAAGAAATATATCAATATTATCCACTGGAATCAAAATATTAGGAATTTAGTGAAGCCTGTCTTCTGTCTCTCTGAAGAAGCACTTTTAAATTGTAGCGCTACGAAAAGCGCTTAAATTGGACATTTAATATGTGTCTGCACGCCACTGCAATGGATAATCGGTTGTGGCAAATGGCTACCGAAATATAGGGCACCTCTAAAACATGTGCTTTGGCCGCGCGGTTAAGCTGACTGACTGTGGACTTCATGAAGCCGAGCAATTGAGTTCAAACCCGAAGAGGTTATAAGTTTTTTTTTTTTTTTGCTCCTTATTTTGAGAGAAATGTACGTTTGGTTTAAAATAGCAAAATACGACCATGATATGCAATATACAGAGTATTATTTACTTTTACTTCTTACATCTGATGACTTCGGCTGGAGGGTTATGCTGAAGCTGACTATAGGCTATTTGTCCATTCAATAACAGAAATGTTCCTTCCAACAGTTGACCTGCTGTAAACAGTAGCACAAAGTACTACAACTGCCCAAAGAGACGCTGAATACCTATGTGTTAGCATGACAAATGTCTAATACTGACCTTAATAACCCTGGAAGACACTAACACCACCATGTGGTGACTGTTTCCTACTCAAGTTACCCACGTCTCATTTCCTATTTCCTTCAGTACACAATAACATTGCCTTAGGCTTGAACCATCTCATTTAAGTTAAGATGAAATTCTCAGTGTGTACCTAATAAACAAACTTGAAACAAAAAGTTTAAGGACTAGTTAAACAAAAAATTACAGCAACACAAATGTTTCGTGTAAATCAAATTACATTAAGCATGCGCTTATGAAGAATGAAAGAAAAAAGAGCATAAAAAATAGGGAGTGACGAGTATTTGAACCTGCGCTTTTAATACATGTGTGCCTTCACGTCCAGGCACCATAACCATTGCGCTAAATATCAAATACAAGGAAACAGATAAATCAGCCATAACTCACCACTTTTGGTCTTACAATCATAATATTAGCCAAGGTATCAAACTTTTAATGAATGAATGATGATGAAGTTCAGGGGCCCGTCGACAACTAGGTCATTTGGGATCAAGCTTTTAAAACCAGCAAAAAATGATTAGGAGTTAACAGTGTGGGAAAACATATTATTAAGGATAGAGATTGGCTAATGAATTTTGACATACCAATCATAAACAATGTCTTACGACTGACCAATAGGAAGAGCAGTGCAACGAGGGAAGGGGGAGACAGTTACCTGATGTTGAAACAGTCAACCGAGCAGCTGAATGATGGAGAGGATCCTCTCTGAAACTGGTACTGAAATTAATATTATTACCAGTTGGAGCAGAATGTGTTTTCAAACGTTGACATAGTTTTTAACTAAGTTTAATCTCACATGTGTTTGAACCTGCCCCTTAGCTCAGCTATATTCTGGGAGGCAACACTCTCAACAAGATTAAGACCAGGTATCCGTGAGTGCATAACTCAGCTATCACAGATTTGCTAATGCTATGACTATCCTTTAGGAACTGGATTGTTCCACTGGCATATCTTGCTCTGGCAGAAGAGGCTAGAATGAATTGCATTACATCATGATAACAGAAATGCCAACTTTCAGAAAAGGCAATTAGTGATAGGGGCCCAAGTGCAGAGACAGGGGGAAATGTACTTCAAGTGACAGTCAAACAAGCCAACAATATACACAACTGTATTGCAGTTCTAAATAAATTATAGTCACTTAGCAATTAAAATCTCTTATTATCAACAGCCTATCTGCATGCAGTTACTAAAACTTCTTTTATACGTTTCACACTTATGTTTCCTACACTTGCTTTGTTTTTCAGCAATCCGAGCAAAATTCTATAATACATTACAACAAATTATTTCATTTATACGACTTTCATTTATACAATTTTTACACTTATATGATCATACCTTGCATTTCTGAGAGCAAAATGCAGCATTTATACGTTTACGACACTTTCATTCTTTAAATTCTCAAATATTTGAAGCTGAGGCTTTTGACTCGTACTGTACATTTCTTGGAAAGCATCGCACAGCGTGGAAGTGACAGCGACCTTGAAGCTATTTTTGAGCAAAGTTGTGAAACACCAAACTGTACTTACTTCAGTCATTTGTGCTCTGTGATACAGTTGTCATTAACCTCGTTAGTGAATGTAGGTGAAAAGATAAAGAAGTGCATTATGATTTTTGAAAAATTATGCATTTTGAATGTAGTGAAGGAAGGCGGCAACATGAAATGCCCAGAAATTACTAAGAAATTAGTGGTTGTAGCTAAGGCAGTGGAAACTGAAGAAAGTGTACATGTGTGTTAGGTGTTGCTGCAAATAAACATATCCACATTCATACTGGAAAATATGAACATTTGGGAGATTTGAGAAGTAGAATCAAAACTGAAAAATTCAATGCCACAGCTGGGATTTGAACCATAGACCCTCTGCTCACAAGGCAGGCACTCTAACCACTAAGCTACCATGACAACCTGCCAGAATGACATGGAATTCTACAACCAATTCGTATTTCTTCTGGAAAGCCTCAGAGGGCATCTCACATCAGAAAGATTACCCAAGGGCCACTCACATTCGTAAGTACTCTATGTACCGGGATTACATAACCTTCAAATCCCGGCTGTGGTATTGAATTTTTCAGGCCCCAACAACCAGATCACTGTACCTTTCTGATACTTCCTGCAATAAAATTAACAGAAAACATATCACTCACTGCTTGGAACCAAAGATACTTTGTCAACTGTAACAAAAACATCTGTGAACAACTTTTGAATTGCCACTTTTGAAAACAAAATTGCTGCTATCTGTGAGCTATTCTGAGAACTTTTCAAGTGACTCCTGTAGTACATGCAATAAAATACTTACTTTGGCTTTGTTTTGTTTAATTCCTTCCACAATGGCATCAAACTGTTTCATAAACTGCTCCTTCCCACTGGCAGTCGACATTGCTCTGTAACAAACATGCTTCTTTCAACTGTTTCTTTCTTTAATAACACTAGAGCAAAAATTACAAATTATTAATTAATTAATTAAGAAACAAAGCATGCAAAAGTGACATTGTTTTCACTTGAGATTGTGATTTCAGATGCCAAGAGCCCCTAAAGTCTCATACGGATGTTTTATGACCACATTCATTTATTACTGAGTGTACAAACTACTCTAACAAAAGTTTTTACATTCTCTACTATGCACTTATAGTAAGCAGAGGAAAGTTTGATAAGATTTCACTGGAAATACATGTTTTGAGGTCCCCTGAATACAAAACAAGAAAGTTTTTAGAAAAGGATCCATTTCTCTGCATCTATCAATAGCATAAATAAAAAGCAAAAGTTGATTAAATACCAACATTTATATTTAAATTCAGCATCTTCCAAGAATGCAACACAAATATTTAAAATAACAATACATCCCTATCAAACTAGCTTTTACATGGAAACATTTTTTAAATAGTTTCATTTTCTTAAAAATGGCTATAACAAGTTTTATTAAATTACTATATGTTAAAGATATTTTCAAGAAAAATGAAATGTTTACCTCAGAAATAGCTCATGACACAAAAAAAAGCTACTTGGAATAAATTGTGTATTTTAAGGAGAATTACGTTTTTGTGTACTTCAGGAAAAACATATACATCTACATTTAACAAGAATCATACAAAGCTTATATCAAAACTCTAAAATTCAAATTCAACTACCAGACACACAAATAACAGAACCTATAAACACCAACAAACGTGTGCAACAAGGCTGTGGATTGTCTCCACTCCATTACCAAGAAATAAAATAGTCCAAGCAATATTATACGCAGATAATCAAGTTTTACTGTAAAATTCTCAAGAAAGCTTACAAATGACAGAGTACAAGTTATTTAAAATCGCCAGCAAATGTGATATGAAAATTTCTACTTCAACATCTAAAACAATGACAATATACATGTGAAAATCGAGTTTGATGGAAAAAATATAGAAGAAGTGTCTGATTTCTCAGACGTAGGAAGTGTATTTGCACATCACAAGTGTGATATTGATACAAATTGAATTGATGAGAATGGAAAGAACTAGACTCCCATTCCAGTATGCTACAACTGGTCACACGAACCAAGGAAGACCAAGACCATCTTTGCTAGGTTTATCGTTACAGGTCAGATGAGTTAAAATCAACATGTTCATGATGATGGCGGTGGTGGCAGTGGTGGCAGTGGTGGTGGCGGCAGTGGTGGTGATGATGACATTTTTGTGTAGTATATTTTCATCTACTGCTTAACATATTGTAGTTATGCAAAATTATATGAAATTGCTTTAAAATGATGACTTCACGGACTATTCCTAGAAAATTCAAGCTAAACATTTTGTTTGCCATTAAGTGTGATGGTTTTTTTATTATGGTGGATAGAAGATGGTGATTATTAATATATTTCCAATAAATATTCAGATTTCCACTGCAATTATTTTTACACTGAAGTTACAATATTATAATGAATAACTTCACTTTTCACAAATACAAATGTAATAAGTTTCCAAAGTTATTCAGTTTAATAGCTTCATGATTCTTGAAGATGCTAAATTCAATATAGCATCTCTCGTAAATATTATTTATGGTTTAGTTATGATCATGCGTGGCAAACAATATCTGTGATGCTTCGTTGAATATCTTGGGAATGCAATCCGCTATTATTGATTGCCAATACGTAGTTTGTTATATTTTAATGCTCAAATACACGTCTGTGTTATATGATATTTCAATCAATAGTGTCTACAGGGTCCTTGGCTAGCAGTCGCTGCTTCTTGGTTATCTACCATTGTCAATCGTAACATAAGAGATCGTAAGAGATTACAATTGATGTTGGCCCTGTTTTCATCCTTCGAGAAGCTTCGGAATTGAGGTTACAAAATATAACTTTGATATTCATATTATACAGAAATTTACACATTCGGTGAAACAACTTGAATGATTACATGATTACTTAGACTTCCACGGCCTTGGTCCATTACTTCTTTCTTGTTTCCTGTATGAGCAGTGTCTTGTTGGCTTTTTTTTAAGAAATTAAAAATTATGCTCACATTTCGCGCAAAACTATGTTCGGTTTCTTCAATGGGTGACTGCAAAAAATCCATCCAATTATTCAGTGCCACTCCCATTTAGGTCAACTTCCTATTGGAGGAGAAGGAAGCAATAGGATTGTGAGAGGGACGGGATGGCAAGGCCAATCAAAGTAGGCAGTGACTTATTGGATCTATTTTTTGCAATTAGTAAAGGATACAACCTGACGTATGAAATATTAACGTGAATTTTCTCATTAGTTCATTTGCACATATAATTCCTGTTACACAACTATGTTTAATATATGGCATTTTAATCTAATGAGTCATTTTTGAGAAAACTAAAACTAAGAAACAAAATTGTACATGGAAAAAGTATTTTGGGGTGGAGGGATATTGTTAAAAACCTTTGTGTACCATTCTTGGAAGATGTTAAAGTTAAATACCAAATTTCATATTTAAATGACTATTCATTTTAGAACTATGCTGTACACATGTATGGACATAGATCATTTTTCTAAAAATTCTTTTTCTGAGTTCCCAAAATGTATATTTCCGATGAAATCATGGTAGTGGACTGCAATTATTTTCTCTAGGTAAGTAGTTGTTGTAATATAACGTGTCCACACTCACTCTGTGTAGTTGTCGAGGATGGAGTTGAGGAGGGTCAGTTCCTTGCTCAGGTACAGCTTTGTATCATCTAGAGTGTTGTAAAGTGTATAGAACTGCTTCGTCTCCTTGTGCTTGGCTGCAACTGAAACACAACAATACTCTTATTCCTATTCCTACTTCATGTTAGTTGAGATAAATCTTTGTAGAAATTATATATACAGTGCTATAATATACACCAGTTATGCAGAAGTCAAGAGTAAACAGGGCGTGCGCTATAGCCAGAAAATTCAAAGTATATGTTTCATTTGACACAAAAATATCTTAAACATATGACATTTTAAGCAAAATTATTAGTGAATTTCAAAAAAATTTTCATGTAAAGGGTAGTTTACGGTGGAGGAATTTTCTTTAAAATCTTCGCATTGCATCCTTGAAAGATATTAAACTTAAATAGCAATTTTGGTTTTTAACCGAGTTTTCATTTTTGAATATCATGTGTTACATTCACACGACTTTCTCTACTCACTCTTCTACAAACTATTCTTACAAATACTTATTCTTCATGATTATTTACAGATACATTCTGTAAGTATTATTATTAGTATAAAAATCCTCCCCAAAGACTTTAGAAATAAGACAATCCATATAGTGACAAATGACAAGTGCACTTTTAATGTTACTTTATTTCTCTTCTAAAACTGAATCACAAAACACAGTTCTCTTAACACAATTTACAATTTGTTGCGATCTTACAACTCGTAACTGTTCCTTCTTCTCATAACCTTGACACAAACTTTACCTCTTTTTTATCTGTCTAACAAACAGCTGGCTTCAACAATACACTCACTAATCACTTTCTGAACACTAAACTCTGAAAAACTGCCCGAACAGTAACTCACTCACTCATTTTATGGTCTAGCCGAAGTGCCAACAAATTCTCTAGAAAACACATCTTTTCTCAAAACTTCTCGTAACAAACCCAGCACCTGAACAGCTTCTAGAACTGTCTGGAAATGGTCTTTGTTGTACCTGCAATTATTGCATGTTGCCTAGTGGCATGAGGTAGCTAATGGTGTGAGGCCTCCTTTGATGTGCGGCTGCCACCACAATATGGCCATACATTTCTCACATCTGCATTAAATTATCCAATACCCGTTGACCGACGTATAACTATCTTACAGTGGTATTACAAGCTGAGGTTTGTGCACTTTCTGATTTCTGTGTAAGATTTCCCACAAATTTCTTTCGATTTCTTTCTAACTTTTCTGTGATATCATTAAGATTTTACTCTATAGGAATACGATTTCTTATTAAGAATAAAACATGTAAAATCACAATGTGAAGTGCACAAACAGCAGGGAATCTGTCTCACTTCTCTAGAAGCATTTTTTGAAGATTCAGTACTAAGTCACTATAACACTTAAACACTGACCTCACAATGTATTGCGGTGGGGGCTGCACATGCAAAGGGGTTCAAGGTCAGATGCCTTACATCATTATATTGTTCGGCAACATGCTGCAATGGCAGGTAAAGTTCAAACACCAGATAGTTTGAGAAGCTTTGAATGCTAAACTTGTTACAAGAAGCATTGCAAAACATTGATTTCCAGATAACTTCCCAGCATCTAATAGTCGGCTATGTAAGGGAGTCAGCAGAGACAGAGAAGTAGTTTAATTGTCAGAATGACGTACGAAAGTTGAGCAATGTGTGTCAAGGTTACAATAGACTAGAACATCTGTGAGCTGCAAGATCACGAGTTGTGAGTTATCAATTCAGTTTTAAGAGAAATAAGGTAATACAAAAAGTAACTGAAATTGTCATTTGTTACACACTTTGTGCCAACTAATTAGCCAGCGCTTGCAGAAGGAACAGAAACAATGCAGTACAGAGCAAGCAATTCCCTGTAGTATGACTACATGCCCAAAGGTTCTATAGTACAGATTTGAGCATCTCTGTGATGACTAATCCTTGAATATTGGCACATACCTTGTAAACAAATATTTGGGCCTCACAAAGAAAGATGTGCTAACAGTACTACTCTTCTGGATACTCACCTTGGTTGTAGAGCTCCAAAAAGCGACGCTGGTACTGCGCAAGTTCAGCACGCCCAGGAACCTCATCCAGTTGTCTCTGCAGAGCTGCAATCGAACGATTACGTTTAGCCAACAACAGTCGCAGCTTGGCAACACGTTCCTTCTCCTCCTCAAACTGCTGAGTTATCTGGTCACTGTCCCCATCTGGAGTTGCACTGTCCTGTGCTTCTCTGTAAACGACACCAACATATTCGGAATTGTGCAAGGAAAGAAGAAAGTATCAACATTACATGACAAAATGTAATGAGTTACATAAATGGAGGAAAGAAAATGGGATGACATTAGTAAAAATATCTGATTTGTTGCACTCACATGACTTTCTCTACTCTTGTACTAACCATTCTTGCAAACTCTTACTCCCATATCTTCCTCATGTTAGTTGAGATAAACATTTGCAGACATTATTTTATTGCTTATTTCCTTGTAGGTGCAAGGAGAATATGAGAATACAGTAGATTTAGAGCAATAGTCAAATCTTTTAAAGCTTTGAGATTCTGTTCTCTTTGCATGACTAACATATAAAAAACTGATATTGCATTTGACGAAAGTTTTAACTTTTTCGAAACTGACACAAATAACGAGGAATATCTCTGAAATGGTTCACTCTACAAAAAAATGTATTTGGACACAAATTGTGTGTTTTAGCGAGATCTACATTTTTTGTACCATAAAATTTTGTCTACCTCTTGCAGTTTACAAGTTATTCAAAAGTCATCCAGAGTAAACAGGACTACATAGGCTATGGCCAGAAAATTCAAAATATACATTTCATTTGTCATACAAATATCTTAAACATATGTGATTTTAACCAAAATCGTTAGAGCCTTTTTCAAGAAAATCAAATTTTTCCAACAATTTTCCATGTAAAGGGTAATTTAGGGTGGAGGAATTTTCTTCAAAATCTTTGTGTCGCATTCTTGAAAGACATTAAACTTAAATACCAACTTTGGTTTTTAAACGACTTTTCGATTTTGAGTTATGCTGTACACACGCACACACACACAGACCTTTTTCTAAAAATACATTTTTGGATTCAGGGGACCTCAAAACATATATTTCCAGTGAAATCTTGACATCGAATTTTTGGGTGGAATACAATACTTCCTCTGCTTTACTATACATAGTAGAGAAAGTAAAAATAGTACCAAAAAGATGCTGACAGGAAATAAGGAAAACAAGATTAAAAGTGTGGAGTTTCTCTAAGAAAAGCTAAAGAAAAATGGAGTAAATAAGTAAAAAAGAAAGAAAAAGAGAGGAGGGACACTAAGAGATCAAGAAATAAGGAGACCTCTCCTGGAGCTGGAAGGCCAACGGACAGGTAAAAGAGGTCAAAAGGGAAAGGCTCCTAGTTGTACTTGGATTTACACAGAAAAAATATGTAAACGGTACAACGTATATAAAAAGGACTTGCAAATAAATCTATCATATAATGGACTTACTTGACAAGCTTCTGCAGTCTTGCCAACTCGAGCCGACACTGTTCCCTAAACTCCATCTCCTGTTGTTTGAGACTTTCGTTCAGAACCACCAGTGCCTGCAGTTTCCGTAGCAACCTGCAAATATATCAACTTCACATTTATATGTAGTTATTCTAAAGCAGCACTCCAAGCTGTTGGTTCAGCCTAAATGAAACCACAGTCTTACGATGGATTCTTGCACACTGCAGTGTTTTTAGAAATATCAAATGGTACATATTTTAGCACAAAAAGGAACTAAAATCAACTTGTTTTGTTACTACGAGTAAGATAATTTTGTAGACAAAGAGAGAATAGATGGTAAACATGCCATTAGAGTGAAAGATTTCTCTGCATGTCAGATGTTTCATGTTATAAATTATTCTAATAGTTTTTTTATTGTAAGACAAATAATCTATTCAAATGTGTTTTTGCAGCATTACCCCATACTTTGATAGTTTAGGTATGGAAAGATCAATCCATAATACATTAGTTTCATAGTTCCATAATTGACGTTAGTTCTCATAATTTTGAATAAGTGTAAGGTTTTACTTAATTTATTGCAGATATTGTTTATATATCTATTCCAACAAAGTCTGTTGTCTATTTGTGCACCAAGAAAGGAGTGCTCATCAGTGACCATAGGGAAAGTTCCCAATTACTGCTGTCATGGGATTTTGATTTACTTAAATCGAACATAATTATTTTGGGTTTGCTTTTATTCGTACCCAAATTGTTGAGCGCAAAGTATTTCTCAAATAGTATCATCATTTTGATAATGATTGTTGCAAGCTACTTAAAGTGTTACCCCAGCACAGAATACTAGTGTCATCTGCATATGTAGTGGTGCTGAAGTAGTTTTGCTGAGATAGGCCATTCATATATAAAATAAATAGAACTGGTCCCAGGACTGACCCTTGTGGAACCCACAGGTTACTTCTTGAAAATCTGAACTAAACTTGTTTATGTTATTGTTTTGTAAACAATGTCTCTACAATGGATTTGGTCCATTAAGAAAGAGGAAATCAGTTTATGCTTCTAATACAAAAGTTTCCAATTTTATCTAAAAGTAACTGATTAACACAGTCAAATGCCTTGCTTAGGTCTAGCGAAATAGATGCTGCTTTTTGATTGTCATGTAATTTTTCCATACCCTGCAGAATGAATGATGTAACTGCTGAGACTATGGAATAACCCTTTCTAAATTCACGCTGTTTATTAACCTCTTCAGGGATATGGACGTGAAATCACGTCCATTTAAAATGACGGACGAGCGATATGGATGTGTATACACGTCCTGTGCGTTTGTGCATTTAACCCTTATTTATCCACTATCTAACTCAACTTATTTTAATTTTCCCCCGTTATGAAACATTTAATTAAATTCTATATGCTTTACTGGCTTAACTTTATATGTTTCTTCTGCAGTGATATGCCTCAAAACAGGGATAAACACACAAGGGCACATCTCCACATTCGCCACAGATCATCCCAGTTTCCTTACGGATTCCCTTCTTGCGGCACACGAAACACCTTCGAGATGGGCGGGACTTCTTTGCTGTTGACAGTATTCTTTTAGGATAATGTTTTCCTTGAAGTCTGAGGGGTGCAGGGGTTTTGGATTTTCTACCCCCAGTATGAAGAGGCCTCTCAACCTGGTATTGTTCAATTAGGCTGCGAGCTATTGATAGTCGAAAGTCCAGGTAGGTCATTGTCTTGTGTGGGTTTAGAGCTCTCCAAATTACCAAACAATTGTATATGGTTATATCCAGCTGGTGCAAAAATACCTTTTTATACCATTTCACTGTTTTTCATAAAGAGGGATATGCTTGCAATACCTGATCTACTAGATCGACACCGCCCATGTGCATATTGAATTCCTGGATAACGTCAGGCTTGAAAATGCACATTTTGGTATGGGCATCTGTTTTTCCAGTGTCAATCATCAAAATCTTAGAGCTGCAATTGGATAATGCCGTAACTACCCTCCTGTCCTGCCAGGCAAGGTAGGTCAAAGGTGGGAGCTGACGCACCTCCATTTCCCCTCTCCTTAGAGCCTTCGTATTCGCATCTTTTGGCAAACCAATACGATTTGAACGTACTGTTCCAATTGCATTAGTCTTTCTTTTGTGTAAGGCCATGAATAATTTAGGAGAGCTGTACCAGTTATCTAAGTACACAGTCCTACCCTGATCAAGCACAGGTTCCATTAGGTGCATTACTATGGAGCCAGATAAGCCCAAATCTTTGTCTCCAGTATTGTCAGTCCCTTGACCAGTGTAAATGCAGCTATTGTAAAGATATCCCGTTTTACTTTCACAAACATCAAAACTCTTTATGCCAAATCTAGCCCTTTTTGTTTTGATGTATTGCTTCCAACCTAAGCGGCCCTTCCAAAGCATTAGGCTTTCATCAACAGTGACCTTTTCACCAGGCACATAATTTTCTTTAAATTTTGAAATAATATAATCGAAAACAGGCCTAATTTTGTGGAGTTTGTCATTTACACTCTCTGTGCAGGTGAAATGAAGGAACCGCAAAATTGACGTAAATCTGTTATTTGACATGCATTTTCCAAAAAAAGGAGTAGCTAGCATGTCATCTGTGGACCAATACATGTATAATGCAGGTTTACGAATAACACCCATAAGTATAATTAGACCAATTAGCCTGTAAATCTCATTGAGTGTTACTTCTGTCCACCTTTGAATTCTGCTCTTAGGCCCTAATTTACCTTTAGAGAGCAGGTCTTCCTTCACCTTACTCGCATATACATTTGTTTCTGAAACAATGAGAGACACTAAGTCGGTAGTAAAAAATTTTGTAAAAATGTCAATTGGTTGGCTGTCAGAAGTCAGCTGAGCCTGGGATTGAACACCAGACCCTGTGCTCGTGAAGATGTGCCTGTTTGTATTGGAATTGTTTTCAGCACTCCACAATGCTGACTCTTAACGAACACCTGAAGGAAGTTGGTCACGTTCTTCCTCACTGCTACTTGTACCTATATCCTCCACACCCCCCTCAAATTCGGAAAATTCGCCATCAATATCCAAATCGCTGTCACACAGCAAGAAGTCCTCCACATTATCGTGTGTAATTTCGGAAGCCCTTACACTTCCACCACTCGCTAACCTTTGTGCAACACTGCTTGTTGATGCCATGTTTTAGCTCTGAGATGTAACACTCAATAGCTTCTCACTTCAGCTACAAGCAGGAAAGTATACGTATGCATTTCAAGAAAGAAACAAACGGAGCCTGTAAGCTATACCCAAGTTACGAAACACGTGTAAGGAAAAATTGCAAACCTGCTTTATTCTGATGACTCACAGACCACGCATACACTAGTGCTTTATTTCACACTACGCTTTATTTTGCTGATGCAAGGGCCACACATACAATGGGTCGACTACTGTTTCTTTCACAGAACTTATATTAGGCGCGTTCGACAAAGCAAAGTTAACTTTTTACCACAGTGAAACAAATAGTGCCATTTCAACGATTTGTAAATGCAACTCAACATTGCTGATGATGTACATGTATACTGCATATAATGAGTTTTATACCAGTTTTCGTTTCATTAAAATAACTTAAAATTTACGCAAAATACAGCTGTGTATTTAGGAAGCACTTTTAGCGCATTTAACAATTTAAATGCCCTGCGCTGGATATTGGGTATCCGTTCTCGGCCTGCAGAGCTTTTAAATGGCTGTCGCTCAAGAGGTTAATGAGAGTGTTGCATTTATTTTGGAAGCTATCTAATCTCTTTAATGTTACTTTCTCAAATAATTTGGCGATCACTGATGTGAGTGCCATTGGTCTATAATTATTCATTAGGTTTGTTGTGAACAAGTCGTATAATTATCTTCTTTCTTGGGAATCTGGAAACAGTGTTGCAATAATAAGTTTTAACCAAAAAGGTGAGTTGATTAAAAACACCACACAACACTTACTTATAATTTACCTCTTTCATGTTGTGGTAAATTATAAGTGTTGTTAATCAACTCATTTTTTGGTTTAAATAGGTCACATAATATTTATTTTTAGGCAATTTGGAAAGACACCCTCCTAAATACAAGTGTTGAATAAATATGTCAGGGTTGTTACAAGTTCAAACATGCAATCTTTCAGCAAAAGCAACTCATAACTGGCTACTGCCTCAAAAACAGAAGAGATATGTAAGGTAAGCTATTAAATCATCTTGGAGCAGATTTAACAAACTTTAAAAATTACTTTAATGTTGAACATATGCTATTTATGAGGTGGAATCAGGACTGAAAAATTCAATGGTATAGCTGGAATTTGAACCACAGATCTTCCGCTTATCGAGCGGCTGCTTAACCACTAAGCTACCATGGCCAACTTGCCAGTATGACATGAAATTCCCCAACTGATTTGTACTTTCCTGGTAGACCAGTACTGTAACGCCATAGAAATTATTAAAACATACTAATAACTTTAATAAAAAAGAGGAAGCAGCACGCATTCACAAAGCATGGATACCAGTACTGGCTGACACACGAACCAAGTCATACAGCCCAGCCACACTTAAAACTTGATGCAGGCCACGATTGGCTGGGTACAACCAATAGGAGAGAGGGGGCGGTCTTGTCCCATCGTATATGACAGACACCACAAGTCACTTCCTCTGATGATGCTTGTCAGAATGGCATGCAAAACGTCAGTTGTTTACACATCGACTGGACCACGGCCAATAAACCCAGGAACATCATTTTATTGGATCTGTAGGATACGTTCAGCTTTATTACTCAAAACTGTGATCACAAGAATATACTGTGAGAATTTCACAAGTTGTACATACCCTTGGTTCTCCTCAGTCTCAAGTGCCTCCATCTCTTGGAGAGTTGACTCAATCTGTTGTCGAGACAGACACACACTCTGGAGTCGCTCTGTTTCCTTCTGTATTGCCTTGTCAAGTCTCTCTTGCTCCTCTAGTAGTTTACTACCTCGCTCCTCTAGAGCAGCCTTCTGTCGCTGCAGGGCCACCATCGCCCTCGCTTGATTTGAGGGTGACCCACTCCCTTTCTCCTGCACAAACAAAATACATGTTTAATAATGACACAATAACCCTCTGTGGTCTAGTGGAAGAATGAGTTACAGTGAATTTTATGTCTATAAAGAAAAGTCTATGTAAATAAATCCAAAGGCACACAATAGTAAATAAATGAACATAATCGCCAAACATGACTCAAAGGCAGTTTCATCATGAGGGAACCAGATGATGTCACTTCCACAACTAACATCTATAACCCCGTCTCCAGTACTGTCTTTCAAACCAAAGCTAAAGATGGAACCTTCAAAGACTGGAAGCAGGATATTTGATAGTAATAGACAATATTACTATGCTTAAACAAAATATCGCTAACTATACACACCTGAACGTATTAACAGTGAAGCAATATGATCCACAAAGTATGTAGAGATTCACACTTCACTTCAATAAATTGAGTTAAATTCAATATACCTCACAACGATCACTTCGATACTCCTATGTATCATCATCAGACAAACTGACCTTGCACACCAGCTACGAAACCATTACAACCTTGCGATGACATCATTACACCCCGCTCCCCCTTGCTCTCAATACAAATTTTGTAACAGAATCAGTAAAAGATATTTCAAAATTCATAACGTGGTCCCTATTTTTCAAAATGAATATTTTTTCGCAAACCATCAATTCAATGGGTCCATTTAATTGCTTTAATAATTTAACCTTGAGATTTATTTCATGATTAAGTGACCAAAAATGATCTGCCACCGCTGATTTTTCTGTTTATATTTAATGTTTCTAAAATGTTCTTTTTTTGGTTTCCAAATGATGTTTTGTCTTACCAATGTAAACATTATTACAGTCTAGACAGTCAACTTGATAAATGCCAGACTTCTTGCAATTTGGAATTTTGTACTCTTTAGAAAAATTTAGCACATTTTTTATATAATATTTATTTTGAGGAGCCAACATTATGCCATGTTTCTTAAACATTTTTTAAAATTTTTTATTAGCCCAAGGGTGGTAAGTACACTTTTTAAATTTGAAGTCATCTTTTTTTTGAGAGTGGAAACTTCATTTATGGCCTTTTGATATTTAAGCTACAATATTTAAATATCAAAAGGACGTAAATGAAGCTTCCACTCTCAAAAAAATAAAAGACTGCAAATTTAAAAAATGCACTTACCACCTTTTTATTGGCAGCAATAAAGCATTGTGTTAAGAAATGACATAGCCGTGAAAACATTGGACCTTGTATCCCTATTTTTTTTTACTTTCTTTAGTAGTTTTGTTCTGCATATAGAATCATACGCACTTTGGAAATCAATAAAAACTGATAAATTATCTTCTTTTCTATTGAAGGAGTCTTTGATTTCTTGACTGAGAAGTAAGACTTGTTCATTTGTAGAGTGGAACTCTCTGAATCCAGCTTGACATGGGGATATTAAATTTTGTGATTCTAGGAACCAATTTAACCTGTTTGACACCATTCTTTCCATCACTTTTGCTATTATGCTAGTAAGAGCTACTGGTCTATAATTTTTTTATTTCTGATGCTGTTTTATCTTTCTTCAAGAGTGGGACCTTTTCGCCATTCAGCAGGTACAGTGGTTTTCCAGGATAGATTGTAGAGTTTTAGTAGTTGTTTTGCTGTTTCTCCAAGGTTTTTTATGAACTCTGGATGTATGTGATCTGGTTCAGGAGACTTTTTGTTTTTTAGATTATTTATTGCAATGTTCAGTTCTTGCATATTAAAATTTTGAAAAAAGATATTGCATTGAGTGTTAGGATCACATTCTCTTTCTTGTTTCAAATCTTTCTTAAATTCTTTAGGTTCCTTTTTATTATTTCTTGTTACTTTATGTGAATTAGCATAATATTTATTGAATGTTTCGGCTATGAATATAATACGTCCTCTGATTGGTAATCAGAGGATATGGTCGGTGAATTTATTTTGATCACTTTTCCAGTCAGGTCGGTGAGACCCATAAACCAACCACAGGTGTAGTCCTCCAGACATTCTGGGGGTTGTGAGAGAGCGATGTAACCACCAAAACATAAAAATATGGTGCTCTCTAAAAAGCAGTTACTATCACTGCTATTGCTCTCTTCAATGGAGTAAATGTTGGATAATTTATACTATTGTTTATGCAATTATTATTTTTTTGTAATATTAATTGTACATTTAACTCCACCATTGGGTAATACCCATTTGCAGTGAATAACAACATACATACACATACAGTCATGTTTGAATTCATTTATATTTTACTTAAAGTTAATTTTTGTTGCTTTTTGATAGGTGTGTATTATGATTTTAAAACTTCACAGATAATAACCAATCCACTATGACAATATGTAGGCATAAGTCGCTCGCTTCCCAATTTTCTAGTCAGAAAGTGTTTCAATAAACTACTGGGAGAAACTATTGTTGCACACTATAGAAAGATTTGTGAATGCAAACCACAGGCCTGAACTTCCCCTACAACACTTGACCTAGATGCTCCCTATGTAATGATACTTGTTTTCTTCAACTTCTTAAAATTAAAGGCATACCAGACAGTGGTTGCATCATGTATGACCATTGAAGGAACAATTGAAAATGACTACCTCATATAAAGGTGCTCACTCACCTCCAGTTCAGCCTGAAGTTCAGCGTACTTCTCTGCAGCAAGTGTTATCTCTTGAACTTGCAAGTTCACTATACTGCCAACAACTCCTGCAGTTACTCGACTCTGAAAATCACAAATAGTACTCAAATGTCTGTATCAAGTGCAAGTTATGTTTATTTAATTCAAATTTACACTTTCTTTCTCTTTATTTAACTTTATAAACTGTAGCTAGCTTACCCAACATTGCAATGAAATGTAGACCTCTGCTGTACAAGTGAAACAAACAGGAATATGTTTCATTCACAGCACAAAAACAAACTAACATAACAACACAGTAAAACCTCAACATAACATGCAAAGAGAAATCTTGCAGGGAAGAAAGTGAAGAAACATTTTCTGGAAACAGTTTATGTTAGACAAATGGTCTTAGAAGTTTCACTCAGACCATTTGCCCATCACCAAGACGGGCTGGATTCGATCTCAATGTGGTATTTGTGGTGGGCAAAGCAGTGTCTAGGCATCTTTTCTCAGAGTTCCCCAGTTTTCCGTGCCATTCATTCCACGAACTGTTCCATCATCACCTTTCCAATCATCCATTTCACGTGCATTTCATATCATCCTCTTCCTCACTCTCATATCGACCACTTCACTCTGTCCAGTCCATAGTTTGTCTGTTCCCCAACAGGTATCTGACCCAAGTCCTTGAGGTGTCAGTCCTCCATATGGGGAGGTTAATCAGATAACGAACAAGAACAAGGCAGTTGGTGAATAGTACCACAAACAATGATTTTGTGACACAATAATGAAGTTCCTAGGAAACTGCCAGCAGTGTATTGTATTGGTGTTGGTGCGGAGTATTTTAAGAGATCTCACATTGAATCATTTTTAATAATAAATAAAGTGTAAAACACTATTATAAAACTAAACCCCTAGTGCAACAGCCCAGGAAGGGCCAAGGCTTGCCAATCAGCCGCTGCGTCCCTCACCTCTGCCAACTATGGGCGTCACTGGTGGGGTGCAGTGCTGGAGGGTAGGACGTGGCCAGTGCCCCGAGCCCTCCCGGCCAGTTATGCAGCCTTCGCAACCTGGGGCCGCTACTTCTCCATCAAGTAGCTCCTCAATTGGTCCCCCAAGGACCTAACGAGGGTGGTACCAAGAATCGAACCCGGGTCTCCGTGCCAGAGGCAAGCACGCTACCAACTGAGCTACAGAGACGGTCAAAGAAAAAAACAAAATTATTGTAAATAATTTCTGAACACCCCTAGTATAATGTAAGAAGCACAGGTTATAATTCTGCCAGTGAATAAGAAATAATTAAGTATGAAAATTTAAATATTGAGGAAAAGTAATTACTGTATTTCATTGCATAATTGATGCTTCAAAAAGGGAACAACAAAATTCACGTGATATTTACAATGCCCAATTGTTTATCTGGTTTTAAAGTTCCTAAAACTTTAAAGTACACTTAAATGTGAAACAGAGTTTACAAATATTTGTAATCTTTTCTTAGTTTCTAAATTGTAAATATTGGGAAACAGGATCCAGTACTTTGCACCATTACATTGAGGCTTTACTGTGATTATCCATGCAGTAATACTGCTTGCAGTGAACAGAAACAGAAGAAGCAGGTCAAAGTAACACACTTACGTACCTCTTGCTCACCTGTCGAGGCCATGCTCTGCAATAGCTTTTCAAGTTTCTTCTGCAAAATGTTAACCAAAATAAAACTTACAGGCAACTCAAACAAAACAAACTGTTAAATAAACACACATAAACACACAAATGTTGTCAGTGTTACCTCCTCCAGCTTCTGTGTTTCCAGTGCTGCACTCTTTTGGTTAGATTCTGCATCTGCATCTCCCTGCAATCAACTCTGCTTGTTTATTAAGTCTTTAACAAAAAAATACAGGCAAAATATGAAATGTTATATTCTAAACCATGAAGTGCTTGGTGGAACATCCTAACTATATATACGGGAGGGGGGGAGGGATCAACAGGAGACAAGGGGACAGTCCCTCCCTCTCTAGACATATGGTGTTCCAGAAGAACAGAACAGAACTGAACAGAATGTTCAGTTTCTCAGACTAGTTAAGGAAACATAAAAGTGGAAAGCCTCTAAGAAGTGGTGAAAAGACTGTTGTATTATATGTGTTTAACTTTTCTTTCAACGTTGTGACACACTGGCTGTGAAAGACATAACCAAATTGACATCTTCAGATGTCATTAACTGAGGTTAATGTAAGTTTTTACTCACAAAATTACATTTCATAACTTTTCTTAATCAATTTCTTTAATTAGTTAATGTGGTTTATTTAATAAATATGAGCCGAGTACAATTCTAACCTATACTGTTACAGTGAAAGATTTGACAGTTGCGATAACAGTCAGATGTAAATAGCTGTGTGCAGAGGACAACACGTGCTTGTTGGCGGAGTGATACAATTGCAATGTTTATGTGTGTACCCACTTCAAGCTAGGAGGGACTATAGGACTGAATATGCAGCTTAAATCATTCAACTATGCACTCACTGTACAGAGTGAGATGCTATTTTTAATGAATTATTTGTGTTATTTGAACTTTTCTCTTTGCTACAAAAGGTCACCATAATCTAATCTAAGTGACACTGAGATGAGCAACAAAGTGTTATTTACTCACTGAGTCTGACACAAGCAGAGCAGATATGTTGTAGCCATATTCCAACAGAGTGCTCTGTACACGAGATTCCTCGTCCTCTGGGGGAGCATCTTTCCTGCGAAACCTGCGTTGTGGACGATATGCCTCCTGTAACATTATACCTTTATTTCACTTTGTCGTAGTGTTTAGTCTTCATTGTGATAAGCGATGGGACAATGCCACTATACCTCGATACTCACTTTATAAAAGTCTGTAAAATCAATATCTTGTTCACTGAGTTATGTTCTTATTAGAAGTTTTCTCTTTATCATTTTCAGATGTCCTGAAACTCGCACAATAGAGGTTCACTCAATGTAAGATATGTGACTGTTACACTGCTACACACTACCTCAATATCACTGCTAAAACAAAATATTTATATATGGTATACAAACTAACAGATGGAAGGAAAGAACAAATATTTCTGTATTATTAATTACTTATGCCAACAAGCTTACTGCTGGTGTTTTTAAACACACAAGCCGTGTGTGGACAGTGTTTAAGAGGTGGAATGAGGACTGAAAAATGCAATGCCATAGCCAGGATTTGAACCACAGATCTTCTGCTTATCGAGTGGCTGCTCTAACCACTAAGCTACCATGGCCAACTTGCCAGTATAACATTAAGTTCCCCAACAGATCTGTACTTTCCCAGCAGACCACAAGGGAATCTCACATCAGAGATAAATACCTCAAGGGCGACTTACAATTGTAAGTACTTTATGTCCCGGGTTTAAGTAACCTCTAGTAAAGTACTTACAATTGTAAGTCACCCTTGAGGTACTTATCTCTGATGTGAGATTTCCTTGTGGTCTACCAGGAAAGTATGAATCGGTTGGGGAATATAGTGTCATACTGGCAAGTTGGCCATGGTAGCTTAGTGGTTAGAGTAGCCGTTACACTCAAATCAGCATAGCAGAAAGATCTTTAAGACTAACTGAACAAGAAAGAAATCTCAGAAATTTTGATAGACCTCCAGTGACTGTTGTACCACCACTCCGTTGATCGTTAAGATTGTCAAATCAATCTAACCGAAACCAAGTGCCCCAAACTCCTGAACCTGTTATACCAAGAACAATTACATAGAACAGAAGAAGATTTCACTGGATCACTGGACGACAAGTGTAGTCAGAAAGGAGAAGAACGAGGCCAAAACGACACCCTGATGAGACTTGGACCGCCTACCAGAGACGAGTAGCAGCAGCTAGGGAACAATAAATGTCCTTGAGAGCATGAGTCAGGGCTGCCTCCCATGCTGCAGCCTGGTTGGTGAGAGTCCCAAGTGTTTCTTGTAATTTCTGCAGTGCGGCAGTGTTGTTGAGTATGGCAGTGTAAATTCTGTTGTCTATGGCATCTTGTTGGTCGGCGGTTTGACGTTTGGTGTTGATATGCATTTGGTGTGTGACGGTGATGGTCTGGGAGTCAGAGACTGAATTTTGTGAGGGCCGCTTGTGAGCTGCAGGCAGCTGACAGTGTGGATTCCTGGGGCACGCCACCTGACCTGTGAACTGGTCAGTGCAATTGCACATGGCACAATACACGGGGCAACGTGTCAGGTCGTGGCTGGTGCAGAGTGTGGTGATGGTGCCAGTGCCACAGTAATGGCAGCGTGGAGCGTCAGTGCAGGCGTCGGCAGTGTGACCGTACTGGCAACAGCGTCGACAGGGAATAGGACAGACACCTCGGCTAGCCTCAACTGGGAGCACCTGCCCAAGGGCAGGGAGCCCATCCGTTAAGGCAGCACGGTAATCTGTCCCATCCCAGAACTCCAGGCGTACCAGCAGTGATGGTCCTCTGGCTGTGACGATGTGTATCACTTTCATAAGAGAAGGCCAACGACATCGGGCAGCGCTAAGGAGGAGAGAATCCCGAAGCTGCCGATGCACTCCGCGCACCACTGCGCTGTAGCTCTGCAGCCTCGTGAGGTTAGGAAGACTCTGTGCGGGTGTTCGGTGTTCAACCTCTGGCAGTGTCATCTGTGTGCAGTAGGTGGTTGGTTTTGGTGTGGTGTCGCAGGCTGAGATACTGTACTCTGACAGCGTAGATGGAAATGATGGAGTTGGCAGGGAGGCTGGCTGTGAGGTAGAGATGGTGCTGGCATTTTCAGTTCCCTCAGAAGGCGCTTCAGAGAGTTCTTGAACTGCTGCAGTGACTCTCTTCTTCCTGCCATTTTGTCTCTGCAGCAGCTGCGACTGAATTCCCCCATGTAGGTTTGGCATAACAGACTCCTATATGTCTCTTATGTAACTTCAATGAGAAAATGGAGCATGATTATCTTCTACATTGTCCAACTTTTACAGAAAATTACAACCTCCCAGCTAAATATTGAAGTGCAAGAAAACAAATTATCAAATGTTTAACATTAGATACCAGCTAACCACTTACCATAACAGAACGTATATTATTGAGCACATTGTCCTCTACAGTGACTGTGCTGCTATCTTGTGCCTGGGGACACAACTTCTGGAACTGACTAATGGCATAGAGTCGCACAAAATCTCCCATCTCTTCCCTCGTCTCCACAGACTTCTTCACCAGCCACTGCAAAGTGACAATAACTTTGTTTCACACAAATGTAGCCATGGACAAATATCTTGGGATATTTCCATGCAAAAATGGATATGATTATTACTCTAATTTTATGTAGGATGTGAAACTTTCACAATGATGATTATTAATAAGAGCTTCTCAGGTTATGAGCCGTGCGATGTTAATAAAGTTGCTCGACATTTCAGCCATCTTTGCTCTGTGGCCTTATTCAGGAAGTGACATGTTTGCCCTGACCAGGCAGAGGGCAGGGCTACTTGACGCAGTCCAAGTAGTAGTATACTGGGATTAAAAACTCCCAGCATATATAAAATCCCATGCCAATGTGGGACGACATGTATAGGGCAGACAGGCTGCACGATTGAAAAGAGATGTGCAGAACCTCAGACTGCTCCAACCAGAGAAGTCAGCAGCGGCCCAGCACAGCTTGGTCAACGACCACAGGATTATATCTGACGAGGCCACAGTAACCGATATTATGACAGGCTTATTAAACAAGCAATTGAAATTAAGTTAGAGCCAAACAATATTACAATAGAGACAATGGTCTACAACAGTAAATCCTGGTGTACAAAGTGAAGTTACAGTAATGAACAACTCAATCTGTGCATACAAATGTTCAAGTAACTTGCTATGTTTTCCCCTAGAAAGATTGGAATGGTTTATGATATGGACTTACTTGTATAACTGGAAATATGTGTATGAAGTCGAGACCCTGGATCTGATGTGGCTCAATGTGATGGGGGCATTTCATTTCCTGCAGCACCGCAACAATCTTTTCTGTCAGCGCTCTGTGGAAATATGTAACATCTGTATTAATTTCAAATTTAAATTTATTCACCATTAATATAAGGTTTACATGGTAGTGTCAGATTACATTAACTAATATAAAATTACTCTTATATGAATTTAACTATAATACTTATCAATTTAAATACATAATAAATTTAGTAATTAAATTGAGTCTATGCTATAAGTAGTGTGCCTGTAGCAAACTCTTTTCACACATTCCAACATTATTATGCTTATGAATATGAAGAGGCCAAACTTCCGCAGATCAGCCCTGTCAAGAATTAATAAAATGGCACTCAAACAAAAGTTCTTCTAGAGTGTTCCCCTGGTCCAAAAGCTCCCCAATATTGCATCAGAGAAAGATATTTACTGTCGACTTTGGTCACCTGTAGTATAACATTATTTGTGTTACGGCTGGTACTGTTTGGGAGCAAGCGCCATGCTAGCTTAGCTTTGGTTAAGTTAGGTTAGGTGTGGTGTAGCTCAGTTTTTTAGGTTTGGGGATCAAATCAAGAAAGGTGAGGGACAAGGAGAGAAGAGGTCAAGTGTACAGAAACTGCATTTCAATGTCTTTTTTCTTGAGCGTTATCTAAAATTTTTGGTTTTTTGCAGAACTTTGGGAATTCTTTTTAGCAGTTTGAGGCATTTTTGGAAGCTAGAATTGTGGGTACGTATTTATACTTGTACGTTAAACATTGCATTCCCACTAATACAAAAAATCAACCTCAAAATGGGTGGATTACAAAAGGAATCAAAACTTCAAGTAATAGGTTAAAATTCTTGTGTAGACAATTGAAGCAGAGAAATACAACAAATGATTTTAGGAACTATGTAAAGAAATATAGAAGTATTTATCGGAAAGTAATACTGCAAGCTAAAAGACAAGAAAATGAAAGAATTGTAGAAAATGCAAAAAACAAAACAAAGGTGCTGTGGGAGATAATAAACCATGAAAGAGGGAAGAGTAGTTCAAATTATTGTGTAACAGAACTAGGTAATGAGGGTAACAAAATCACAAATCCTCAGCACATAGCACAGTGCTTCAATACATACTTTGCTGAAATAGTGGACCGACTCATTAGCTTAAATTTTTTTATTTATTTCATCCATATAGAACATATAAATGTTGTTGGATATATTGGTTAATACATACATATACATAATAAATACATTTATAATACAAACATTTACAACTCATCCAAACTATATAAGCATCTATTTATTAAAAATTCCTTCAATTTTTCAGCAAATTGTCGTTTTGATACTTCTGCAATCGGTTTAACATCACACGGCATTTATTAAATAGCTTTATACCCTGATATAGTGAATCTTTCATAGACACGCTTTTATTTATATTATCTCTATGATAGTTCATGTTGCTTCTTGTATTATATTCATGTATCTGATTATTTTTTATTGGTTGATACTTATCTATTACTAACATTATTACTCTATATACATACAGAGAATAAATGGTGAGTATTCTTTTGTTAATAAATGTTTCCCTGCAAGATACCCTAGCTTTTAAATTAAACATAATTCGAACAGTTTTCTTTTGATAGAGAAGTAGCCTATTCATAAGTGTTTTTGCAGCAGCCCCCCATATTTCAATAGCATAAATTAAATGTGGGTAGATACATCCATAATAGATAAGTTTTAAAATATTCTGGTTTTTATATTTGCTGAAGTATCTCAGCAGACATACAGACTTACTGATTTTATTGCAAATGTGCTCAATATCTTGTGCCCATGTCAACCGATTATCTACAATAACACTTAAAAATTTCTGTGTTCTCACTTCTTCCATACTATTGTTGTTTATTTTCAGTGTTATATTGCAACTGTTCTTCAGAATACTATTGTGCATTATCTTAGTTTTTCCCATGTTGCATTGTAAATTTATGGAATGAAAATAATTATCACTCTAAACATACCCAGGGTAAAATTGCAGGGAATCTATTTTCATATGTCCTATTACAGAGACTGAGGTACAGAAAGTCGTTCATGAAATGAAAGGTAAATATGCTTTGGAATAAACCAAATACCAGACAGTGTCATTACAAAATGTATAGAATATATAACTCCTCGCTTGAATCTGGGATTTTTCCTGATAACCTTAAAATTGCAAAAATTATCCCAATACACAAGAAAGGAGAAAATACAAAAAAGGAAAACTACAGACCGATAAGCATATTGTCAGCATTTCCTAAAATTTTTGAAAAATTAGTGACAATAGACTAATATCTTTCTTAGAAAAATATAACATCCTTTCTGGTGCCCAGCATGGCTTTAGAGAAAATAGGTCTACAGAAACAGCCATAGCTAAACTACTAGGTCAAATTAAGTAAAAATTGAAGCTATTAACAGTGAAGCAACAAGATTCTAAAATAAGAACAAATTAGAAACTAAAAACTTCACTTATCTTAGTAATGTTGATATTCTTTTTCTCTTTTGCTAACCCAGGGGTTTCAAGCTGTGTCCAGCTCATTCTCAAAGCCATATAAACAAAATCGTTGCCAAGCTACAATCTTATTTTTTGTGAAAAAACAATTATTCTTATTCAATTTTTTATTTACCAATCTCTGAAAACAAAAATTTATAAATACAATCTATAGATGGTAATTCGAAGTTCATGACACGGTTCCTGTTTTTTAAAATAAAAATTTTTTCCCAAACCATTAAATCTATCGGATTACTTAACTGTTTTAGCAATTTAACCTCTGAATTAATTTCATGATTAAATGACCAAAAATGATCTGCCACAGCTGATTTATCAGTTTGTTTATATTTAATATTTCTAAAATGTTCTTTTATTCTGGTTTCTAGATGACATTTAGTTTTACCAATATAAACTTTATCACAATCTGAACAGCTAAATTAATAAATGCCAGATTTTTTATAATTTGGTATTTTATCTTTTTTTGAAAAATTAAGTAAATTTTGTATATTAAATTTATTTTGAGGGACCAAATTTATTCCATATTCTTTAAAAATCCTTGTAAATTTTTTATTAGCCCATGGATGGTAAGTAAATTTTTTAAAAATACAATTATCTTTTATTTTTTTAAGGGTTGAAACTTCTTTGACAGCTTTTTGATATTTAAATTCCCCTATCCTTTTATGTATAAAATCTGTATTAAAACCATTAATTACTGCAGTGTTAATAATATGTTTATATTCTATGTCAAATTCATCTTTATTAAGGGGTATATTTATTAATCTATAAATTAAACTATTAAAAACAACAAATTTATGTGCAAAAGGATTAAAACTTTTAAATTTTATGTAATTATCAGCGTGAGTAGATTTTCTGTAAATATCAAATTTCAATTTATTGTTATGTCTTTTAATTTTTAAGTCCAGAAACGAAAGGAATCCATTATTCTCAGTTTCCAAAGTGAATTGTATAGCTTTATCTTGTAAATTTAAAAGTTTTAAAGCATCATTTATCTGTTTATTAGGGACAACAGCAAAAATGTCATCCACATATCTATACTATATTTTAAAAATTAGAGGGAATGATTTTGTAATTTGAGTTTCAAAAAAACTCATGAAAAGATTAGCAAGAAATGGCAAAAGTGGACTACCCATTGCCAAGCCAGAAGTTTGTTGAAAAAAATTACCATTAAAACTAAAGAAATTTTGATCTAGGTCAAATTCAGCATTCAGTGGATAAAAAGCTACTGACGATAAGAATATTTTAGACCTCTCAAAAACGTATGATGTTTTAGATCACAACATTTTATTATCCAGCTAAACAAATAAGTCATTCCATGTCAAATCGCACAAAATTTGACCTTCATGTCTCCGATTTCATTAATATTAAATGTACGTGTTCTGTGAATAAAAAAATGATACCCCTATTTTTTTGTTTGTCTGTAAATGAATTATTTTGGTAAATATAAAGCATTAAATTTTTGGATATTTCTCGCACACTGTTCTACATAAACATAAATATCTCTGGTATTATTTTTCAGATAAATATGACCTGTAGCTGATTTTGAACATTGAAATGTGTACTTTATTTATACATTAAACAAAAAACAATTAGTTTGATATTTCCTATTTTTACAAGGCCACTAACATTACAAACATCATTAACAATACTTACTCTAAACTAAAAATTTCCGGGAAAATTTTTAAAACGTAGCTTGATGATGCCATGTAATCCTAGAAAAAGTTCAGTTTGGAATTCGAAATACATGCAGAGAAATTAAATAACTTACCAAGCCGTGCAGACTGGAGTAACGCTGTTTACACGACCAGAAGGTATACACACCGCGTGCAGCTGATTGCGAGTAATGCATTGTACTTCCGTCAAGGTCAAACTGTTAGCATAAACACTGAAATGGGTCATTTCACGTCAAATCGAACATTTTTGAAACTTGACATACTATTTTCTCCAATTTTTTTAATCTTATCAACAGATGAGATTAAATAATCCGCATGGTTTCTTCTTCGTGTGACACGCTATTTTGCACTTTATTAATATTATTTTTACAGTATATTCGCATACTGTATTATATAAAAATCATTATATCGAATATTATTTGAAGTTTAGAATTTTCGTGGTTGCAGCAGTCTAAAGTAAAAAAAAATGCAGTTTTGTATGCCATTGTTTTAGGTTCACTCAAAATATAAAATAGGCCCCTTTTAGGGGGTAGTATTTTTAAAATATAGTTTGCAACACATATCGGTTGGATGGTCACCCACCTCTGCCTTGTGTATGTGGGCGTGAGGCCGGCAGTCGGGTTGGTAGGCCCTGGTCCGATATGGACTGTAGTGCCACAGGTTTAACTTTTTAATAATGTGTTGCTTACATTTTTTGTCCGATTGTGAAGTTCTCCTGGAAGAGCAGATCCACGTCCACATCAAAGTTACATGTTTCTATACACCAGGTCATGCCCCCAACAACCTGCAAACAATATTAATTGTGGCAACAAACAACAAGATTTTGTGTATCTCAAATTTACCAGTTATACAAAAGTCATTCAGAATGAAGAGAACTTTAGAGAATATTCCTAGAAAATTCAACATATATTTCATTTCTCATCAAAATATCTTAAATACACATTTTAATAAAAATCATTAGAGCCATTCTTGAGAAAATCAAAACTTTCAAAAATCGTTCAATATAAGAATAGTTTGGGAAGATTCTTAAAAATGTTCATGGCATTTCCTTGAAAAATGTTGAAGTTAAATAGCCTTGGTATTTAACCAACTATTCGTTTGGCTCACCTTGTCAAATGATGAAAGCCCCTTTATCCGAGCCCGGAAATATCCAGCTGCCACCAATAAGTCAACTATTTCTTGAAGTTTGATCTTCTGCTCTTCATCTTCTCGAACTTCAACCTGCCATAATAAACAAAACAGGTGAAGGTACCATCAAAGTTTACTAAAGTTACAGTATTTTATCAACACATTCGACCAACCAAATCAATGAGACGAAGCAAGAGAATTCGGCTAAGATTGCGTATCTGCTAAAAATCCTGTTTCATTAGAAATATTTATGTTATTCAATCATGAGTTGGCGCAACATTTTCCTCATTTAATAAGTAGTGGTTTCGGAACATAAAGTTCCCTCACTGAAGTCGTTGAGGCCCTTTGGCTTCAGTTACATAACTTCATTTCAAGCATAAACACCTACAACGACATGTATAACTATAATTACCCTATCTTCAGTGTGAAATATTGTCCACTACTTGCAGGTCCTGTTATTTAATACCGACTTCATATTTAGTTTACTATAAAAGACACAATGAGCACATTAATATGCTACGCCCCATAAAGATTGGGGTTATGTGCTGCTGAACATCAGGATATTTTAAAGTCATTACCTCTACTTCTTTACCGTCTGCGTCAATTCGAGTTGAGAGTTTGGATACGCTCTTAAGACGCGGATAGAAAACATTTCCTGCTCCTGACATTTCGTTTAAATACCCATCAGTGAAACAAAATGACACACTGCACCGGACAGTCACCTGATCTTGGATTGACAGGCAGCGGCAAATGTAGGAAACTTGGCGCGGTTTTCAACAATGTAGTCTGTAGAACTGCACAATTTCGCGTAAAGGTTGTTCTTAGTACAGTTGTATTGTCTAATACGAAGTAATGTGCAGACTGTTGTTCTTGTTTGATTTTTTTCTTTTGTATACATATGTAGTCACAAGATATGTCATGATGCGTGTAATATTGTACGATTTGATTTTAGAGTGTCATTACAAGCTTAAACTATACAATAGAGGTCTGCAAGGGCTCGGGCCGGGTTCATGAACGTCGGCAGACTTTTTTCCAGGGGGGGGGGGGCCAAATGTTAGAATTTTGCAATCAGATAATATTAATTCATTATTTTGTTGTCAAAAGTTATAGTATTTGTTGCGGATAACCGTATAAATTTGCGCTAAACAGAAATTGTTCTTTACATAAAAATTAAAATAATAGTTTAATAGTCAGCACATTAAGTTCATTAATTTCCAAGGGGGTGCCGCGGCCCTCCCTTGCCCCCCCTTCGCGACGCCCATGGCTGGGTTCGGGTTTAATTTGAAAAATGTTTGTCGGGCTCGGGCCGGGCACGGGATTGACAATTAAGAGATACAAAATAATTTATTATACTTTTTGGTCGCCGATGCCGAAATTAAGAGAATAGCACAACTATCGCAGTATTTCGTTACTAGGAATTCTATGATTATTCTGCTGAAATGTTTCTAGCAATAATAATAATGATAATGATAATAACGATGACGACGATAATAATGATGATGATGATTAGAATAACAATAACAATAACAACAATAATTGCAGCCAATGAGATACGTTTACATGCACAGCGTTGCAAGCTTATTACCCCCCCCCCCACCTTCATATCTCTTGGCGCGCGTCAAGCCCCACTTGTTGCAATATGACAACCTCTGATGACAACACAGCAGGACTCCGATTGGTTACCGGCCTAGAGACGATCTAGGACAAACTCCTTCCCATTTGAAAAGCATAGTAATGTATGGTAATGTAGAAATATGATATATAATACTCATGTTCAATATTAATAATTGCAGCACTGACGTAAACATAACCTCCCTCGCACGTAAAAGGTGTACTATAAATAGTCTTTGAATAGCACATAATAACCTCAGCTTTTACTCCAGTATTAGCCCACCAATCCCGTCAAGTAGTACTCCACCGTTTACACAGAATTTACTTTGAGGATGGAATTGTGCGCACCAATGTTTAGCGAAAGAAACTCACGTTTGGAGTTCAATTCGCTTACCAAAATTCCTAAAACAGATGGCGCGGTGCTTGCTGACGTCACCAAGAGCCAAGAGCCAAGAGCCAAATCAGGTCGCTCGGGTTTACCCGAGCGGGATATATGCCCACGGTACCTATCCATTTAGTATGGATTTACCCGTGAGGTATGAAAGATGTAGTCATTTTACAAGCTATTTTTGTCAGTGTCAGCCAATGGTGATGATTGGTTACTCTCTCTTGCTATAGACTAGGGATATGAGTGCCAGTTAGAATGTCTACCCATCCTGGGGCACCCATGCCCCTCTGCTCACTTAGCAAAGGTCAGCTTGTCTAACCAGCAAGTCAAGCAGTGTCAATTTAGCGAGAAACCGAATGCATTGGAATGTTTGGTGAAATGAGGAAGCAGTGAAGCTAATTAGCCCAAGACATCCTTGGGTAAACGATAGCTTTTGCGCCTCCTGGGAAGATGGGGATCATATTGTCCCAGGGTATTCACCAGCTGGTTAGGGTGTGGTGTAAGTTTCGCATACATAGAGCGGGCTCTATCTCGCACAACATCCACAATATATGGAATGCCAGAATGAGTGTGGAGAATATGGGAAGAAAATCTACGGTCAGTATCGTAGATCATCCTAAGGGCCCTGTTCTGCACGACTTGCAGTCTGCGGATGGTGGTTTGAGCCACGAATCCCCATGCCTCGCATCCATACAGGATCAGGGGAGGGATGATCGCACGATAAATGCGTAGTTTAAGTCGTGTAGGCATAGTTGACCTAAAGATGGGATAGAGCTTTCCCAGAGCTCCGTGACCTTGGGCAGCTTTAGCTGTGACATGTTTGGTGAAGGTAAGTCCTCGGTCTAGTTGTACACCAAGGTACTTGGCTGTGTTGACCCAAGGGATTCTCCTCTGACCAAGTGTCAGGTCCCTTTCTGGTCTCCAGGAATGAATTTTGCCTAACACAAAAGCAGAGCTTTTCTGTGGACTGATTCCCATTCTCCATTTTTCACTCCAACTCTCAATGGCATCTAGGTGTCTTTGCAATGGGGGAAGGCAGTAACGTAGATTTTTGTTACGGGCCAGTATGAGGACGTCATCGGCATACTGGCACGTAACAGTGCTGGGTTCAACGGGGAAGTCAGACATGTATGCGGCAAAGAGCAGTGGCGATAGAACACTACCTTCCGGTACTCCGGCCGCTATTGGTCTGATAGTTGATAACCTGCCCTCCACTCGCACCCTGAAAGTGCGGTCACGAAGGAAACTGGCTATGAGGGTCAGGTAGGG
Source organism: Tenodera sinensis (assembly GCA_030765045.1). Lineage (NCBI taxonomy): Eukaryota > Metazoa > Arthropoda > Insecta > Mantodea > Mantidae > Tenodera > Tenodera sinensis. The sequence continues at coordinate 180,803,204 of CM060966.1, forward strand.
GGAGGGGAGATTTGCATCTCTAAGTTTGTACAGTAGGCCCTGGTGCCATGTTGTTGCAAAGGCCTTATCCACATCCAGAAGTACTGCGACAGTTTTGAAGTTTTCCTGGAAACCCAGGGCAGCCTTCTCAACAAGACGCAGGAGCTGTAAGGTAGTGGAATGGCCTTGACGGAATCCGAACTGATGATCCGGAATGAGCCTCCTTTCCTCAAATAGAGGAGTTAGACGGGACAGTAGAAGTTTTTCAAAAATTTTTGAAATTATTGGGAGTAGACTTATAGAACAGTAACTTGATGGAAACTTGGGATCCTTGCCTGGTTTCAATATGCAAATCATCCTCGCTTCCTTCCAAGCAGTAGGGAAGTGTCGGAGATACAGGCAAGCATTGTAAATTCTCGTCAAGTGGATAATGGCTTTGCGAGGCAGGTGTTGTAACATATGTGTCGTAACACCATCATATCCAGGGGATTTGTTGGGTTTGAGACACCTAATTTGCGAGGAAACTTGCCTTGGTGTGACAATTGGTATGCGAGTCGCCTCGTGAGGTGGTGGAGGATCCTCATAGAGGTAATCCACCGTTGCCTCAACTAGTTCTGAAAAGTCCTCGTCTTCTATGTCCTCTCGGGGCTCAAATTGGGACTCTAAATAGTCCGCGAAGTCAGTGGCTTTCTCTTGCGGTTCGAAAGATAATCTCCCGCGAGTGCCATGTATAGGATGCTGATATAGCGTTTTGTCCCTTCTCAGGGATTTAATTATCCGCCAGGGCTTCTTTTCAGAGAGGTTTACGTTCCTCATGGTGTTTTCCCAGGCCTCTTTGCGATGTGCACGTAAGAGGCGTCTAGCCAGGGTCTTAAATCGCAGATAAATTGCCTGCAATCTGGGATGGCGGAAACGCTGCCAAAGCTTCCGAACTGTTGACTTAGCTCTCAGCAACAGTCGGAGTTCGTTTGGGATGGTTGTGGGGTTAGGAGTATTGCAAGGAATGCGGTAAGTATGCCCTCGTATCACATTTGATATTTGTCGGGAGAATGCATTTGCCGCTAATTCTAACGACTCGATAGAATTTATATGCGGTCTGGGATCCACTGATTGGTTCAGTTCAAGGACGGCTGCATCCCAGTCTACCTCATACGACCAATCAGGAGTTACCAATGCTGACATATTAACATTGGTGTCGATTAACACAGGATCGTGGTCAGAATCCAGTTCATTGACTGTCGTCAGGTCTATATGGAATCTAAAGTTTTTAGTGACCATAATATCCAGCACGTCCGGTCTCCCTCGGGCAGGATGAAAAGTGGGCTCTCTCGGTCCATGAGCTATGAGGCTTGGGTTACCGCTTATAAGGCGGAATAGTCCTCGCCCCTTCGCATTGGTAGCACGACTATGCCAGTTGGCATGTTTTGCATTTAGGTCACCTGCAATGCAGACCACAGGGTGGAGGTTTAATAAAGCCGTGTAATCTGCTTCATAGAAGCGGTGATCAGGGGGGTCATATGCCACTATCAGCAATGTATCTAGACCACCTAAAGATAGCCTAATAGCACAGGCTTCTACATGCTGAAGTGGTGGAAGAGGGAAAGGCTTATGGGTAATATGGTTCTTAACAAAGATGGCTGTACCTCCCCCTTGTCGGCCAACCCTATCAGACCGATGGGTGACGTAATTAGGGAGGGAGAAGTTGGTGGCAGCATCCAAATGAGTTTCACAGACCATCAGAATGTCGATTCCGAAATACTGTACAAAATTAGAAATATTAGGGTAATGACTCCGTAGTCCGTTTGCGTTCCAAATCGCAGCTCTAAATGGTCTCCGGACATGTCTTCCAGCCATTATTGAGCGGAGTTGGGGTAGAGCTGTTCCAGTGTCTGAAGCAAGATGGAATGCTTCTGCATGGGGGTCAGGTTGGGGTTGTTCAACTGCATCTTACAGTTTCTCAGAGCAGGTAACGCCTTGTTTATTAAATCCCCAAACCATGAGGATAAAGAGCTAAATTCCTCCAGGTCACTTTGCGAAATAGTCGCTAGTGTGGAGGAGGATGTTGCCGTGTTAGGCATTGGTGGGATAGGGGTAGGGGGAATATCCCTAACCTTGGATATAGGCTCTGCCTCCACAGGTGCGTCTGTAGTTATTACAGGAGCTTGTGGCTCCGAAGTTACATTGGGGGCAGAAGATTTGCTCTGCCTAGGTTTTCTGTTCCTCCTCTTCCTGCGTGGTTTTGGTGCAGGGGGTTTAGGCACTATTGCCTTTTCTATAGGACCTGGAGGTGGTGGCACAGAATTTGATGGGGAATCGCTCTTTGGTGTAGCAGCCTCTTGTTCCACTCGACGCAGAGTGGACTCTGCCTTATTTAAGGCATTGGAAAAGGACACACCTGGGCGAACCACTTGGTCATCGGGGCGGTTCTTTCGGCGGCTCTCTATGATCTTTTTCCTTGTGGAGCATCCTTTGTACACACTTACGTGTGTACCATCACAATTAGCGCACTTGCACTCTTCCCTAGGTTTAGGGCAGTTCTCTAGCAAGTGGTTCCCTGCACACCGCAGACATGTAAGCTTTCGCTCACACATCATGCTGGAGTGATTGTACCCCATGCATCGGTAACATTGCACAGGTCCCTCTCTGCCATAATACCTTTCCACTTTGACTACAGTGAAAATTAGTTTCCTTACTGTGTCAATTGGTTGTACTTCTTGGTTAAGTACTTTGTCAAGTACTACCAAGAATAGTGGCATAGGAACTTTGTTAATACCCCCCTCGGTATTAACGGTTCTCTTCAACTGTGCCACTGAATTGACAGTTATGCCATGTTCTTCTTTAAGTGCAGTTTTGATTTCATCAGGGGTGCACTCTGAGTCTAAGCCTCTGATGACTCGGCGCTCAATGTGTGGACGTTGTGGTGAGTACGAGTAGAACGTTATGTTCATTTCTCGTAACACCAACTTGGCGGTTTCCAAATCACCCAAACTGTGGGTAAGGATATGGACGCTCTTAGGCTTCCTTTTTGCCTCAAAAGTATACTTGAGGTGTTTGGCCAGTGTACGCATTACCCTAACATGGTTAGGGAATACGTCCGCAATGATTGGCGGAATTCTTGGCCCCTTCTTGGCTTGGGATGATGCAACATTCTGAGGATGTTGCATCATATTGGATGATGCAACATCCTGTGCATGTTGCATCATATTTGGTGATGGCGTCTGTTTTCCCCGTTTACGGTTTTCCACAACCGTAAACTCCCCCAGCTCCATATCGGACTCGGAGTCAGATTCAGGTAAGGGATTGTTTGAACCCAGGCGCTCTAGTTCTGCCATGGGTATGTGGCGTGGAGTAGAGCACTTACGCTTTTGCGTATCGGTCTTGGAGCGCTTCCTATTTGGCTCCACTGCTTCTGGTGATAAGGATCTGTATGAAGATGATGTCGAAGGTAATTGTCCATCATCGGCAGTAAGCGCGGTTGCCCTCCGGCTGCTCACAGAGGACCGCACCTCCTCTAAGGCGGCGCCTTTGCGAGCCATTTCGGCTCGAGGTTTCAGGCACAAAGCCGTCAACCCTTGGCTAGGATCTTGTGAGCCCGCTGTCACGTAAGTCGTCAGTCTGAAAGTCTGTCAAGGAAAGAAAGAATAAAGCAAAAGAGTAGGAAGAAAAGGGAAATACCTGAGTAGCTTTCTATGCCACTCCGGGAAGCTAGCCTGGTGAGTTCCAAAGCTTGCTTGCCAAGCCCCTTTAGGAACTCCACCAAATTGTGCTGTGACTAATATAATGTATTAGTCCGTAGATTGAAGCGTGCAATCCACCGACGCACACCACAACACTCCACCAAGTCGGCACGGGATCTCCTGCTCCGGCGAGTCAGCTTTCTGGATACCGTCTTTTCCACCAGTGAGAAGCAAATCACGTCCGCTCTGGTCGAACGACGACGCGAGAATGATCAATGCTGACGTCACAAAGCGTGTGCACCGTATCTAGGTATAATGTTATAGGCATTAAGACGCAGCGCGGTTTACTTTTACGTCTCAGTTAAACAAATGGGGAAACAATGAGAAGTAATATTATTACATTTCGACACACTTAATATTTATAAAATGTAATATTAGTGATTGTATTTTTCTTTAATCTTAAACAACTTTTTGTTTCTTTTTCTAAACTAGGTAGATAAATTACACTGCCCTGCCATCTATGGGTGTACCAATGTAGATGGCAGACCACTGACAAGAGCAATTTGGAAGTGCGATTTTTCATAGTTCGGTTCCATGGTTCCAACCCACAGTTCCAACCACAGAAGTTCCAACCATTCCAATCATAACCACGTTCCAACCATCCAACCCAGATCATATGGCACTCATAGGTGTTCTGTGGCACTCATTTTGTTATTGCCTAATCCAAGCGTGCACTGCTATTGAAACTACAGATAATACTGTGGACGCAAAGGACGAGTATATTTGAATATAATTTTGTATGCTGATGATACCGTGGTAATTTTCAACGAGGAAGATAAACTGCAATATGCACTGCATTACCCAAATACGAGGGTTATGCCGAAAGTTTTTAGCAGAGATTCAGAAACACATTTTATTTAAAAAATAAGTATTACAACTTTTCAAAATACTCATGAGCACTTATACTTTTCCATCCTTTGAAACCACTGGCTCAGTCCAAGGTTCTTCAGGGATGTCACTGTGTTGTATGCTCCGGATGAAAAATGCTGCTATCGTAAGTTTTCCTTCGTCTTTAGGAACAGGAAGAAGTCACATGGGACCAGGTCTAGTTAATAGGGTATAGGGTGGGTGCGGCCCTTCTTCAAGAAGTCCATTGTTCTGGCAGCTGCATTGTCACATGATGCAGAAGAAGATGCCCACTTTTCGACTTGGGGTGCTCATCTGGCAATGACTTTCGGCAGACATTCAGTCACATACCACTCTGCATTGACTGTGGAAGGTCACGGAGGTGAGACGAAGTCCTAGTTCTCCAAATTTTTATGGCTGGTTTCTGACCTGGAAAGCACCAGACTAAAGACTGCCTCTGTGACGATATTGCAAGCGTCTTTGAACCGTCAAGCATAACGTTCTTCTGGGCTTCTGTTAGAGAATGTGGCACCCAACGGGCACGTATCTTGTTGAGGCCTAAAAAATCATATTTTATGCCGCAGTCGACTCAACATTTAGGGTCCTTCAATGTTGCAAAATGTAAGATGAGGGTCATCTTCGATCATTTTCCTCACAGCAACAATGTTTTCTAGAGTAATTGCCGCTGCGGGACGAGGTTCATCTTCAAGAGACTCCCGGCCCCTTGAAAATTCACGAAACTAATTTCCAACAGTGAGAGATCACCAAAAACACGCAATAGCGAAAAGTGACATTCTTCTACATTTAGCTTCTTCTTCTTCCTCCTCCTCTTCTTCTTCCTCTTCCTCCTCCTCTTCTTCTTCTCCTTTTTCCTCTTCGTCTTCTTGTTCTTATTCCTCTTCGTCTTCTTCTTGTTCTTATTCCTCCTCGTCTTCTTACTTTTCTTCTTCCTCCTCTTCTCCTTCTTCCTCTTCTTCCTGTTCTTCTTCTTCCTTTTCTTCTTCCTCTTCTTCTTCTTCCTCTTCTTCCTTTTCTTCTTCCTCCTCTTCTTCTTCCTCTTTTCTGCTTCTTGCTCTTCTTCTTCTTCCTCCTCCTCTTTTTGTTCTTCTTCTTGTTCTTCTTCTCCTTCTTCTTCCTCTTCTTCTTCTCCTTCTTCCTCTTCTTCTCCTTCTTCCTCTTCTTCTGCTTCTTCTTCCTCTTGTTCTTCTTCCTACCATGCGACCAAATTACCAACCTGTCATCTACATATCTTAACCATAGAGTTGTTTCTTTATCTGCTATGTCTAGTGCAGAGATAACAAGAAAAACCTCCTCATTTGTGCATGACTCAAGTCATCTAGTAGAAATATTGAAAACTTTCCACCTGGAACCGCATCACTTGTTGGTCAGCTTCGACATACAATCTCTTTTCACGAAGATTCCTCTCAAAGATGTTCTCGAGGTCATCTGAGAAAAGATCGAAATTCATCAGCTCCCAGAGGACTGGATAGATCACTGTCGCACAAGCAATTACTTGTGCAACTTTTTTGAACGAACAGAAGGTACGGCTATGGGCTCTCCACTTTCACCGGTTGTAGCAAACCTTTTTTCTAGAAGCATCCGAAACCAGTGCAATCAGCACCTCGTAGTGCTCCAAACGGCTAAGGAACTCTACGCTAATTCCATAAGCGCTTAAATGGCGCATAGAACTGTGCGTTCATTTAGAGCTGCGTTCTGGAAGGCAAATGGAGTTAGAGAGCAGAGACCTGGCCTGTTGGAGTTCGTAGACAGTCACGGGATTGATATCCTGATGATCTGCGAAACACACTTGCACGCCGGTGTACAGTATACCCTGCCAAGTTACGTCGCCCATCGGTCTGATCGGGTCGGCCGACAGGGCGATGGTACTGCCATTTTCATAAAGAACCATCTCACACACACTCCTGTTACCATTCCTCCGCTACAACACCTAGAAGCAACCGCCATAAGGCTATCCTTGGGCGGGAACGACCTAGTGCTTGTGGCGGTGTATGACCCGCCGGATGGGCGCTTCTACGAAGCGGATATCACGGCACTCCTGAACGTACACCACAGGGTTTGCATTGCAGGCGACTTCAACGCCAAACATCCAAGCTGGCACAGCCGCACCCAGAACGTGAAGGGCCGGGGGCTGTACCGTCTCATTAGCGGGAACCCCGCCCTTTTCGCGCATGGTCCGAGAGGTCCAACATATTACCTGGCACGCGGCATCACGGACGTCATAGATTTCATTGTCACCAAGAACATTCCATTTCACCTGGATCTCTCGGTGATTAACGCTCTGGATTCCGATCACAACCCTGTTGTGGTCGACTCAGACGTTAATCTCACTGCGCTGGGAGTGCCTGATTGGGTTGAGGAAGTCGACTGGGACGCAGCCGTCCTAGCCCTCCTAAACTCCGTGGAAGCACGGCCTCGAATAGACTCGATAGAGGCGCTTGAGGAGGCAGCCGCGGAGTTCTCAACCTCTATCCTAAATGTGGTACGTGCTCACACACCACATTCCTATCGATGCACCAAACCCTACAGCTATCCCTGTCCCACTGAAACGCCTCATTCAAGCGAAAAACGCTGTTAGAAGGCTATGGCAGAGATTCCGTCATCCTAGGATGGGAGTAATACGCCAGAGGATCAAATCCCTGGTGAGACGACTCCTAAGAAAACATAGGCAAGCAGCTTGGGAAAACACGCTGCGTCACGTAAACCTCCAGGAGAGGAAACCGTGGCGCATCGTCCGAGGCTTGCGGAAAGATAAATCTGCACACCAGCACCCAGTGCACAGCCCTCGGGGAAGACTTGTCTTTGAACCGAGGGAAAAAGCAGAGGCACTAGCAGACTATCTGGAAACTCAATTCCAGCCTAGAGTCGACCCTCAGAACGACGATCATACTGACCTCGTGGAACAAGCAGTAGAAGACTTCTTAGAAGTCGGACCTGCGGGCCACGAGGATTTCCACATCCGGATAGTTACCCCTCGCGAGGTAACTAACACCATCAAGAACCTAAAACCTAGAAAAAGCCGCGTGTAACAGCGGAAATGCTCCAGCACCTTCCCTTTAGAGCCGTGATCCACTTAACTCGGATCTACAACGCGTGCCTAAGCATGCACCATTTTCCGGCTGTTTGGAAACAGGCGCGTGTGGTATGTGTGTTGAAGCCGGGCAAGAATCCGGTCTTTCCTTCTAGCTACCGTTCCATCGGTCTCCTACCAGTTATCTCGAAAGTTTTCGAGAAACTGTTCCTGTGCCGCCTCGGACCTCTTCTAGAGGAAAAAGGCCTCCTACCGGAACATCAGTTTGGTTTTCGTTCTGATCACTCCACGACTGAGCAACTACTGTGTGTAGCCGAGAAAGTTTCCCTGACTTACCAGGAGAGGGCTAAAACGGTGGCAGTGTTGCTTGACGTGGAAAAGGCATTTTCTACCACTTGGCATGAGGGGCTTGTCTACAAGCTCATACAGCACGAGATCCCCCCTCCATACATTTACTTGGTGACTAGTTTCCTACAGGAACGTAGCTTCCGAGTGAAAGTGGAGGGTTCATTTTCCCGAGAAAGGCCCATTGGCGCAGGAGTTCCCGAGGGCAGTGTACTGTCACCGGCACTCTTTAATGCTTACATGGCCGATCTCCCAACGCACCCCAACACTCACATCTGTCAGTATGCGGACGATCTCATGATCTTCGCTACTAACAAGAACCCGCGCTACAGCTACCGTCAAGTGCAAGCCCACCTCTGTGCCATCAGTAGATGGTGCGAGAACTGGCGCATGTCTATAAACCCGGAGAAAAGCTCTGCGATTCTCCTGGCCAACACGCTGGCAAACCGGCTCCCGCAGGACCTCGTGCTTCGGCGCCTTCGGATCCCCTGGGTCACTACGGCGAAGTATCTCGGGGTCACGCTGGACCGGAAGCTAACGTATAGGCATCACATCAGGGGCAAAGTACTCCTAGGTCACGCAGCCCTCCGGCAGTTGTATCCCATCCTCAGCTCCAAAACCATGCCCATTCGCCTGAAGCTCCAGCTGTATCGTGCGATTATCCCGCCTCTGACCCTGTACGGATGCAAGATCTGGGGAGTGGTGGCAAAGTCCACCTTCATCAGACTCCAGACTTGCTGAATCGGGCATTAAGGACGATCTACGATACTGGTTGGAGATTTCCTGCCCACATCCTTCACGAACATTCCGGCATCCCGTACATTGTCGACGTGATTAAAACTCGCGCTCGAACAATGTACAATAAATTCCAGAACCACCCTAATCCACTGGTGAATACTCTGGGACAATATGACCAGAGAGAACCGCGCCGACTACCATCTAAAAAATTGCCGAAGGACATCTTAGGTCCAACGGTCTAATTTTGGAAGATGAAAAAGTAAAAAGTAGAGAAAGTAAAAATTATAAATAAGAAATATTTATCCTTCTAGCTTAAACGAACCTTTCAGAGGTAACAGCTTTTATCACATTTTAAAATAATAAAGCTGTTATTTAACATTTCTGCAAGTGATTCAAATTAAGAGGTGTAAAAAACACTGATACAATTTTTTGGGGTTTCACTCCCGTACACATACATATGTATATCAGTTTATTTTTGTGAACACGCGCTGAGCGCATACCGTTTGTTTTCCATTTGAAAGTGTGAAACAGAGTATGCGTTACGTAGTGTATCCTCAGTTTTATAAACAGCATTTCATTGCAGTTTTAATCATGATACAATGGTAGAAATTGAGGAGCTTCGCACGATCTTTACGTTTTATGTTGCAATGCGAGTTCTAAACGCAGTTACACAAAGCATACAACTTGTGTACCTCGCAAGTGTTAACGCAATAGAATGTATCGTCTACGCTGTGAGTGATAACTGGATTATTATAGAAGCAATTCTCAAGCGCATTCCTGAAATGTTGAGAACTGCAACTGTATTTATACGGACAGGATTTTATGTTGTTGTCTGGGAAATAATTCTAGCTGGAATCGTGCATATTTTAAGCATAACAGACTTAATGGTTAGAAGAAGTTTTCAAGAGATCATCCCCATAAGCAACATTGTAAAAAACTGGATAATTGCACGGTTCTATGGAATGATAGACTTTCTAGTGGAACTGCCCCCGGAACCGTTGATTGTTTTAGCTTTTGCATGTGTCGTACTTTACACGAGTATTAAATATGCAGAAGTGGTGGAACACGCCGTGCTCTTCTGTGAAAGACAGCTTAATCAAGGGCTTATGCATTTGAGGGTGAATTTAGAGGTTTTCCTGCAGTGGATGTTGAGAAACGAGCGTCCGCCAGCAAGTAACTGCGTGGTTTGTCAAGATAGACAGAAGTGTGTTGTGATATTTCCCTGCCGACATCTATGTCTTTGTAAGGAGTGTTGTGCCAGTGTGCCGCAGCGCTATGGGAGATGCCCCTTGTGTCGCCGTAACATCAGCAGTGTAATGGAAGTTTATGTCTGAGAGATGTGCGTCTTGTACTCAGTACAGAGCCGAGCCAATGTTCAAGTACGAGACTTTAGGCTCCAGGGGATTAACTAACATATACAAGATATCTTTGTTCAATAAAGTTTGTAGAAATGCATTAAAATTGTTTTAGATTATTAATAACCAACGACGCGAAAGTTTCAAGTGTCTAATTCAAATTAAATTGTCCTCGCGGATTACACTTGTGCCTCTGATGAAGAGTTTCCTCTGCGCATGCTCAGCAATAATAAGCTAAAGTGCGTTTTACATTTCTTGATTTTTCTACAAAAGAAAGCGTATTAGAAAGAACGGTTGAGTTACAGGCTTTGCAACTTCTCCCAAATTTATAAAGTACATACGTTGTTAATTCATTGCTATGGTATGGATAGTCTACTCACATGATGGTTTTCTGTAAACTACGCAACTTACATCTGTTTCGATGAAGGAAAATACACGACTCGTCAAAGAAATGATTGAAACAAATGAAGTGGGATGTTGTGCATATTGGCGTGTCAATGTCAATAGAGTGTTCTGTGGTGTTCACTCTTTTTTTTTTTTTTTAATTTTATTGAAATCGATCAGCAATAATGCTTTTACAGATTTGTGAGAATAACATAAAATAAAGAACATTATAAAGTTGTTAAGGTTGGCTACATCAATGTAGCTCCTCGAACATAATTTGTTTCATAAAGGAGGAAGTAATATAATAGATCGCATATACAAGGTAAATGTGTAGGAGAACATTTTAAACATTTTGTGAAAAAATTAAAGGTCGGAGTCTTCTGAGCTTGAGGTCGAACTGAGCAGGATATCTTGCTTGAGGCAAGCGTTTACGAAGGCGTGTTGGCCGGCGTGTTCTGACGCCGAGATGGTATTTTACAGCTCCAGGAACCTCTTGTAGGCGTATGAAAAAGCGGCGTGCTGTTTGGCGTATGAACTGTGATATGGGGAGAAGGCCTAGTTCTTGATGTAGCTGTTGGTTGCGCACAAACCAGGGAGCATTAGTAGCGAGTCGTATCACCTTGTTTTGAATTACCTGTAATCGATGTAGGTGTGATTTACAAGCACCACCCCAAATAGGAGCAGCATAAGTGAGAATAGGGCGAATAAGGGAACGATAGAGTAATAAACTGGAATCAAGTCCAAGAGAACTGCGTCTATTGAGTAGTGGATAAAGTTGAGAAAGCCGGGCTGAAGCAAGGTTAACAGTACGATTGATATGCGGACGCCAGGTAAGGCTAGTGTCAAATAACACCCCAAGATACTTCACTGGAACATTAGAAGGTAACCAAGGAATACATGTGTTATGAATATACAAAGGTGGGGGTGTACGAATAATACGAAGAGAGAAAATTTTTGCCTTTGTTTTATTAGGGTTTAAAGAAAGGCGCCAGGTGGAACACCACTGTATAAGAGAGTTCAAGGATTCTTGTAAGGTAGCAATACCAATATGAAGGTCATGATTGGAGTAATAAAGAACTGTGTCGTCAGCATATAAAGCCACTTCAGTATGTTCGAAGATTGGAAGATCCGAAGTATAAACGTTAAATAGAAGTGGAGCTAAGATGGAGCCCTGAGGGACACCAGCCTGAATGGATTTTAGTGAAGAAGAGGTGCCACCTATGCAGACCATAAACTTTCGATTTGAAAGATAACTAGAAATAATATTTAGTGAGTATTGTGGAAGACCTATACGAAACAGTTTCAGTATAAGTCCATCATGCCACACTTTATCAAAAGCCTGAGCGATATCCAAAAACACAGACGGTGTGTATTGTCGATTTTCAAAGCCATTAGCAATAGCTTGAGTGAATCGAAGCAGTTGGTGAGTAACAGAGTGATGTGGTCTAAAGCCAAATTGAAATGGAGGTATGACATTATTACTAAAGATAAATTTAGATAAACGACGATGAAGAACCTTCTCTAAAAGCTTTGAAAGAGTTGGTAGTAAACTAATTGGACGGTAACTTGATGGTAAATGCTGAGGCTTATTGGGTTTGTGAAAGACAATAATTTGAGCAAGTTTCCAAGAGGTGGGAAAATGGCCAAGGCGTAATGCAGAGTTCATAATAGAAGAAAGGTAAGCTAGGGCCTTTTTCGTGAGTTTCTTTAATACAATGTTTGGTACCAAATCGTGTCCGGGAGATTTTTTATTCCGAAGGCGAGAAATAAAAAATGATAATTCTCTAGGACTGGTAAAAGATGGTCGAATAGGAACAGTGCATTGTGATTGGAATGCATCAAGTTCTTTCCGAAGAGATTGCGAAATAAGAACATCGAAATTAGGATGAGAAGTAAATGTTTGTTCGAAATGAGAGGCCAGAATATCACATTTATCAGAAGTAGACGTTACAACATTATTATTATAATGTAGACTAGGAACAACAGTAGGTTTCCGAAGAATACGTTTAGTCGTGTGCCATAACATGTGGTCATCTGATGAAATGCTGGCTAACTGTTGTTGAAAGGTTTGAAATCGATGTTGCTCTAGTTCAAGTTTTACACGACGTATCAGCTCATTTAATCTTCGGCGCATCCAAGGTCTCCTTTCTCGTTGCCAGCGACGTCGAATATAATTCTTCTCTTGGATGAGAGCAGAAATAAAGAGAGGTAGATGGTAAGTAAACGGATGGTTAGAAGAAACCATGGACTGGCGAACACAGGAGCAGATGGTGTCCGTAAAATGGTGAACTGCTGCATCTAGATCTTCTTTAGTAATTATGTGATACGAAGTTGTTAGAGCCGAATCCAACCGTTCTTGAAAAACGTTCCACTGCACGAAGCCATTAATAAGTCTTGGTGGTGGAGGAACGAAAGCGAGAGAATGGGAGAAAGTAGTCATGACTGGACAGTGGTCAGAATCTAGTTCAGCTAAAGAAGTCATAAAAATTGGCAAATTCAAGTTTCTAGAAATGCCAATATCAAGAATATCTGGAGATACTCTAGGATTATTTGAATAATAAGTGGGGTCAGGAGGAGCCAGAATATTGCAAAGAGAATTGCTGAGAAAGTGTTGAAGACGACGACCATTGGGGTTAGTATTTCTGCAGCCCCATGATATGTGTTTACTGTTCAGATCACCCAATAAAAGAGTGCGACCATGATTGGGAAAAAGTAACGAAAGAAAAGTGGTGTTTAGCTGATAGTTAGGGGGTTTATAGGCACTGATGAGAACAAGATCATTACCATCAGGAGAATTAATTTTGATACCAACAACTTCCAGGGCTGGTGAATCAGGGAGAAATTTGATACAACGTCGCACAGCAATTGCAACACCCCCTGAGGCCGTTAAAGATGCCCTATCTCGCCTATAAACACAATAACCGGGAAGAGTAAATCTTTCACTGGGAAGAAAGTGTGTTTCCGTGATACAGGCGATATCAATGTTATGAAGTGTGAGGAAAGATATAAAAGAAGCACGTTTACATTGGAGGCCATTAGCGTTCCAGTTGAGGAGAGTGATGCTATTAAGAGAACGATGATTAGGGAGCACCATTGTTATTAATACTTGTTATGTATGTATGAAAAAAGTTAAGAAACTGTGGTAAATGGGGTAAAAGAAAAGAACGAAGGACACCAAAGAGTTGTGTTATCAGATCAGTAAACCAGGTCCAGGAAGACGTATTATCTGTATTCTCCGTAGTAGGTACAGACGCGTTAGAATTTGAAGCAGTAGAACGTACGACATCAGCCAAAGATCGACTTGCAATAGGAATTGAAGTCTGATCAGGATTCAATGATGTTTGTTGTTGTTGCTGATGTTGTTGCTGCTTCTGTTGCTGCTGCTGTTGTGCTTGTGCTTGTGCTTGTGGTGAAGAGAGCTGACTCAACGAAGTAGATACAACACGAGGTTGACGAGTCGTTGCTAATGGTGTAGTTTGCGGCAGACGTTGTGATTGAAGAGCACCTTGTGTGGTACGCTGCTTGAGTTTTAAATAGTGAGGACAACCACGAAAATTTGCTGGGTGATCTTGATGACAATTGACGCATTGCGCTGGTGTAGTTTTAGGTATGGTGCATTGAGAGTAGTGATGTTCACCCAGGCAACGAACACAGCGAGGTCCTAGTTTGCAATAGTTTTTAGTGTGACCATAATTTTGGCATCGAGTGCATTGCGGCAAGTCTGCATTACGGCGACGAGGCTCTACGGTTACTACACTATAAAGTAAACGGGTGAGGTTGAGAATACCTCTGCCCGAATCATCGTTCAATAACTCAATAGCACAAAGAGGAATAGGCTGTTTTAATTTATTTAGTAAACAATTTCCACGGCTCGTCAAAGAAAAATTCCTTCCCTACCAGAGATGTATTTTCTTCTTTTTATTGCATTTACTGTTATTGCTCTTTGAAAATACAAGAAGGTACAAGACACTTTTGATGCAGACACGGTACCAGTGTGACCTCTGAGCAAACAAAAGTAAGCTAACCAATAAACAATTTTCAGCAATAACGACCTTAGCTTACAGTATTCAATTCAGTTACTTGCGGCTCATTTTGTAGTGTCCATCACAAATTTATTTGTGACCAGAAGCGAAAAATTACAGAAAATAATGACAGTGGTGTATTCCAGTTTGAATCACGTTCGAACATTTTATTGCCATAAATATAACAGAAACGTAAGTCCCCCCCCCCCCCCCCCCCCGCCCCTCCTCGTCTTTGATTCGAACACTGCAAATAACCATGTAAAGGAGAGGATTTAGACAGGTTCGTAGTGTGGTACTTCGTTTTCGGGAGTTTCACTAGTTTTGTTCTGTGCTATTGTGTGCAATGTTGGTACCTTTTGTATTCTGTGCTGTAACCTGTGGCTGTAACGTTTAGTTTTGTGAACACGCACTAGGCGCATAGCGTTTAGAATTTGTTTTCAATTTGAAAGTGACTTTCGTACATATAAGCCGATATCAAAGTTTTAAGCAGTTTTTCTGTTGCACTTTCATTCATGTAAGAATGATTGAAATTGACCAGCTTCTTTATCTTGCAATACGAGTTCTTAATGCTGCAACACAAAGCATACATTTTATATACCTCTTGAGTGTTACCATAGGACAACGCTTAGCAGAATGTATTGTGTACGTTGTGAGAGGTATTTGGAGCTTCATAGAAACCACTGTCGTTGTGCTGAGCATTTTATATGAAGATTATATATATTTTCTGCAAGATGTAGCTCATAAAGCAGCTCGTATAGCGAGCATATTGTGGAGCGCAGCAGAAGCAGTTGCCAAGTTTTTCGTGTCTTCATACTGCTCTTTGAGGAACTTCTTTTTCTGCACACAGGATATAATTATTTCGTACTTCAATGCTTTTTTTGGAGTGCTGGAAAAAGCGTATAACATTTTAGCACGCATTCCGGAAATGCTGAGAAATGCAATTGTGTTGATAGGCACAGGATGTTATTTTGCCTTGCAAATTGTTCCAGCAGCAATTGTGTATGTTTTAAGTATGATAGTGTTTATGGTTGGAAAAAGTTTTGAAGAGATTTTCTCCATCATTAGCTTCATAAAAAATGGAATTATTGCTGTGTTTTATGGAGTGATACAATTTTTTGTGGAGCTGCCTGTAGAAGCCATGGTTGGTTTAACTTTTGGGTGTTTTATACTTTACATGAGTGTAAGATACGCATCTCTAATAACAGAAGTGATGAAACACAGCGTACTGTTGTGTCGAGGACAGATTCATCAGGCGTTTGTGTACTTGTGGGTGAGGTTAGAGAGGTTCCTGCTATGGGTGTTCACAAACGAGAGACCGATTGTGCGCGAACCTGCTGTTCGTGCGTCAGCAAGCAAGTGCCAGGATAGCGACTTGTGTGTGGTTTGTCAAGACAGAAAGAAGTGTGTTATCATATTTCCTTGCCGACATCTCTGTCTTTGTATAGAATGTTGTGCTGGCGTGCAGCAACGCAGTGGGAGATGCCCCTTGTGCCGTCGCGCTGTTGCTAGAGCATTGAAGGTTTATGTTTGAAAGACTGTAGGGTTTTGTTTAACTGTAGATTTTGATACAGTTTGAAGATTTACATTTTATACTCAGTGCAGAGGTGAATCAGTTGTGATATTGTTCATGTTCAAGTATGAGTGTAGGTGATTAATTGTTAACGTATACAAGACATTTTGGTTAAATAAAGTTTGTAAAAATATGTGGTAAAAAAAGAATATTCTTGCGTATGCACAAATGATTTGTAGTAGGAATATTGGTTTCACTTCAATTTGGGTGCAGGTTTTGGGTATCCTGTACAACAGTAACTAAGGTGATGGCGTCCTCTGTTATGGGCGAGGCCAGGAGCATTGCCAACAAAAGAATCATGAAAGTGTGGAAAATACCAACACTGTTATGAAAGTGGCGATTCTAAAATGCATAAATATACTGTGAGAGCAAAAAACTACTGAACGGGCTGCACAGTGTTTTGCCTGTCTGCATCCTTGGCACTCATTGCTGACTGCCGCTACCATAGAAAGATGCAGATGAAACAATACGCATTACTGACCAGCTTTATGAAAGGAGATGCTGAAACTGGATACTGGTGTCATCTCTTTAGGAAACTATTCATCGCTCGCCATAGCTCATATTGACAAATGCTGGCAGTTTCCTGGTGGATATTTTGTTTTAATTCTTCCAGGTTTGTCTTGTACACTTTAAGTTACCCCAGAAATGGAAATTGCTAATGGAGTTCTGAGAAGCTGTTCTGTGCTAATACGGCCCCATACATCATTTTTTTTGTCATGAAACGGTACTTCATGAAGAATATTAGGCTCTACTTATAGGGCCAATTTTTTTGGAGTCAACAGTTGATGCGTGCACATATGTGAACACAATTTTGCTCCTTTTTTAGAGAACTAACACACAGACAGCGTGATTTTGCCTTTTTTCAACAAGACTGCAATAGCTCATGCAGCCAATCTTTCAATGCGACCAACTGAAAGTGTGTTTCAGGACAGAATTGTTAGTAGAGGCTTGTGGTCCCCTGGATTTCTATCTTTGGGATAATTTAAAGCATAAAGTGTACAAGTCAGACCCATATACCCTGGAAGAATTAAAACAAAATATCCACCATAACATTGCCAGTACTTCTCAATGTGAAGTACGGCGAGTGATGAATAGTTTCCTAAACAGGTGTGTATGGACGACGATGGCCAGTTTCAGCATCTCCTTTCATTAAGTTGGTAAGTAAACCCTTTAAAAGTATTATTTATATTATAATATTTTACAAATATTAAATATAAACAAACTGATAAATCAGCTGTGGCAGATCATTTTTGGTCATTTAATCATGAAATTAATTCAGAAGTTAAATTATTAAAACATTTAAGTGGACCTATAGATTTAATGGTTTGGGAAAAAATTTTTATTTTAAAAAACAGGAACTGTTATGAATTTCGAAACGCCTTCTATAGATTGCATTTATAAATTTTTGTTTTCACAGATTGGTAATTAAAAAGGTAATTGTTTACAAAATCGGCCGCTCGAGAAAACTAATGAAACATAGTGCAATAGATGCAGTTTTTATTGTTGATTACGATTTTGAAAGTCGTACTGTGCGCTGAAGCTTTGTTTTTTATTTATGAGCAAATTCCGTACTTATGATGCAGCAGTTTTTTTTTCACTTATGTAGCAGATATTTAGCAAACAAATGTTTATAAACGAGTATAATATATGCTAGAATGATTGATCAATTTATTTACGTTGAAATTGTTGTTGCTGATTACGATTTTGAAAGTTTTATTTGGCAGTTCTCGTTTTCGATTTGCCCAGGTTAGGTTAGGTTTAGTGTGTGTATATGAGTGGGGTAACAGGGTCCTGTGTTATCAAAATATGTACAATTTGGGTAGTGTTTATGCAATAATTTCAACGTAAATGCATTAATCAATCATTCTACCATATATTATACTTGGTTATACACATTTATTTCCTAAATATCCACCGCATAAGTGAAATAAAACCACTACATCGCACGTACGAAATTTGCTCATAGATAAAAAACGAAGCTTGAGTGTAAAATAAAACTTTCAAAATCGTAATCAGCAATAAAAACTGCATCCATGCCTTCTAGACCACGGCCTACAAGCCCGCAAGAACTAAACATTTCTAATAATCATTAATTAAGTTATTAAGAGTTAGTAATTCATGTTATATATTTGAATATGATCATAAAAAATTTTTGTCATTCATATCTACAAGAAATAGAAACAAATGCCAAAGATAAAAAATGGATTACACTACTTTCCAATCCAGATATAATCCCCCAGAGACCAAGGAAAACAGCTGTTGCAGCCTTCCGACTATTGACAAATCATGACTGTTTGGCGGGTCATCTCTACAGAATGGGTATCTCAGCCTCACCAATATGTGTCCTGTGTAACGATCCAGCAGAAATGAACGAAGAACACTTGAAGACCTGTGAAGCATTAAGATCAGAAGAAACTACAGTTCAAAAGTATTGGAAAGCACGAATGCTAATGGCTTCATTGCCAGATGCAAGGCACTAGAAAACAACAACAACATATATTTGAATACACACTATAAGACAGACTGATTAAATAGTAGTATTTGTACAACACGATACATACTCATCTAAGGAATAAAATGTATGTTGTAGTAGGAATGGTTTTAAGTGTTTTTTTGAATGATGGATTTTAGCAATCACTTTGATATTCTGATGCAATATGTTAAATAGTTAATACCCAAGTTCTTTACATTATTTTTAACTATGTTGGTTCTACAGAACTGAATATGCAGTGCATTCTTTTGTCGAGTGTTATATTGATGGAGATTTTGATTTGTTTCAAATTTGTAATATTGCCGTTAAATGACACTCCCATCCTAAATTGATCACAAATGAAATTGGCATCTTCCATAAACCAGCGGCATGCAAAGAAATAATTAAAATCATAAAATGTATAAGAAACTGCTGGTCGGTCGGGATGATATTAGAAGCAGCTGAAACTAAACCGCTGTAATACATAACCCACGAGTATATTAATATTGTTATAAGAACATGATATTGGTTTATTACACTCTTAGAAACACATATACGAGGTGCATCCAGAAAGTAAGTGTCGATTGCATCCAGAGATGGCACTACCAGTCAGATAGGAATGTGCGTGCGCAGGAGAAGAGAGGAAGTATATGGTAACATTGTAATTAGGTTTCAGTTTTGTGATGGCAGTGGTTACTGATCTGTGCTAAGAGAAAATGGCTGCTCTGATATTGTCCCCTGCCAAATGGTATGTTCGTGCAGTCATCTGATTTTTGCATGCTCAGAAGCAATCTCCAACAGAGATCCATCGTCAATTGTATGGACAGGACATTATGTGTGACAGTATGGTAAGACGATGGTGCAGGCAATTCACCGAAGGAAGAACCAATATTCATGATGAAGACCGTCATGGCCGACCGTCCCTGGTGACACCAGAAGTGTTGGAAAGTGTGCGGCAAGCAATTGTGCAGAACCGGAGCTTCACAGTTTCAGAACTCTCTTGTCAATTTCCCCAGATGTTTCGCTTGCTTTTGCATGAAATTGTCTCCCGGTGACTTGGTTTTCACAAAGTGTGTGCAAGATGGATGCCTAGACAACTGACAGATGAACACAAAACCAAACATGTGGCTGCAGCATTGACATTCCTACAGCAATATGCAGCGGAAGGTGATCAGTTTCTTGGCAATATTATCACTGGGGATGAACATTGGTGGCGCATGCCACACCAGAGACAAAACAACAATTAAATCACTGGCAGCATAGTGGTTCACCTGTAAAGACCAAATTCAAGCAATCTCTGTCAAAAAATCATGTGCACTGTCTTCTGGGATCGACATGGTGTGCTCTTGTGCAGCTTTTTACCGCGAAGGAAGACTGTAAATGCTGATCGATATTGTCAGATGTTGTATAAACTCAGGTGGGCAATCCAGAACAAGAGATGTGGAATGTTGACAAGAGACATTACGCTTGTGCATGAGAATGCAAGACCCCATACAGCCAACGCCACACAAAATGTGTTGAATAAGTTTGGATGGGAGGTCTTCAAACATTCACCCTACAGCCCCGACCTCGCTCCAAGTGACTTTCATCTCTTCCGTCTCATGAAGCGTTCTCTGGCAGGAAAACGCTTTCACAGTGACACTGAAGTGCAGAATGAAGTGACTTTGTGGCAAGAATCCTATGACTTGGGCATACAATTAATGGTGCACCATTACGATAAATGCTGCAACAATGGTGGTGACTATGTTGAAAAGTAGCCAGTGAGTCGATGTAATTATTCCAATAAATATTTCTTACGTAGTGATGTTTTTGTTCTCTTTATCGGTCATGGGGACTAGATAGCAGATGCAACGGCTATGTTCACAGCAAGGGGGGAAAGGGCAACTGCGAGGTAGGAGAAAGTGTGGGAAAGTGGTGTTGCTAACATATGAAATGTAGATGACTGCCATTTAGTGACACATGCAGCAGTTGTGTGCATGTGGTCATTTGATTAAACCTTCATGGCAGATAGTAAATGGAGCATTTTCTGCCTGTTTTGCTTGTCGTTCCCTTATCCATGCCAATGTTCAACTGTGAAATATGTAAACTGGATGGTATGCACTGAAGGTGAATTGAATAAAATTGTAAAAATTGACAAATCCAAATTTGGGCACAGAAAGTATAACAGGGGTGCCTTGTGGAAGGACAGTGGGTGTATGTGGTGCAGAGTGTGGCAGTAAAAGTCACCTATTGAACAAAGGAATTCGGAAACACTTGTGCAACTAATAAGCAACTGCTGAAAAGTGTACGACACAGGACCCTGTCATCCTGCTCATTTGTACACTCCATATTAATGAGTCATTGCATTAAACTACTGTGACAAAACCATAAAAATGAGTGCAATTACTTTTCTATTACTTGTCTTTCAAAATGTTATCAGAAATACACAGTTTTGTTCTCGTTAATACAGGCCAGAGTCTTTTAGGCAATCACAACACACTTACTCAGTCCCTTTAGTGTCTCTCTTCACTTCCTCTGTCTCTCGTGCACTAATTATGATATTACAATCACTTATGACACTTGTTGAATCTTATGACGTACCAACAAGACAGACACATGCACACTGACCGACTCATGTCCGTAACTCAACTTTAAAACTCGCCCAACTTTTCTTCTCCAGCCTCCTTTTATACTGGGGATGACATCACATACACCTTTATCAAGTTCCACACATGCATTGGAAATGATGCAACATTAATTGTTGACAATTGTGTACACATAGCAGTGTGGCCCTGAACGTCTTTGCCTGCTCGCTGGCCTGACTTGTGGTGTGAAGTAGCTTGGCCTCGTCCGTCCGACCTTTGTTGTGCATCAAGCCCGACATTACACTACTTTGTCGGAAGATTTTGTTTACACTGATCTGTAATAATATCCAGATAGTAAAGTTTTTTTTTTTGAATTAACGTCCTCCAACATTGCGCCATATTGGACGAATGAATGAATGAAATGTGTGAAATGATGTTCAAATGAGCCCGAGGTCCATGGAGCTTTAAGTTACCTGATATTCGTCTTCTCAGGGTAGGGAAAACCTCGGAAAAAAACCTTACCCGGATAACTTACCCTAAGCAAGATTCGAACTCGCGACCTCTTGAACGTGAGGCAGACACGCTAACCATCATGCTATCGAGGCAGGCAGATAGTAAAGTGAATCATTACATCACTTACATATTATTTTTTTAAAAAAAAAGGACTTGTTTCACTTGGTCTCATTTTCAACCTGATGCCAATTGCTGGAACTTGGTATTTTTTGGAACGAATATATTCTCCCAGGCTGTTAGTTGTTTTTCATTGGAGATACTTTTTAACAGTGTAGGTTCAGGATCAACTTTGTGGTTTTGTAGCCAAAAATGTGCTGCTACTGCCAATCTACATTTTGTGACTCAAGGGTCTCTGTCTAGGGGATATGTGAATGGCGACCACAAGGTACCCAAACTGAGCAGAACATTACTTCCAATTACTGGTGTCTAGGGGATATGTGGATAGTGACCACAAGGTACCCAAGCTGAGTAGAACGTTATTTCCACTTACTGGTGTCTAGGGGATATGTGGATGGTGACCACAAGGTACCCAAGCTGAGTAGAACGTTATTTCCACTTACTGGTGTCTAGGGGATATGTGGATGGTGACCACAAGGTACCCAAGCTGAGCAGAACATTACTTCCACTTACTGGTGTCTAGGAGATATGTGGATAGTGACCACAAGGTACCCAAGCTGAGCAGAACATTACTTCCACTTACTGGTGTCTAGGGGATATGTGGATAGTGACCACAAGGTACCCAAGCTGAGTAGAACGTTACTTCCACTTACTGGTGTCTAGGGGATATGTGGATAGTGACCACAAAGTACCCAGGCTGAGCAGAACATTACTTCCACTTACTGGTGTCTAGGGGATATGTGGATGGTGACCACAAGGTACCCAAGCTGAGTAGAACGTTATTTCCACTTACTGGTGTCTAGGGGATATGTGAATGGTGACCACAAGGTACCCAAGCTGAGCAGAACATTACTTCCACTTACTGGTGTCTAGGAGATATGTGGATAGTGACCACAAGGTACCCAAGCTGAGTAGAACGTTATTTCCACTTACTGGTGTCTAGGGGATATGTGAATGGTGACCACAAGGTACCCAAGCTGAGCAGAACATTACTTCCACTTACTGGTGTCTAGGGGATATGTGGATGGTGACCACAAGGTACCCAAGCTGAGTAGAACGTTATTTCCACTTACTGGTGTCTAGGGGATATGTGAATGGTGACCACAAGGTACCCAAGCTGAGCAGAACATTACTTCCACTTACTGGTGTCTAGGAGATATGTGGATAGTGACCACAAGGTACCCAAGCTGAGCAGAACATTACTTCCACTTACTGGTGTCTAGGGGATATGTGGATAGTGACCACAAGGTACCCAAGCTGAGTAGAACGTTACTTCCACTTACTGGTGTCTAGGGGATATGTGGATAGTGACCACAAGGTACCCAAGCTGAGTAGAACATTACTTCCACTTGCTGGTGTCTAGGGGATATGTGGATAGTGACCACAAGGTACCCAAGCTGAGTAGAACGTTACTTCCACTTACTGGTGTCTAGGGGATATGTGGATAGTGACCACAAGGTACCCAAGCTGAGTAGAACATTACTTCCACTTGCTGGTGTCTAGGAGATATGTGGATAGTGACCACAAGGTACCCAAGCTGAGCAGAACATTACTTCCACTTACTGGTGTCTAGGGGATATGTGGATGGTGACCACAAGGTACCCAAGCTGAGTAGAACGTTATTTCCACTTACTGGTGTCTAGGGGATATGTGAATGGTGACCACAAGGTACCCAAGCTGAGCAGAACATTACTTCCACTTACTGGTGTCTAGGGGATATGTGGATAGTGACCAAAAGGTACCCAAGCTGAGTAGAACATTACTTCCACTTACTGGTGTCTAGGAGATATGTGGATAGTGACCACAAGGTACCCAAGCTGAGTAGAACGTTATTTCCACTTACTGGTGTCTAGGGGATATGTGAATGGTGACCACAAGGTACCCAAGCTGAGCAGAACATTACTTCCACTTACTGGTGTCTAGGGGATATGTGGATGGTGACCACAAGGTACCCAAGCTGAGTAGAACGTTATTTCCACTTACTGGTGTCTAGGGGATATGTGAATGGTGACCACAAGGTACCCAAGCTGAGCAGAACATTACTTCCACTTACTGGTGTCTAGGAGATATGTGGATAGTGACCACAAGGTACCCAAGCTGAGCAGAACATTACTTCCACTTACTGGTGTCTAGGGGATATGTGGATAGTGACCACAAGGTACCCAAGCTGAGCAGAACATTACTTCCACTTACTGGTGTCTAGGGGATATGTGGATAGTGACCACAAGGTACCCAAGCTGAGCAGAACATTACTTCCACTTACTGGTGTCTAGGGGATATGTGGATAGTGACCACAAGGTACCCAAGCTGAGTAGAACGTTACTTCCACTTACTGGTGTCTAGGGGATATGTGGATAGTGACCACAAGGTACCCAAGCTGAGTAGAACATTACTTCCACTTGCTGGTGTCTAGGAGATATGTGGATAGTGACCACAAGGTACCCAAGCTGAGCAGAACATTACTTCCACTTACTGGTGTCTAGGGGATATGTGGATGGTGACCACAAGGTACCCAAGCTGAGTAGAACGTTATTTCCACTTACTGGTGTCTAGGGGATATGTGAATGGTGACCACAAGGTACCCAAGCTGAGCAGAACATTACTTCCACTTACTGGTGTCTAGGGGATATGTGGATAGTGACCAAAAGGTACCCAAGCTGAGTAGAACATTACTTCCACTTACTGGTGTCTAGGAGATATGTGGATAGTGACCACAAGGTACCCAAGCTTAGTAGAACATTACTTCCACTTACTGGTGTGTAGGGGATATGTGGATAGTGACCACAAGGTACCCAAGCTGAGCAGAACATTACTTCCACTTACTGGTGTCTAGGGGATATGTGGATAGTGACCACAAGGTACCCAAGCTGAGCAGAACATTACTTCCACTTACTGGTGTCTAGGGGATATGTGGATAGTGAACACAAGGTACCCAAGCTGAGCAGAACATTACTTCCACTTACTGGTATCTAGGGGATATGTGAATGGTGAACACAAGGTACCCAAACTGAGCAGAACATTACTTCCACTTACTGGTGTCTAGGGGATATGTGGATAGTGAACACAAGGTACCCAAGCTGAGTAGAACATTATTTCCACTTACTGGTGTCTAGGGGATATGTGGATAGTGACCACAAGGTACCCAAGCTGAGTAGAACATTACTTCCACTTACTGGTGTCTAGGGGATATGTGGATAGCGACCACAAGGTACCCAAGCTGAGCAGAACATTACTTCCACTTACTGATGTCTAGGGGATATGTGGATAGTGACCACAAGGTAGCCAAACTGAGCAGAACATTACTTCCACTTACTGATGTCTAGGGGATATGTGGATAGTGACCACAAGGTACCCAAGCTGAGCAGAACATTACTTTCACTTAGTGGTGTCTAGGGGATATGTGGATGGTGACCACAAGGTACCCATGCTGAGCAGAACATTACTTCCACTTACTGGTGTTTTGCTCCTCACTGTAACTTTTCTATCTGACCTTACCTTGGTCATCTCTTCCGACCCCGATGCTATTGGGGTTCCCGAGGGCTAGGGAGTCTTTATTTTTCCAACCTCTCCATTTCTCTATAAAATCTTAACCCCTAACATGCTGACCTGTCATGGCATGTAATACGTCCTCTGATGGGTGATCAGAGGATATGGTTGGTGAATTTACTTTGATAATTCTCCCGGTCAGGTCGGTGAGACCTGTAAACCAACGACAGGTGTGGTCCTCCAGACATTCTGGGGGTTGTGAGAGAGCGATGTGACTGCCAAAACATAAAAATATGGTGCTCTCTAAAAAGCGGTTATTATTACTGCTATTGCTCTCTTCAATATCATCAGTGAAAAATATTGGAGAGCAAGAGGATTAATGACTTCATTGTCAGAAATCCAGCATTAGCTAACAACATATTTTAGATCCCAAGGTGTTCTTTAGACCATGCTGCTCGAAACAGACTTTCTGATGAGGGGGTGGGGTAACTTAAGATTGTGTTATATTTATAGCAACAATAGTAGTATATACACCAATACTAGGTGGTAGTGGTGGCGGCAGCAATAGTGGTACTGGTAGTTGTAGTAAAGCTGCACTTTTTACCTGAGAAGCTGTAATATTAATATTACTCAAAGTGGAAGCCTGAGAGAGATTCGAATGGGAATACGTCAGTCATCACTTTCTGTAACTTTTCATTTTCTTGTCACAAATTTATCCATGCTGATGAACAATAGAACAGTGAGTTGCAAGAAACTGAACTGAATACTGCAAGCTGCAGTTACCATTGCTGAAATTGTGACCCTGATGTGAACCCAACAAATGAAACTGAGAATTGTTCATTGTTTAGTTTACTTGCGATATGATACTTTTCCTTACTCACAGCTCTCATTCGTATCATATACAGTCTGCAACAAAAGTGTTCCCTGTCTTCTTGTATTTTCAAAGAGCAATAATACAGGTTCTTTATTTAAAACCTAGCGGGTGCATGGCATTTTGCATGTGCGCATTTGGGTGTGCCATAGCCGGCTGTGCTCCTACATAAACTCTGTGCGTAAAGCATGTATAACACTCTTACCTTATAGAAGTTGCTGAAATGTCCACCCTCGGCTAAACAAGCATTATATTAGAACACATTCTGATTACACTGCAATGTTTCCAATTTCATTTCTAATATTTTGTTTTAGTTCTTCCAAAGTGTAAGGATTTGTCTCGTAAACTTCGTCTTTCAGGTTACCCCACACACTGTTAGATTGGGGGAGCAAGAGGACCACACACTAGCACTAATCACTCTATCCTCAAACACTTCCCTAATTTTATTCCTGGACTCCTCTGTTATATGGGCAGTAGCAGAATTTTGTTGAAACCACCCACTACTTCTGTCAGTTCATGATAAAATGGGGTCAAAATGTCATTTCAGTACCTCTGTGCATTTACAGTCTGCTCGTAGGATATTGGAGGACCAATTATGCGTCTAGCACACTGAACTCTCTCCGATCATAATGAGGGATTTCTTAAACACAATGTGGATTTTCAGAGGTCCAATACCAACTAGCCATGCAAACAACAGCAGCTAAAGTGGGGAATCCAGAAAGGTGAAACTCTGTGTGCTGTTATGTTTTAAATGAAGAACCCTGTAGTAAATACTTACCATAAAAAGAAAAAAGAAACTTCCCTTGCAGGAAAGGAAATTTTCTTTGACGAGCTGGGAAAATTATTTAATGAGAGGAAGAAATCCCCCGTTAATTCGAATCCTGCCTTCATCTTCACTAGAAAGCAGCGGTGTGCTATCCAGCAAGTTTTCACTACGCATGAATTGATGTGCTTATATATCAATAAACTTCTTGTCAGCTAACGTAATGTCATCCATTTTGGATGTGATGGTTTTTCACTGCAACCCAAAGGAGTTTGACTGGATCCAGCTCAGGATGCAAGGTGGTAGATGTAAAACAGTATGGTTAATAATGTTTTGTTTATTAATGATGCTAATCGAATGCCAGGATCATGTTCTCACTGCCGGTGTGCCAAATAGGTACTGCGGTTCCTTCACATGCCGGTAAATCTACTGACTTGGGTCTATCGCTTTTAAGCTCATATAAGAAAAGAAGTTGTGGCCTTGGGATCAGTAGGCAAGCACCTAACTTACTGAACCACCAGTAGTCCATGGTACTGGAATACTTCATGGGGAAGTTTTGTGTCTCTTTGGTGCCCTATTAACCATTTCATCCATTATCCCAAGAATACTCATAGTGAACAAATTGTTTTACAATTATTATCTTGTATACATTTCAATCTTAATTCTCTGTGGTTTTAATCTGAATGTTATCATTCAGAACAGTTGCCACCGACATGGTGGAAACATCTAAATGAACAGGAGGGGATGAATGCATCATTGCAATGAAAAGAACCAATTAGAGATAAGATGTTTCCATAGTAATGCTAAATGCAAAACCAGTGTTGTGTAGATATTTAACACATGATTAGCATGTGCCTGACAAGCAATTCAGCAGTAACGTAAACTGTGAATCTTATCTTCTGTTTTCCCTGCAATACATACAATACCTTCCTTTAGCGCCAGCTTGTTGTCAGAGATTGCCAGTCTGCTGACAAGTTTGTTTGCAGCATTCTATTTATGTGGTTATTTGTCTTGTATTTACTTGTGTCTGAATCTGTTTATCCGTGCGGGGTGTTTAAAAGAAAAATCTGATTCCAAGTGAAGTTGTCTTATCATGGCATAAGCTTCTCAAATAGAACAGGCCAGATATTCAGACCTTTAAACATACCAAATAAATTCTTTGTAATTATGCAGAAATGTAAGATGTTGCCACAAGTTCACCTTTAAATGCCATTATCTAGTTAACAGTGTATTTAATTAAAAAAGCTTACTGGAATTTGTTAGTTTACATCCACTCTCTCATCTCCTTCAGTCTGACGGATTATTTCACTTCCATCCTGTTTACTTCATACATCCCACAGTTTGATAATGGCTGTAGGTTCAACCCCAACAGACAGTGTATATAAAAGTGATGGTAGATTTACTGGCAATTAAAAGAACTCCTGAGGGACAAATTTCCAGGAAACCAGCAGCACTCCTGTTCCTGATTGAAAATGTTAAAATTAATTTTGGATCTGTAGAGCACCTGACTTCTGTAAGGAGGGTCCCAGGTTCAATTCCTGGCCAAGTTTACTCCTTATCCTCCCCAGTCAGGAAGTATGAATGAGTGACCTAATGTATAAGACATCAGTTAATACCGTTGCTTATAGGCAATATGTTTCAAAGAAAAGACTACTGATGTTAAAGGTGGGATATAAATGAAACAATTTAAAAAAATGTTATTTAATATTCATCCCAACTGATAGTAACTCCAAACCTGCGGTTGCACATCAGCTGCCTGGAGGTTCAGACATGTCTTGGTCACTTATTCAATGCTCAAGGAAGCTTCAAACTGCACCCTGGTACAAATGTGGCTTAATGGTGCAACTTTTCATTTCATCTCTGCATTCTGCACATTGCTGTGGAGTCGCCATATTCGTGACTGGTCAGAGTAGAGGAATGGTGGGAACAAGTAACAAAGGATACTGAATAGTGTGTTGTAGTCTTTATTCTTCTCAAAGTATTTAATACAACTGTACAAACAATTATTTTTACCCTGCCCAAGCCTCCCTTCCTAAAATGGGTGTCATGATTATTTGCATATATATGCTAATTTGTTGAAATCCAATAAAAGTTAAAACAGTGTAAATTAAACGAAATACATTGGATTACTCTTAACAAAGGTGGCATCTGTTTGCCTTAATTTTTGCTCATTGGCAAGGTTTCCCAGCTGAA
This sequence comes from Tenodera sinensis, assembly GCA_030765045.1. NCBI lineage: Eukaryota > Metazoa > Arthropoda > Insecta > Mantodea > Mantidae > Tenodera > Tenodera sinensis. The sequence continues at coordinate 180,832,206 of CM060966.1, forward strand.
TTTGGTGCCTGAAACAAAAATACACAGTTAAATTAGTCAATATTGTTAACAATATTCTTGTTAATTATTATTTATTTATTTATGCCAACAAGCTTACTGCTGGTGCTTTTAAACACAAGCTGTGTGTGGGCAATGTTTAAGAGGATGAATCAGAAACTGAAAAATTCAATGGCATACCCGGGATTTGAACCACGGATCTTCCACTTATTGAGCGGCTGCTCTAACCATTAAGCTACCATGGCCAACTTGCCAGTATGACATTAAACACTTCAGAATCTGAAGCTATGCAACAATGGGAAACATGGCCAACATCAATTGTAAGAAAAAATTACAATTGACTGAGAAATGTTGGTAGTTGGCATGTGAATACACGACCCTATAGCTACTAATGAAAATGCTGTCCAGTATAGACATGTATTGAAGTGGTCATGCAAAAACGGCAATCCAAAATTGAAGATAGGATTGCCAAGAGATATTCTGTAAAACATTGCCCAAAAGTATTTGCTATACATAGTTGTCTGTAATACCTTGACTAATATTATGCAAGAGAAGCTGAGAAAGCTTGAGAAATCGAGAGATGCTATAATGAGAGGTAGAATCAGAACTGAAAAATTTAATGCCACAGCCGGCATTTGAACCACAGACCCTCTGCTTTACGTGTGGCTGCCCTAACCATTATTCTAGTTCTCAAACATTGCCCACCCATGGCTTGCGTGTTCAAAAAACACCAGCATTAAGGTCTTTGGCATAAATAAATAATAATGTTATACTGAGTACCCAAGGATTACAAAGAATATCTAACAATGTTAAACTGAATAGCTTTGGAAATTTACTGTAATATTTGTGGAAAGTAAAACAATTTGCAGTGATACTGTTACTTCATTGTAATAAAGTTAATTTCGGTGGCAACTTGATATAAGCCCCTGTCTTCTTTATCCACTAACCCATGAGCGTCCCATTGCCACAGAGTATACTTCGGTAAGACCAAATGAAACAAACATTTCGAACATTAATGCCCAGTAGTCTACTTACAGACCACTACACATATTTTTACTTTCTCTATTGGTAAGTAGAGGAACTATTGTATTTCACCCAAAAATTCCATGTCGAGATTTCACCGGAAATATATGTTTTGAGACCCCCTGAATCCAAAAAAAGCATTTTTAGAAAAAGGTCCGTGTGTGTGTCTGTGGACAGCATAACTCAAAAACGAAAAATTGGTTAAAAACCAAAGTTGGTGTTTAAGTTTAATGTCTTTCAAGGATGCAACACAAAGATTTTGAAGAAAATAGCCCCACCCTAAACTACCCTTTACATGGAAAATTTTGATTTTCTTGAAAATGGTTCTAATGATTTTAATTAAAATGTCATGCTTGAGATATTTTTATGATAAATGAAATGCATATCTTGAATTTTCTGACTATAGCCCTTGTAGTTGTATTTACTCAGGATGACTTGCATAACTGGTAAACCGTTAGATAGTCCAAATCATACTATACAAAAAATGTAGATCTTGCTAAAATACACAATTTATGTCTAAATAAATTTTCTTGTAGGGTGAACCATTTCGGAGTTATTCCTTGTTATGTGTGTGAGTTTCGGAAAACTTAAAACTTCTGTGAAATGGAACATCGTTGTTCATTTATTTTGCATGTTAAGCATGCAAAGAGAATGAGATCTTAAAGCTTTAAAATATTTGACTATCGCTCAAAGCCTACTGTATTCTAATATTCCTCGTACACCAACAAGGAAATAAGCAATAAGATAATTTGTACAAAGGTTTATCTCAACTAACACATAGATATAGGAATAAGAGTTTGTAAGAATGGTTAGTACAAGAGTAGAGAAAGTCATGTGAGTGCAACACATCAGATTTTTTTATTTACTTTGTGCAAATTCTCAAGTTTTTTTTTGACCATGTATGTCATCATTAATGTTACCTGATTATGTGAGCACATTATTCTCTTAAAAATTAGAATACTGTGTAGTTTATTAATTTACAACAGTAAGATGCAAATGAATGCAGTGCCTGTGAAAACATATATTGTTTTTTCCTTGTTATGTTTCCCTCCCAACTTGCTGTAATACAATAAACTATTGATAAAGGTTCGTATTATTACATCACATAAAGAATGTGCCACTGTAAGCAATTCTATTGCTGAAAATATGATCCTAAAGTCAAGCAATCTATTTACAGACCGCTGGGCACAAGTGTTACCTCACATTAGCACATGCAGCACCACTGAGGTTGTTACAGCTGTAATAGTTTACAAGCATCTGCTGTGAGTTATTTATCTTCTACAGTTTTTCTGTTTGAAACAGAGTGAACTGGTATTCAAAAGTATTCTATACTGTGTTCTTTAACATGTACACACATGGATTCCTACAGCACATGTCTTATAGCTATTATTTCTGGGGATTAGTTTCCAATTCTGCACTAACACAAAATACAAACCATAATATGCAAGTCTGTTGGTTATTTCTTTTTTGCTTTTTATATTTAGAGATATGACATGTAACAATTATGACATTATGCTGGCTACTATAAGTGATAACTTTTCCAATGAAATTGCTTGTGATACAGTTGATGTGATTCTTGCTCCTGATCCACACAGTCTGACGAACATGATGAACATGAAGTGCTACAAGTATGGTAAATGTGAACAATGTTCCTGGCCCAGTTGAAGCACATTTCACTGCCTCTGAATGAATGATTTATTAACCTCTTGAGAGATATCGACGTGAAATCGCGTCCATTTAAAATGGCGGATGAGCGATATGGGCGTCCTGTGCGTTTAAGCATTTAACCCTTATTTATCCCTTATCCAACTCAACTTATTATAATTTTCCCTTTATGAAACATTTTAGTAAGGTCTATATACTTTATTGGCTTACCTTAATATGTTCGTTCTGCAGTGATTTACCTCAAAACAGGGATAAACACACAAGGGTAGGTACATCTCCACATTCGCGAATTCCCTTCTTGCGGCACACGAAACACTTTCGAAATGGGTGGGACTTCTTTGCTGTTGGTGGTATACTTTTAGGATGATGTTTTCCTTGAAGTCTGAGGGGTGCAGGGGTTTTGGATTTTCAACCCCCAACGTGGTATTGTTCAATTAGGCTGCGAGTTATTTATAGTTGGTAGTCAAGGTCGGTCATTGTCCTGTGTGGGTTTAGAGAGCTGTCCAAATCCCCAAACAATTGTATATGGTTATATCCAGTTGGTGCAAAAACACCTTTTTATACTTCTTCTCCCTTCAGCTACAAGCAGGAAAGAATACATATGTATTTCAACAAAGAAAGACACGGACTCTACTCAGTTACGAAACTCGTGTAAGCCAAAGTTGTAATGTTGATCTATTCTGATGACTCAAGAGACCACGCATGCAGTAGCGCTTTATTACACAGTATGCTGACGCATTAGCCATACATACAATGGGTGTTTCTTTACTGAATCTTTCCGAGAACTTATATTATATAGCGTTCCACTCTTAGAAGACAGTATGGAGTTAAATGGGACATCTCTGTCTCTATCTAGCACATACAAGTTGCCATTAGCCGCATCCTTTTCTACCCTCGCGCTGTTGCCAGATTACTAATAGCATGGTATAAATATTCATTTGTTATAAATTTCAGGTTTGAACACATTATCCTATGCAGAATTTTTTTCTCTATCAGGTTATATCCTTTTCAGAGTCATTATACATTTTTATAGGTCCAAATTTCTTCAGAAAACGTTTTTTTCAATAGAAGTCCGATATTTGCTGTTTCTATACTCATCACGCACTAACTAACAAACTAACTGCTAGAATGCATCTATATTTTTTTCTTAGGTAGAGTAAACCATAGTGCTACTACCTGCCTACTTTGAATTCTCTATGTTTACCCAGTTAAGTGTTATAATTTTTTAAAAGGAAGGTTGGAGAAAGTTATTAAAATAAACCAAAAGGCAGTAACCTCTTTCTTTTATCCAGTAAGGCAAACAATATTCATCTATTCAGCGTCAGCCCTGACACAGAAGATAGTATAAGGAGCAGCACTAACATTAGTTCGAAAGAAGCCGTGTGTGTAACTGTGAGTTGTTATTGCATTATTTGTTTAATATTTTTGTAAATATTTGTAGTTATGGAGGAGGAAGCTAGGAAGAGACGATATGTTGGTAAATTAAGAAGTAAGGAACGCCAAATAATTATGAATGTGTTAGATTATTTTTTAAGTAAAATGCGTGTAAGTAAGGCGGTAAAAGAAACAGCTAAGGTTATCGGGTGTTCAGAAGCAGTAGTGTGTATGATTAAAAAGGAACTAATGAAAGGACCTCTAGGAACGCCATCGAAAAAGAAAGCAAAAAGGGCGGTACTACACAAAACGCTAGGTTAACGCAATATGATTGAATAGTGCAAGGTGAAGTGCGGCGAATTGTTCATTCTTTACAGTTTGCAAATATTCCACCCACGCTGAATATAATTTTGTCACAGTTCAACAGTGATGAGACCCTACCAAATTTCTCAAGGGCCACTCTGATTTGGGGTTCGAATATGAAAGAAAGGGTAACAAGTGCATATTAATAGAAAAAGACGATATCGATATCATCAGATGGGGACATAAATATCTAAAATACATAAAAAGGTTTAGGGACCAGGGGAAATCAATTGTTTATACAGACGAGTCATTTGTAAATTTAGGTCATACAGAAACAAAGGCGTGGAGGGATACCAAAGTTAAAAGTGCCAGTCTCGTCAAGCAGCAATTGAAGGACTAAGTACAGGACTCAGGCCACCTCGAGTCGCTCGCGGAGAAAGATTCGCAACTAGTACATGTTGCAACACTGCGCTCCATTTAACGTATACTGTCTTTTAAGGGTGGAACGCGCTTTAGATGCGTTCGACAGAGCAAAGTTGACTTTTCACCACAGTGAAACAAAATTGTGCCATTTCAACGTTTTGTAAATACAACTCAACTTTGCTGATGATGTACATTTATACTCCAAATAACGAGTTTTATACCAGTTTTTGTTTCATTAAAATAACTTAATATTTACACAAAATACAGCTGTGTATATACGAAGCGCATTTAACAATTTAAATGCTAGCAGTTCTCGGCTCGCGGACGTTTAAATGGCCATCGCTCAAGAGGTTAATGCTCAAAACAATACAATTAAACTAACTTATACCAAAATAAATACATCACAAACATATCTACAATATCCTAACTTTCAATAAGGAAAATTGAACCTATTAACAGTGAAGCAACAAGATTCTAAAGTAAGAACAAATTAGAAACTAAAAAAGAACATGCAACAATACTAAGATAAGTGAATTATTGAGACATAAATTGTGTATCTTAGCAAGATCTACAGTTTTTGTATAGTATGATTTGGTATATCTCTAACGGTTTACGAGTTACGCAAAAGTCGTCCAGAGTAAATACGACTACAGGGGCTATAGCCAGAAAATTCAAGATATACATTTCATTTGTCATCAAAATATGTCAAACATAGGACATTTTAAAAAAAATCGTTAGAGCCATTTTCAAGAAAATCAAAATTTTTGAAAAATGTTCCATGTAAAGGGTGGTTTAGGGTGGGGCTATTTTCTTCAAAATCTTCGTGTCACATCCTTGAAAGACATTAAACTTAAATACCAACTTTGGTTTTTAACCGACATTTTCTTTTTGAGCTATGCTGTCCACAGACTGACACACACACGGACCTTTTTCTAAAAGTGCTTTTTTTGGATTCAGGTGGCCTCAAAACATGTATTTCCGGTGAAATCTCGACATCGAATTTTTGGGTGGAATACAATACTTCCCCTACTTACTAGTAGAGAAAGTAAAAATTCCAGAAAATGGCCATGCTTCAAATGAAAAATGAAAACAAGTTTGAAGAATTGCATGCCAAAGAATGTGATATAACACTCTTTCACAGATGTTTTGAACCTTACCACAGTTGAAAATAAGCTTTTACTACACCAAATGTTTCAGTTAATAAGTGGTTTGGCTTTAAATGATCTGTAATTGCTTTAAAAAATAAAGTTTAATCGTGAAATACATGAACTTGATGGATGTCAGCCCAACCAACCATACTTCAAACATCATCTAGAAGAACAGTCAGGCAATTCTAATGATGGGAGCAAGTTAAGCTCTTGATTAATTACATACAAGTGACAAGTGTTTCAACACTTACTCAATTTTCATTATAATTTAGATTCACATCCTGTTACCAGCTTATTCAAATGTAGGGAAACGTATTCATTCATCATTACAGTATGTTCTGATACCGTTAACGCCCAGCAGTTTATTTATAGATCGAGTGATTTTGGGACACTGGTTGAATACAAAGGCAAACAAAATATATTGTTGACATACTGTCAACAGTAAACAAATACAATACATATGTTTTTCTTAATTTTGGGGGAAAAAAAGTTGGGCGTTAATGGGTTAAATATAAACATACAAACAAATCAGCTGTTACAGTACACTTTTAAGAAACCCCCACAAAATGGACACAAATTTTTAACCATTAAAAGAAGTGAACCATGCAATAGAACTCGCCAAATGGAAGAAGATTTTCATTTAAAAACAGTCATAGAATTATGAACTTTGAAATTCCGCCTCCAAACATTTAATCAAATTCATAATACCATCTACTGGGGACTGGAGGGAAGAGGACACCAGCGCTGCCAGTTGGGTTATAACAGATAATGGAAGCAAAAGGCTCTCAAACATGTCCTGTTAATAGAGGTAGAACTGGAACTTAAAAATTCAATGCCACAACTGGGATTTGAATCACAGACCTTCCGCTTACCGGGCGGCTGCTCTACCACTGAGCTATTGTGACAAACTGCCAGAATGGCATTAAATTCTCAAACCAGTTCGTATTTCTCCTGGTAAACCACAAAGGCAGTCTCACATCAGAGACAAATTACCCCAATGGTGACTTACTATTGTAAGTACTTTATATCCCAGGATTAAATAACCTTCAGATGGTAATTATTATTTATTTATGCCAACAAACTTACTGTTGGTGTTTTTAAACACACAAGCCGTGTGTGGGCAAAGTTTGAGAGGTAGAACTGGAACTTAAAAATTCAATGCCACAACTGGGATTTGAACCACAGACCTTCCGCTTACTGGGCAGCTGCCCTACCACTGAGTTATTGTGACAAACTGCCAGAATGGCATTAAATTCTCAAACCAGTTCGTATTTCTCCTGGTAAACCACAAAGGCAGTCTCACATCAGAGACAAATTACCCCAATGGTGACTTACTATTCTAAGTACTTTATATCCAAGGATTAAATAACCTTCAGATGGTAATTATTATTTATTTATGCCAACAAACTTACTGTTGGTGTTTTTAAACACACAAGCTGTGTGTGGGCAAAGTTTGAGAGGTAGAACTGGAACTTAAAAATTCAATGCCACAACTGGGATTTGAACCACAGACCCTCTGCTTACTAGGCAGGTACTCTAACCATTAAGCTACTGTGACAACCTGCCAGAGACAATTACCCCAATGGCGTTGGCATAAATAATAATTACCATGTGAAGGTTATTTAACCCTGGGACATTAAGTACTTACAATAGTAAGTCACCATTGGGGTAATTGTCTCTGATGTGAGACTGCCTTTGTGGTTTACCAGGAGAAATACGAACTGGTTTGAGAATTCAATGTCACTCTGGCAGGTTGTCGCAGTAGCTTAATGGTTAGATCATCCGCCTAGTAAGCGGAGGGTCTGTAGTTTTAATCCCAGCTGTGGCATTGAATTTTTAAGTTCCAGTTCTACCTCTCATGTCCTGTTAATTTACAGTGTAAGTGAAAAAACGTGTTTGACTACAAAATATTCATTCATTAGAACTTCATTCACTGTTACAAAGCTTAAAAAAATGTTAATTGAACTGGATGGAATAGTGTTCTACTGTAAGTGTATTTTCAAACTGAGATATGGGTAAAACATATACAAAGAAGTGTAAACTATGTTCAAAAGTGACAAAAAAGTCTGGAGATTAAAAAGCTGTACTTAATTTAAAAATTAAAGATTAATATTTTTAAAAAAATGTTGCTGAAGGCTTTCACTAAAATGCCATAAATCCAAAGCCAAGAAATGTGATACCTACCCTTCGAGATACACACGAGCTCTATATGCTGCAAGATGTGCATAGTATGTTGGTGCAGGATAGGAAACACTGCGAGCACAGCGTGAGAACAAATGACACAAGTAGTATGTTAAGTTCTCTAACTCATCCTCATCCATGTTACTGTCATCCCACAGTCTGTGGTACTTAGTGGGTCTGCTCACACCCTGGAAACACAATACACTTTCACAGGTAAGTATTTCAAATCAAAAGTAAATGAGTAAGAACAAAAGCAAACAGTATAAACAAGATTCACACTCATGATACATTTGAATTTAATGTGAAACTGCAGTCTGTGTTGCACTTTAAGAACTTTCAGCACCTAATAAGTAGTCTCTAAGATTTGTTATAACCTTTAGAATTGTATTGGTTCATTGTTAATAGCTTCAGTTTTTACTTTTTCTACTACTTATAGTAAAGTAGGGGAAGCATTGTACTCCACCAAAAAATTCAGTGTCAAGATTTCACCGGAAATATAAGTGTTGAGGCCGCCTGAATAAAAAAAAAGCATTTTTAATAAAAGGTCCATGTGTGTGTGTATGTCGGTGTGTGTCTGTCAGTCCTTGGACAGCATAACTCAAAAACGAAAAGTGTGTTAAAAACCAAAGTTGGTTTAAGAGGTAGAACTGGAACTTAAAAATTCAATGCCACAACTGGGATTTGAACCACAGACCTTCCGCTTACTGGGCTTGTGTGTTTAAAAACACCAACAGTAAGTTTGTTGGCATAAATAAATAATAATTACCAAAGTTGGTATTTAAGTTTAATGTCTTTGAAGGAGGCAACCCGAAGATTTTGAAGAAAGCTGCTCCACCCCAAACTACCCTTTACATGGAAAATGGCTCAAACGATTTTGATTAAAATGACATATTTTCAAGATATTTTTATGACAAATGAAATGTATATTTTGAATTTTCTGGCTATAGCCTGTGTAGTCCTGTTCCCTCTGGATGACTTGAATAACTCGTAACCCGTCAGAGGTAGACAGAATCTTACTATACAAAAAATGTTGTTGGCTAATGCTGGATTTCTGACAATGAAGTCATTAATCCTCTTGCTCTCCAATATTTTTCACTGATGGATGGGGTTCCTCTTGCAGATCACATAGAGGACAGAGTGGTGAAGAATATATCCCAATTCTGTTTAAATGTTTTGCCAGACAATCATGTCCTGTAATCAACCTGAAGGTTGCAACTGCTGTTTTTCGAGGATACTCAGGAATTAATGGTTGAATGTTTGGTAGTTCCCATCTTTTATTTTTTGATTTTTCAAAGTAACGCCTGGTATGTGGAGGGTCTGTGGTTCAAATCCCAGCTGTGGCATTGAATTTTTCAGTTCCAGTTCTACCTCTCCAACATTGCCCACACAGGGCATGTGTGTTTAAAAACACCAACCGTAGGTTTGTTTCCATAAATAAATAATAATTACCAAAGTTGGTATTTAAGTTTAATGTCCTTCAGGGATGCGAAACAAAAATTTTGAAGAAAATTGCTTCACCCTAAACTACCTCTTAACCTCTTGAGCGATGGCCATTTAAACGTCCGCGAGCCGAGAACTGCTAGCATTTAAATTGTTAAATGCGCTTTGTATATACACAGCTGTATTTTGTGTAAATATTAAGTTATTTTAATGAAAGAAAAACTGGTATACAACTCGTTATTTGGAGTATAAATGTACATCATCAGCAAAGTTGAGTTGTATTTACAAAACGTTGAAATGGCACAATTTTGTTTCACTGTGGTGAAAAGTCAACTTTGCTCTGTCGAACGTATCTAATACAAGTTCTCGGAAAGATTCAGTAAAGAAACACCCATTGTATGTGTGGCTTATGCATCAGCATACTGTGTAATAAAGCGCTACTGCATGCGTGGTCTCTTGAGTCATCAGAATAGATCAACATTACAACTTTTGCTTACGCGAGTTTCGTAACTGAGTAGAGTCCGTGTCTTTCTTTGTTGAAATACATACGTATTCTTTCCTGCTTGTAGCTGAAGGGAGAAGTGGTATAAAAAGGTGTTTTTGCACCAACTGGATATAACCATATACAATTGTTTGGGGATTTGGACAGCTCTCTAAACCCACACAGGACAATGACCGACCTTGACTACCAACTATAAATAACTCGCAGCCTAATTGAACAATATCACGTTGGGGGTTGAAAATGCAAAACCCCTGCACCCCTCAGACTTCAAGGAAAACATTATCCTAAAAGGATACCACCAACAGCAAAGAAGTCCCGCCCATTTCGAAAGTGTTTCGTGTGCCGCAAGAAGGGAATTCGCAAATGTGGAGATGTACGTACCCTTGTGTGTTTATCCCTGTTTTGAGGTAAATCACTGCAGAACGAACATATTAAGGTAAGCCAATAAAGTATATAGACCTTACTAAAATGTTTCATAAAGGGAAAATTATAATAAGTTGAGTTGGATAAGGGATAAATAAGGGTTAAATGCATAAACGCACAGGACGCCCATATCGCTCATCCACCATTTTAAATGGACGTGATTTCACGTCGATATCCCTCAAGAGGTTAAATGGAAAATTCTTCAAAATTTTTGATTTATTTGAAAATAGCTCTAATGATTTTGATTAAAATGCCATATGTTTGAGATATTTTTATGACAAATGTAATGCATATCTTAAATTAGTTTGAGAATTCAGTGTCAGGTTATCACAGTAGCTTAATGGTTAGAGCACCCACCTAGCAAGCGGAGGGTCTGTGGTTCAAAGCCCAGCTGTGGCATTGAAATTAAAGTTCCACCTCTACCTACCAAAGTATATCTTGAATTTTCTGGCTATAGCCCATGAAGTCCTATTTACTCTTGATGAATTTTGCATAACTGGTAAAACTTAAGAGATAGACCAAATCTTACTATACAAAAAATGTAGATCGCGCTAAAACTCACAATTCATGTCTAAATAAACTTTTTTGTAGAGTGAACCATTTCAGAGATCTAAAGTAAAAACAAATTAGAAACTAAAAGCTTCACTTATCTTAGTAATATTCACTTGTGGCTGACAAGTTTCGAGTTGCCTCCAACTCATTCTCAAAGCTATACTAACATATTAGTTACCATAGTTATTGATGCTCATTTTAATCACCAATCTCTGAAAACGAAAAACCTATAAATACAATCTATTGGAGGGATTTCAAAATTCATAACATCGTTTGTTTTTTAAAGTAAATATCTTTTCCCAAACCATTAAATCTATAGGTCCACTTAATTGTTTTAATAATTTAACCTCTGGATTAATTTCATGATTAAATGACCAAAAATGATCTGCCACAGCTGATTTATCAGTTTGTTTATTTTTAATATTCCTAGAATGTTCTTTTATTCTGCTTTCTAAATTATGTTTAGTTTTACCAATATAAACCTTATCACAATCCATACAGCTAAATTGATAAATGTCAAATTTTTTGTAATTTGTAATTTTATCTTTTTTTAGAAAAATTTAGTAAATTTTGTATATTAATTATTATTTATTTATGCCAACAAACTTACTGTTGGTGTTTTTAAACACACAAGCCGCCTGTGGGCAATGTTTCAGAGGTAGAACTGGAACTTAAAAATTCAATGCCTTTGTGGTTTACCAGGAGAAAAACGAACTGGTTTGAGAATTCAATGCCTTCTGGCAGATTGTCACAGTAGCTCAATAGTTAGAGCACCCGTCTTGTAAGTGGAAGGTCTGTGGTTCAAATCCCAGCTGTGGCATTGAATTTTTAAGTTCCAGTTCTATCTCTCAAACATTGCCCACATACGGCTTGTGTGTTTTTACACCAACAGTAAGTTTGTTGGTATAAATAAATAATATTTACCATCTGAAGGTTATTTAATCCTGGGACATAAAGTACTTACAATAGTAAGTCACCATTGGGTAATTATCTCTGATGTGAGACTGCCTTTGTGGTTTACTGGGAAAAATACAAACTGGTTTGAGAATTTAATGCCATTCACAGTTTGTCACAATAGCTCAGTGGTAGAGAAGCCGCCCGGTAAGCGGAAGGTCTGTGGTTCAAATCCCAGTTGTGGCATTGAATTTTTAAGTTCCAGTTCTACCTCTCAAACTTTGCCCACACACGGCTTGTGTGTTTGAAAAAACACCAACAGTAATTATTATTTATTTATGCCAACAAACTTACTGTGGCATTGCATTTTTAAGTTCCAGTTCTACCTCTTAAATTTCACCAACAGTAAGTTTGTTGGCATAAATAAATAATAATTACCATCTGAAGGTTATTTAATCCTGGGATATAAAGTACTTACAATAGTAAGTCACCATTGGGGTAATTTGTCTCTGATGTGAGACTGCCTTTGTGGTTTACCAGGAGAAATACGAACTGGTTTGAGAATTTAATGCCATTCTGGCAGTTTGTCGCAATAGCTCAATGGTTAGAGCAGTCGCCCGGTAAGCGGAAGGTCTGTGGTTCAAATCCCAGTTGTGGCATTGAATTTTTAAGTTCCAGTTCTACCTCTCATATATTTATAGGTTTTTGTTTTCAGAGATTGGTGATTAAAATGAGCATCAGTATCTATGGTAACTAATTTGTTTGTATAGCTTTGAGAATGAATTGGAGTCAACTCGAAACTTGTTAGCACCAAACATCTTTGAGTATTACTAAGATAAGTGAAGCTTTTAGTTTCTAATTTGTTTTTACTTTAGATTCTTGTTGCTTCACTGTTAATAGCTTCATTATATCATTTCAGAGATATTCCTTGTTATTTGTGTAAGTTTTGGAGGACTTATACTTCTGTAAAATGGAACATCACTATTCATTTGTTTATATGGAATTTAAAAGCTTTAAAAGATTTTACTATTGCTCGAAGCCTACTGTATTCCCATATTTCCGTTGCAAGTGCAAGAAAATGAGATATAAGGTAATTTCTGCAAATGTTCCTCTAAACTAACATGAAGATAGAAGAATAAGAGTTTGCAAGAATGGTTAGTATGAGAGTAAAGAAAGTCATGTGAGTGCAACACATCATATTTTTTTGAATTTAGAGTTCACTAATCTTTTAGCAGTATAAAATGGTATATTAACTAAACATTTTTGTACACCGCTGGTACCCTTTTTTGCAAGAAAATCAGCTTAGTAATTACCACTCAGTCCACAGTGAACTGGTATCCATTGGAAGACTAGGTATTTTTGAAGTTCTGTTAGATGGGTAAGGATTTTTCAACATTCTATAATAGTTTGGTTTTTTGGTGACAACTTGGAAGTAATTGCTATAATTGCCACCCTGGAATCTGAGAGAATAACTGTTTGCTGAAAATGTAAAATTCTGTACAAAAGATTTTGTAGGGCCATTCGAATTGCTTCAATTTCTCCATCAAAGTTTGTAGTTCCATAACTTAAAGATTTGTAATAGGAAAAGAGGTGACACGTAACTCCAGCACCTGCTCCATCTTGGTTTGATATCAATGATCCATCAGTATAAATATGGAGTCATTCGTGTTCTGGAAATCTAGTATGGATTGTCTCTAATGCCAATAATTTTAGAACACTAGTTGGAGTATCACTTTTCTTAACTTCTTCTGTCAGGTGTAAATAATATGTGATGTCTAATTTGCTTCCTTTGTCTCTGGTAATTGTTGACCCTCAAAATTTAGTTTTATTTTTAGTGGTTTTTTTCTTAGTGAAAAGATTTGGTAGTTTGATTTTGTTGTATTAACAGTCATTAAATTTTCTTTGGTCCACTTTTGTAGGTTGGTTAAGGATTGTTGCATGGTTTTTTCTAGTTCTGTACTTTTGTTTTTTGGTTTTGAAGTCCACCTATTTAGATTGTATGCACTACCCATAATTCACAAATCAGGAAATAAAAGAGACCCATTATAAATTGTATAAATTCACCTACTTACAATTTGGCTAAAGTCAACCTGTAACCACTGGTGCTGTATTTTTAAAAAGATTATTACTTTACGTTGAGCTATGGGACTCTTTTTCTTTCTCTCCGGGTACTGGGTGAAGTGAATGAACATTCGATATAACTTCACTATTATCAGTTTTTTCGTCCCTTATTACACTTGTTATAATTGAATTGACTTTCGTTGCACCTATTTGTATTTTCTTGACAGTCTTTTCACTTTATAAAGTCTTTCAGACCCACGTCCACGCGTGTTACAGAAACGCGACTTCACCTTTCTAACATAGAGACGCTACTGACAAAAAATTGGTGTCTCTTTACATGACGCTCTTTTTATATTCATGCGTGTATGTGCTCATTTTATACTTTCCTCGCTAAATAGTTCCTGTAAAGTTAGGGAAGTGATCTTTATCTATCCTCCCTACACTTTTAACATTAATGATGTTTTTAAACAATTCTATTTTTCGTAACAATGAAAAAAAGAGCAACACCTTTTCATTACTCAACTAATCCTTACCAACATGAAAAATAAATGACATTTGCAATAAATATTTACATAAATGATTTCCTTTTGGGGTCTAACCATATATTCTGTCTCACCATGCTAACACCAGTAGGGCGTAAGTACAGTTATGGTGGTTTACATATGCAGACAAATTCAATGTGACCTCATTTGACCACAAAATGACATGAAATTCTGACCAACTTGATAATGATTGGACATAATTGCCTGTTTGGATTATGGTGTCAGTATGGTACATACACTCTATGCCCTCAGTACAGTGCTTACACCGATTTGGCAAGTACCAACCAACCTAACTGTTTGGAGTCACTTTCAAGCCAACATGGCAGACATGAGCCTGGGGTCCACAGAGCTTAAGTAGCCCAACATTTGTCTTCTCAGGATGAGGAAAACACACTGCTGAGTTGAGAAATGCATCTTCATTTGTAACTTCAAATGGCCAATTATTAATAAACAATAAATAGTCATTCAGCAACAATATATCCCATGGGTACCAACTTCATTACTAATATTATCTGCCTCTGTGGTGTGCAGGTGGTATGTCTGCATTGCAAATCTTGGTTGGGTCTTTCCTTATTGATAATCCTAGAATCTTCAAATAGATATTAGTTAACCACTTCCTCACACAACCGTATGATACCAACCTGAATACTGGCGTGGCTGACGAGGTAGAAGTCCAACTCCGTGGGATGAGTGATGTCTGTGTCCACAACAGTACCTGGTGGCACGTTACGGTTCTTCCCCTCAGAATCCTGGTCACGCAGTGGGAAGAATCGTGTGTGATGGCGCTTCTGCACCACCAGGAATGTAATTCTTGGTTTGTAACTTGTATTCAGAGAAGTGCAGGCTCTGCGGATAGCCATCAGCTCTGCATTTAGAACCTGCAAACACAATGCAACACTCATCTCAATATCTAGTTTCATCAAACTGATTGGTATTTCATACATTCAAATAAATACACTCACATGACTTTCTCCAACTATCACTCATTTTCACTTTCTCTACCTAATGCTTACCTATAGAAACTACAGATTCACATTTTTCAAATTTTTCTTGGTAGACCACAAAGGCAGTCTCACATCAAAGATAAATACCCCAAGAGTGACTTACAATCTTAAGTACTTTATGTACCGGAATTAAATAACATTTAGAATGCCAACCAACTTACTGCTGGTGTTTTTAACCTCTTCAGGGATATGGACGTGAAATAACGTCCATTTAAAATGACGGACGAGCGATATGGACGTGTATACATGTCCTGTGCATTTGTGCATTTAACCCTTATTTATCCTCTATCTAACTCATTTTAATTTTCCCCCGTTATGAAACATTTAATTAAATTCTATATGCTTTACTGGCTTACCTTTATATGTTCCTTCTGCAGTGATATGCCTCAAAACAGGGATAAACACACAAGGGCACATCTCCACATTCGCCACAGATCATCCCAGTTTCCTTACGGATTCCCTTCTTGCGGCACACGAAACACCTTCGAGATGGGCGGGACTTTTTGCTGTTGACGGTATCCTTTTAGGATAATGCTTTCCTTGAAGTCTGAGGGGTGCAGGGGTTTTGGATTTTCTACCCCCAGTATGAAGAGGCCTCTCAACCTGGTATTGTTCAATTAGGCTGCGAGCTATTGATAGTCGAAAGTCCAGGTAGGTCATTGTCTTGTGTGGGTTTAAAGCTCTTCAAATTACCAAACAATTGTATATGGTTATATCCAGCTGGTGCAAAAATACCTTTTTATACCATTTCACTGCTTTTTGTAAAGAGGGATATGCTTGCAATACCTGATCTACTAGATCGACACCGCCCATGTGCATATTGTATTCCTGGATAACGTCAGGCTTGAAAATGCACATTTTGGTATGGGCATCTGTTTTTCCAGTGTCAATCATCAAAATCTTAGAGCTGCAATTGGATAATGCCGTAACTACCCTCCTGTCCTGCCAGGCAAGGTAGGTCAAAGGTTGGAGCTGACGCACCTCCATTTCCGCTCTCCTTAGAGCCTTCGTATTCACATCTTTTGGCAAACCAATACGATTTGAACGTACTGTTCCAATTGCATTAGTCTTTCTTTTGTGTAAGGCCATGAATAATTTAGGAGAGCTGTACCAGTTATCTAAGTACACAGTCCTACCCTGATCAAGCACAGGTTCCATTAGGTGCATTACTATGGAGCCAGATAAGCCCAAATCTTTGTCTCCAGTATTGTCAGTCCCTTGACCAGTGTAAATGCAGCTATTGTAAAGATATCCCGTTTTACTTTCACAAACATCAAAACTCTTTATGCCAAATCTAGCCCTTTTTGTTTTGATGTATTGCTTCCAACCTAAGCGGCCCTATCAAAGCATTAGACTTTCATCAACAGTGACCTTTTCACCAGGCACATAATTTTCTTTAAATTTTGAAATAATATAATCGAAAACAGGCCTAATTTTGTGGAGTTTGTCATTTACATTCTCTGTGCAGGTGAAATGAAGGAACCGCAAAATTGACGTAAACCTGTTATTTGACATGCATTTTCCAAAAAAAGGAGTAGCTAGCATGTCATCTGTGGACCAATACATGTATAATGCAGGTTTACGAATAACACCCATAAGTATAATTAGACCAATTAGCCTGTAAATCTCATTGAGTGTTACTTCTGTCCACCTTTGAATTCTACTCTTAGGCCCTAATTTACCTTTAGAGAGCAGGTCTTCCTTCACCTTACTCGCATATACATTTGTTTCTGAAACAATGAGAGACACTAAGTCGGTAGTAAAAAATTTTGTAAAAATGTCAATTGGTTGGCTGTCAGAAGTCAGCTGAGCCTGGGATTGAACACCAGACCCTATGCTCGTGAAGATGTGCCTGTTTGTATTGCAATTGTTTTCAGCACTCCACAATGCTGACTCTTCACGAACACCTGAAGGAAGTTGGTCACATTCTTCCTCACTGCTACTCGTACCTATATCCTCCACACCCCCCTCAAATTCAGAAAATTTGCCATCAATATCCAAATCGCTGTCACACAGCAAGAAGTGCTCCACATTATCGTGTGTAATTTCAGAAGCCCTTACACTTCCACCACTCGCTAACCTTTGTGCAACACTGCTTGTTGATGCCATGTTTTAGCTCTGAGATGTAACACTCAATAGCTTCTCACTTCAGCTACAAGCAGGAAAGTATACGTATGCATTTCAAGAAAGAAACAAACTGAGCCTGTAAGCTATATCCAAGTTACGAAACACGTGTAAGGAAAAATTGCAAACCTGCTTTATTCTGATGACTCATAAACCACGCATACAGTAGTGTTCTATTTCACATTGTGCTGTGATTTGCTGACGCATAGCTCACACATACAATGGGATTTGCTGACGCATAGCTCACACATACAATGGGTCCACTACTGTTTCTTTCCGAGATATTATATTAGGCGCCTTCGACAAAGCAAAGTTAGCTTTTTACCACAGTGAAACAAATAGTGCCATTTCAACGATTTGTAAATGCAACTCAACATTGCTGATGACGTACATGTATACTGCATATAATGAGTTTTATACCAGTTTTTGTTTCATTAAAATAACTTAAAATTTACGCAAAATATAGCTGTGTATTTAGGAAGCACTTTTAGCGCATTTAACAATTTAAATGCCCTGCGCTGGATATTGGGTATCCGTTCTCGGTCTGCGGAGCTTTTAAATGGCTGTCGCTCAAGAGGTTAAACACACAAACCGTGTGTGGACAATGCTTGAGAGGTAGAATTGGAATTGAAAAATTCATGCCACAGTTAGGATTTGAACCACAGACCTTCCGCTTTATGTGCAGCTGCTCTAACCATTAAGCTACTGTGACAACCAATTCATATCTTTCTCAGTAGACCACAAAGGGTACCTCAATCAGAGATAAACACCCCAAAGGCAACTTACAATTACAATACTCAGTCAGAGGAGGAGATGTACTACTTGGTCATCAGCACCCTTAAAAATACAGTTCATGGCAAAATATGTTGTTAGCTAATGCTGGACTTCTGACAATGAAGTCATTAATCCTCTTGCTCTCCAATATTTTTCACTGATGAATGGGGAGGACACTAGAAGTGGCCGGGCATATTTGAATGTGGTCTTGGTCCATTTCCTCTTGCAGATCAAATAGAGTACAGAGTGGTGAAGAATATATCCCAATTCCAAAAGCCAGATATAAACTTTCACAAAAAATAAAGTTAATACTAGAAGAAAATAAATATACAAAATATAGAGGCATATACCAGAATTAAAATAAAGTTACAAAGATATTAAACAGCATAAAAATTCTATCCTAAGTTTTAAACTTTGATGTTCATGAGAGGTAGAAATGGAACTTAAAAATTCAATGCCACAGCTGGGATTTGAACCACAGACCCTCCGCTTACCAGGTGGGTGCTCTAACCATTGAGCTATTGTGACAACCTGCCAGAATGACACTGAATTCTCAAACCAGTTCGTATTTTTCCTGGTAAACCAGAAAGGCAGTCTCACATCAGAGACAATTTACCCCAATGGTGACTTACTATTGCAAGTACTTTGTCCCAGGATTAAATAACCTTCAGATGGTAATTATTATTTATTTATGCCAACAAACTTACTGTTGGTGTTTGTAAACACACAAGCCATGTGTGGGCAATGTTTGAGAGGTAGCACTGGAACTTAAAAATTCAATGCCATAATTCACAGTTCTACCTCTCAAACATTGCCCACAAATGGCTTGTGTGTTTAAAAACACCAACAGTACGTTTGTTGGTATAAATAATAATTACTATTTAATGTTCATGTTTATCTCAGCTAAAAACTTGAAAATCCTTTTGACTGCTTGCTGATTGTCCGCAGGCAGTTGCAGGGAGTCTCGAAGGTGCGCTAGGGAGATACACTCTAGCAGCATGTGACGGACTGACAAAATGTTGTTGCACAGCGTGCAAAGAGGAGCAGAGCGTTGTTTAAAATGGTTGTTGTTGTTGTTAGCTAATGCTGGATTTCTGACAATGAAGTCATTAATCCTCTTGCTCTCCAATATTTTTCACTGATAGATGGGAAGGGTGCTAGAAATAGCCAGGCATATTTGAAGGTGGCCTTGGTCCATTTCCTCTTGCAGATCACATAGAGGACAGAGTGATGAATATATCCCAATTCTGTTTAAATGTTTTGCCAGACAATCATGTCCCGTAATCAAGTTTGGTAGTTCCCATCTTTTTATTTTTTGAGCAAAGAGGGCCAATTTCACAAATTTTGTAGAACATATGGACTATAGGAAAGATGGAAATAAAATATACAAATTCCTTAATAAAACAAAATTATCAAAAAATACAACTGAACCATTAAAACATAACAAAAGCTTAACTACAGATAGGGAAATAGCAGAATTCCTTAACAAGTTTTATGATCAGTCACAAAGAATACCCCAAGCGTATAAAAAACAAGATAAGGCTGTCCAAAAAACTATCAGAGAAACTAATAAGCCAAAAGGCATACGAAATGATATTTTTATTCAGGATTTTAACGAAACAGAACTGGATTTAGCAATAGAACAATTACAGAACAAAAAATCTCCAGGACCTGACAAGATCCACCCAGAGTTTATTAAACACCTTGGCAGGAAAGGAAAAGAAATCCTACTTAAACTGTATAACACGTTTAAGAGGTAGAACTGGAACTTAAAAATTCAATGCCACAACTGGGATTTGAACCACAGACCTTCCGCTTGCCGGGCGGACGCTCTACCACTGAGCTATTGTGACAAACTGCCAGAATGGCATTAAATTCTTAAACTTTGCCCACACACGGCTTGTGTGTTTAAAAACACCAACAGTAAGTTTGTTGGCATAAATAAATAATGTATAACACGTGTTGGAGAATGACTGTACCTTCCGACTGGAAAAAAGCCATTATCATCCCGATTTTAAAGAAAAACAAACCTTCAAACAATATTAATAGTTTCAGACCAATATCTTTGACCAGTGTTATTGCAAAAGTGATGGAAAGAATGGTGTCATCTAGACTTAACTGGTTCCTAGAATATTACAACTTAATTAATAGTTCACAGACCGGCTTCAGACAGAATCATAGTACAAGTGAAAATGTACTCCTACTAAGCCAAGACATCAAGGAAGCTTTCAATAGAAAGGAGGATGCCTTAGCAGTATTCATTGATTTTAAATCAGCATATGACTCAGTCTGGAGAAACAAATTAATTGAGAAGTTGCAATCAATAGGTGTGAAAAGTAACATGCTTAAATGGATAACTCAGTTTATTTCACAAAGATTTTGTGCCACAAAATATAATACATACATTTCCAAATATAAACAAACACACCGAGGACTTCCACAAGGTGCTGTTCTGAGCACAACACTCTTTAACATATATATAAATGACCTTCCACCGATAATAAAAACTTTAGAAACCAAAATTGCTTTATTTGCTGACGATGTAGTCATTTGGACTTCAGGCTCTCCAAAAAAACCTGAATTAATTAAAGACAGAATAGAAACAGCCCTAAACAAAGTACATGAATGGAGCTCCAAAAGCCTCATGACTATCAATGTGGAAAAAACAAATTATGAATTATTTACACTAAAATACAAACCAGTTAATATTGTGACTTTGGTGGGTTGAAAAGTAAAGTAGACAGATGTAGTCGGGATAAAGATACACTTTTATTTCCGTAAACAGCAACTTTTTACACTTGTTGCAACAGCAAGAAAGTCTTTACCGATTCACTCACAGCACGGCTCCAAATTCGTCACAAAACTGTCCCTTCTCCGTCGGCCTCCACGACTCCTCAACGCTTCGCATACGTCTCTTCTTTCCATCGGCATGACTACTCAACGCTTCACATACGTCTGTCCACTGTCTGTCGCACTTTACCACTATTTATATCTCCCAGGCACTATTCTGGAAAGTTCAGTTATTGCGGTGAAATACAAAGCAGAAGATTCCAGAAGCCTCTATCCTTTTCTCTCTTTTGGCAAGCGCCCCAACAATGCGGCCATTCTCTGTCTCTTTCCTTCAGCTCCTTTGCGGTAGTGCCGACAATAATGCGATGGGTGACAATATTAACATAAATTATAATAGTAAACCAAATACTTAGGCATCACTTTCGACAGAAAGCTAACTTGGAAAAAACATATAACAAACATCTCAGAAAAGGTTGAAAAGAAACTGCAAATCCTGAAAAGGTTAGCTGGTGCTAAATGGGGCTGCTCAAGGAGAGTCCTTAACACAACATACAAAATGTATGTTAAACCAAACCTCTTGTACTGTTCTGAAGCTTTAATAACAGCAGCAAATGCTAACATCAATAAACTTGAACAAATACAAAATCAGGCTCTTCGCCTAATCACCGGAGCAGTTAAATCCACACCTATTGATGCCATGCTTGCCTTAACACGGACCCCATCAATAACAACAAAAATAGAAGAACAAGCATTGCTCCAACACGAGAAAATGTTACGACTACCAAACTCTAAATGGACAGAAGAGAACTTCCCCCCTTCAATCCTTAAAACTCATAGTAGTTTCCTAGAAAAGGTAACACAGATTAAATCCAAATTGAACATTCCTAACACCAGAGAAAATCTACTTATAAGAGAAAATCCATTGGAATTATTACAACCTACCTTCAGTTTGGAATTAATAGAGGAAATAAGTAAATCAGACACACCAAAAAAAATACAAAAACTTCTAGCTCTGGAAACAATCAATACTAGGTATCCCACAGAAGAATGGCTGCACATATATACTGATGGATCCTCGAAGGAAAACCTTACTGGAGCTGGAGTTACGTGTTCACATTTTTCCTTTTATCATTCTGTTGGCAGAGATACAACAAATTATGATGGAGAAATAGAGGCTATACACATTGCTCTCCGACAATTATTAAATCTTCCCTTAAATAAATTTAACAAGGCAGTAATTCTTTCAGATTCTAAAGCTGCAATTCAGGGAATAGGTTCAAATAGTACAAAAAAGTCAACAAAAATTAGAGAATGCTACAAAATGTTAACACAACTCCAAAAAGTTAATAAGACTGTTCATCTCCAATGGATTCCAGCACACTGTGGAGTCATGGGGAATGAAGCTGCAGACTCACTTGCAAAGAAAGGCACAATAATAAAACAAAAATCTAAATTCAATTTCTCATATTCCTCAATAAAACACTTGATCATTAAAATTTTTTCTCATTGATACCTACAAGAAATAGAAACAAATGCCAAAGATAAAAAATGGATTACACTGCTTTCCAACCCAGATATAATCCCCCAGAGACCAAGGAAAACAGCAGTTGCAGCCTTCCGACTATTGACAAATTACGACTGCTTAGCAAGTCATCTCTACAGAATAGGTACCTCATCATCACCAATATGTGTCCTGTGTAACGATCCAGCAGAAATGAACGAAGCCCACTTGAAGACATGTGAAGCATTAAGATCAGAAGAAACTACAGTTCAAAAGTATTGGAAAGCACGAATGCTAATGGCTTCATTGCCAGATGCAAGGCACTAGAAAACAACATTTTTCAGAGTAATATATTGCAATATTTTTTTGAATTCAGAGTTGACTAATCTTTTAGCTGCATAAAATGGTACATTAACTATAGATTTCTGCACATTGCCGGTACCCTTTGTAGCAAGAAAATCAGCTTTCTCATTACCACTCAGTCCACATTGAACTGGTATCCATTGGAAGACTAGGTGTTTTTGAAGTGCTGTTAGATGGGTAGGGATTTTCCAACATTCTATAATAGTTTGGTTTCTTGGTGACAACTTGGAAGTAATTGCTATAATTGCCGCCCTGGAATCTGAGAGAATAACTGCTTAAAAAGGTAAACCATGTGAAAAATTGCAGTGGCCAATTCGCAACTGAGCCAATAATCATCTCCTCGCGATGGCATACTCAAGAAGAAATTACCCAGTTTATTTGAGGTTCTTTCACTTATCTAAACTTATTACCACAGAAAGCTGACCATTCTTCATGGCAGTGTGACAACACTGCTCTCCACACTTCAAGCCTAAAGTCTTCCAAAGTAATACGAAAGATGGTAATAGTGGGTTCTGTGATTGCTGCCTTTGCTGCCAAATCATTCCCCGGCAAACCTACATGGCTGGGAATCCTCCACACACACTACATTAACATCACAAGCGTGTAAAACATGGAGGAATTCTGCATATTTTGTACCATAGGATGGGCATTGTACAGCTCACAAAGGCTCTGAAGTGCACTAAGAGAATCGCCAAAAATCAGGAAGTCATCAAATTTATGATGCACATATAAAACGACTCAGTATAAATGCAACTGCTATTATGAAAACCGTATGTGGTTCGGTTCCATAAACATAAGCACATCCAACACCACTGGTGCTCTCATCGGTGCAAATCAAATGTCAGTGTATCCTGACAAAAATTATAGAAAACAAGTATGATACTAGACATAGGCATCACGGACTTCTGGTCACTGGGAATTACACAGTTACCGAGTCACCCCTTGTGTCACCCCATCCACCTACAACCTGTGCGAAAGGTGTCCATCAGAATGTCTTCAGGGAGGTATAGGATTGATGGTCAAATACATGTGTGGACCAAAGTTGATTGGGCGTTTAGCATTTGCTCTCTCACCCCTTAGAGGAACCCCATCCAGGTGTGCCAAACCCGTAGCAGGCCCTGGGGGATTCTCATTTGGAGAATTCAAGTTGGCAGGCTGTCACAGTAGCTTAATGGTTAGAGCAATCACATACAAAGCAGAAGGTCTGTGGTTCAAATCTCGGCTGTGGTATTGAATTTTTCAGTTCCAATTCTACCTCTCAAATTTTTGTGTTTATTTGAGTACAATGTTTATTATAGCAATTTATAAATGAGATATCTAACTTTCAGAAAAAAATGTTGCCATGTAAACTGTTTGTCATAAACATCACTTGTAAAAGCGTTCTTTCAAAATATTAAATCTGATATGTCCAAATATTTTTGTTGAAAACAACAGTTAATCCAAATTTAATTTGCATATTCTTCACTTTTATGAATACACTGTTATAGAAAATGCAGTAATAGAGCAGAATACGGGCTTAGGCACAGTGTAACGCCAGCAGTAGTAGGACATAAGTTGCACGATGCTGGCAATGATAATAGAGGTAACTTCCGGCAATGCATGCACATAAGTGATGTAGATACCAACAAGGCGGGGAAACTATTCTTACTCAAAAGCTGAATTTGGGCAACTTATACATCATGCCATTTCATATTACGAGAAACAAATTAATTCATGAATTACATAACCTGAAATAACTATGAAATCATAAGCTCATGCAGTTGTGCAGAAGGCAGATAATCGGCCTGTAATGTATGTTTATGGAACAAATACGAAGTTGAGTAACAAGTGGCAGTCATTGACAAATGGAATACTTTACACATTGGATTTTACTGGAAATAATGCTCACAAATTACTGACAATTTCTACATTATTTGAAGTGCTTATTCCCATTAATAATTAACAGCTAAAGGGAATGAGGAAAAAGGAAATCTCCACTTTGTAACACTTTCTTTATTCTTATGCCTCCTACATTTTCTCCGTAATTAAGTTCAATTTCTCTTCCATTCCATTGTTTTAGTTTTAGATTGTGCTTCTGTTCCATTGCCCATTTTCCTTCTCTGATTCGTAATTGCCAACCTTTGTCCACCACGAGGGATGTAGTGATTTTCTTATGTCAAGTTGGCATGGTTTAGTGAGACTCCACATCAATAAGCCCTTATACAGCAACCCTATCAAAAATACTTAATATCTCTATTTTCAAATATTTGCTTGCATCTGTTAACAATACTCACCTGCTCAAATTGGCCCTCACTTACACCATCACGATAAAATATAATTCTATCTGGCTGGTATCTTGTGCGATTGTAGAAATACATTAGTTGTTTTCGCATGATGTTCTCCAGGTCCTGAATAATCTCAACCCGTGCAGGCTGCAGTCTGTATTCCATGTTGTACTGGAATGCAGATGGGTCATGGCTTGCACTCACAGCAGCCACAGAGGGAATATTTGTCTGGTCTGGCGATGGATGAGTCACATCTGCACCCACAATCATTATAGGACGATCCAGACAACTTGGCCTGCAGACACAGTCACTTTCGTTACAAACCAAACCTCAACTTCTTAGTAATCGTAATCACCACCGCCACCATATTCATGATTATCATCATCACCACCATGTTCGTGATTACCATTATAATAATTATTATTATTACTACTACTAGTACCTGGGCGACCAAGCTTCGCTCAGCTTTTCTTTTCTTTTTTTTTTTTTGAGAAGATACTTATTTAGATAAACTTGAAAAGCAAAATGTTAACCAAATATAAATTTTCATTCTAATTGTTGGAGCTGTTTCCATGATGAGACCTTTAATATCCTGGCTTGTTTGTTGAAATTTGCCCATTAACAGAGAAATTATGGGCAAAAAAAAAAAAAAAAGTTTAGAGTAATTGTAATTGTTACGCATAGACTTAAGTCAACTTTCTTTAGGTTTTCTGAAAGCTCTTGACGAAACTCTTAATTTCCTGGCTTGTTTGTTGAAATTGGCCCATTAACAGAGAAATTATGAGCCAAAAAAGGTTTAGAGTAATTGTAACTTTTACATATAGACTAAGATAGCTAAGTCAACTATCATATTTACAAATATTATAATAATTTAGTACATTATTACACTTCGTCAAATATCTTTGTTATACATTTTTAAACCTAGACTCAGGGGTCTCCGTATAGGGGATATGTGAATAGCGACCACAAGGTACCCAAGCTGAGCAGAACATTACTTCCACTTACTGGTGTCTAGGGGATATGTGGGTAGTGACCACAAGGTACCCAAGCTGAGCAGAACATTACTTCCACTTACTGGTGTCTAGGGGATATGTGGATAGTGACCACAAGGTACCCAAGCTGAGCAGAACATTACTTCCACTTACTGGTGTCTAGGGGATATGTGAATAGCGACCACAAGGTACCCAAGCTGAGCAGAACACTACTTCCACTTACTGGTGTCTAGGGGATATGTGAATAGTGACCACAAGGTACCCAAGCTGAGCAGAACATTACTTCCACTTACTGGTGTCTAGGGGATATGTGAATAGCGACCACAAGGTACCCAAGCTGAGCAGAACATTACTTCCACTTACTGGTGTCTAGGGGATATGTGGATAGTGACCACAAGGTACACAAGCTGAGCAGAACATTACTTCCACTTACTGGTGTCTAGGGGATATGTGGATAGTGACCACAAGGTACCCAAGCTGAGCAGAACACTACTTCCACTTACTGGTGTCTAGGGGATATGTGGATGGTGACCACAAGGTACCCAAGCTGAGCAGAACATTACTTCCACTTACTGGTGTCTAGGGGATATGTGGATGGTGACCACAAGGTACCCAAGCTGAGCAGAACACTACTTCCACTTACTGGTGTCTAGGGGATATGTGGATGGTGACCACAAGGTGCCCAAGCTGAGCAGAACACTACTTCCACTTACTGGTGTCTAGGGGATGTGTGGATAGTGACCACAAGGTACCCAAGCTGAGCAGAACATTACTTCCACTTACTGGTGTCTAGGGGATGTGTGGAAAGTGACCACAAGGTACCCAAGCTGAGCAGAACATTACTTCCACTTACTGGTGTCTAGGGGATGTGTGGATAGTGACCACAAGGTACCCAAGCTGAGCAGAACATTACTTCCACTTACTGGTGTCTAGGGGATATGTGGATGGTGGGGTACAAGGTACCCAAGCTGAGCAGAACATTACTTCCACTTGCTGGTGTCTAAGGGATATGTGGATAGTGACCACAAGGTAGCCAAGCTGAGTAGTTGACTTCCACTTACTGGTGTCTAAGGGATATGTGGATAGTGACCACAAGGTACCCAAGCTGAGCAGAACATTACTTCCACTTGCTGGTGTCTAAGGGATATGTGGATAGCGACCACAAGGTACCCAAGCTGAGCAGAACATTACTTCCACTTACTGGTGTTTTGCTCCTCACTGTAACTTTTCTATCTGACCTTACCTTGGTCATCTCTTGTTCTCTTCCGACCCCGATACTATTAGGGTTCTCAAGGGCTAGGGAGTCTTTATTTTTCCAACCTCTCCATTTCTCTAATTTCTCTATAAAATCTTAACCCCTAACATGCTGACCTGTCATGGCATGTAATACGTCCTCTGATTGGTAATCAGAGGATGTGGTCGGTGAATTTATTTTGATAATTCTCCCGGTCAGGTCGGTGAGACCCGTAAACCAACGACAGGTGTGGTCCCCCAAACATTCTGGGGGTTGTGAGAGAGCGATGTGACCGCCAAAACATAAAAATATGGTGCTCTTTAAGAAGTGGTTACTATTACTGCTATTGCTCTCTTCAATATCATCAGTGAAAAATATTGGAGAGCAAGAGGATTAATGACTTCATTGTCAGAAATCCAGCATTAGCTAACAACAACTCTGCTGGTATGCCAACAACGTTCAACAATTTAAACAATACTTTGCCTATTTTGTTAATAAGCCATATACTATTACAGTAGTTTGCACACTTGCCTATTTTATGTGTATATTTTCATCTTGATATTTAATACACAAATACAGTGAGCTCACATCACATCCTTATATGGTCCTAGCTGACTACTCCTGAGCAGTTGTGGCGTGTAGCTCATGACAGGAAGGATCACTACTACTCTATCTCACCTGGATTTGGGGGCCAGGCAGTGGTTCACTCCGTTCAGCTTCGAGTTCAACTTGAGCAATATGTTGGAAACTGTTGAACCATTCAGTCTGCCCAAAGTTCTGCCTTTGATGCACTGTGTCAGGATGCCTATCTTTATTTCAGCAAGTTGTTTCACCTTTGCTGCAGGCACACCAAGTAACAAATCATTTCACATCTTATGTCTTTCAGTTATACCACTTCCTCTACCCAACATTTGTAACAAATAGCTATGTTACACAGTTCATTATACATAGATACAAAGGAATAGCGATAGTCAAATGTTTAACATCTGGATGATATATGCTCTTTCAACCACATGAACAACTCAATTTGCAGCAATGGTATATCTTGGAGTGCCATATGCTACAAAAAGTTTATTTGAATGGATTGTGTGGTGCATTTTCATGTAGCACTTAAAGTTCATACGATTCCTTCCAAATGAAAAGCATTTCACACACTATTCCTAGAAAATTCAAGAGACATTTGTCATGTAAATATCTTTTATGTATGATAGTTGAATCAAAATTGTTAGTAGCCATTTTTGAGAACATCACACATCATTTGAAAAATGTTCCATGTAAAGGATAGTTGGCTGATATTGAACATGCTGGAAGGGGGAACCTCAACCAGTCAAAAACGTAGAATTCCAGTCAGCTATTGTGTGGAATATAGTAGCTAAGTAGTGGACAAAGTAAAAATAACAAACAATTTTCCAAATAAAGTGCAGATTGTGTTGTCCAAATTTCATGAAAAACTATAAGTTGAAAACAGGAAAGATGCTGAACTTAAATATGTTGTTGTTAACTGTTACTATTACTGCTATTGTTCTCTTCAGTAATGTTGGAGAGCAAGAGGATTAATGACTTCATTGTCAGAAAGCCAGCATTAGCTAACAACAACACATCAGATTTTTACTTTCTCTACTGGTAAGTAGGGGAAGTATTGTATTCCACTCAAAAATTCGATGTCGAGATTTCACCGGAAATACATGTTTTGAGGCCTCCTGAATCCAAAAAAAGCATTTTTAGAAAAAGGTCCGTGTGTGTGTCTGTGTGTCTGTGGGCAGCATAACTCAAAAACGAAGTCGGTTAGAAACCAAAGTTGGTATTTAAGTTTAATGTCTTTCAAGGATGCGACACAAAGATTTTGAAGAAAATAGCCCCACTCTAAACTACCCTTTACATGGAAATTTTTTGGAAAATTTTGATTTTCTTGAAAATGGCTCTAACGATTTTTTTATTAAAGTTTCACGGGCGATCAGCCGTGTGAGGTTTGAAAATATTGAGCTTTCGGCCATTCTAAACTCCATGGCCTTCGTCAGAATGAAATTACCGTTATTTTCCCGCTCCCCCTATATATACAATGTTAGATGAGAGGGGGTTGCGTTGCCCTGGCCAATGAGCAGGTGACGATTTGTGATTGGGCCTGCTGTTTCGGGCTATGTTTGTCACCGGCCACAGTGTTTTCTTGAGGGTCAGTACTTGGACCAGAATCACTATAGTTGCTGTTGTGAATGTGTTTCATGGCTATTGTCCAGGCAGGGCTTAGCTGAAGACCGCGGTCCCTGTTGTAATTGTTTGGATGTAGTTTGATTTGAATGGCTTCCTTAATGACTCTGTCCCAGTATTTATCCGTATGCTCCAGAACTTTGATGTCTTCAAAGTTTATTTTGTGGACATACTCTATACAATGCTCGGCCACTGCTGACTTATCTGGTTGTAGGAGCCTGATATTGCGTTGATGTTCTTTACACCTTTCTTCTATTGTGCGTCCTGTTTGGCCTACATACACTTTACCACATTCGCAAGGAATCCTGTAAACTCCTGGGACCTTGAGTCGAAGTGGTTCTTTTACCGGTCTAAGGTATTCTTGGATCTTCTTTGGAGGTGTGAAGAAGGTCTTGATGTTATACCTAGCGAGTATGCGGGAGATCTTGTTTGAGACGGAACCGTAGAATGGTATGTGGGCTTTGCTCGGCCAGCTATCCATTCTTTGAGTGAGGCGTTGGGGGTTGTTTCGATTGTTTTCAACCTTCTTGCGTGCCTTTTTGATGTCGTTATCACTGTATCCGTTTTTCAGCAATGTGTCTCGTAGGTATTTAAGTTCCTGCTTAATGTGGTCTTCATCCGCAATATCGAAAGCTCGGTGAAACAAGGTGGAGATAACTGTCTTCTTTTGAGTAGGATGGTGGTGACTGGAGGCGTCCAAGTAGCGGTTGGTGTGTGTTGGTTTCCTGTATACCGTGTGACCTAGGCTGCCGTCCGGCTTCTTGTAGACCAGAACATCTAGGAAGGGGAGTGAGCCATCGATCTCAACTTCCATGGTAAACTTGATGTTCGCATGTAGGTTGTTGAGGTGGTCTAAGAAGGTGGAAAGTTTTCCTTTTCCATGTGGCCAGATAACAAAGGTATCATCCACGTATCTGAAGAATGCCTTTGGTTTGTCTGAGGTGGTATCCAGGGCAGTATGTTCAAAGCTCTCCAAGAAAAAGTTGGCAATAGCAGGTGACAACGGTGAACCCATGGCTACCCCATCCGTCTGTTCGAAGAACTGGCCATTGTAATTGAAGTATGTGGAAGTGAGCGTGTGTCTGAAAAGCTGGGTGATGTCTTCCGGAAACCGTTCAGATAGGAGCTGTAGTGAGTCCTCTAGCGGCACTCTGGTGAACAAGGATTCCACATCAAAGCTCACCAAAATATCATCCGGGTCCACTTTCAGCGCTGAAATTTTCTGTATAAAGTGACTGGAATTTGCAATATGGTGTTGACAGTCACCCACCAGCGGATTCAGTAGCGTAGTAAGATCTGGCAGTTTGTCACAATAGCTCAGTGGTAGAGCGTCCGCCTGGCAAGCGGAAGGTCTGTGGTTCAAATCCCAGTTGTGGCATTGAATTTTTAAGTTCCAGTTCTACCTCTTAAACTTTGCCCACACACGGCTTGTGTGTTTAAAAACACCAACAGTAAGTTTGTTGGCATAAATAAATAATAATTAAGATGGTATATTATTTATTTATGCCAACAAACTTACTGTTGGTGTTTTTAAACACACAAGCCGTGGTTCAAATCCCAGTTGTGGCATTGAATTTTTAAGTTCCAGTTCTACCTCTTATAGATGGTATATTGTTATCTATCGTTAATGTTTACCAGTTATACCTACAAGATTATTTAAATTCCTTCCAGATGAAGAGGACTTGAGAAAATTCAAGATACGCATTTCGTTTGTCACATAAGTGTCTCATGCATAATGTTTTAATCACAATTGTTAAGGCATTTTTCAGAAAATCAAATGTTTTGAAAATGTACCCAAAAAAATCTGATGTGTTGCACTCACATGACTTTCTCTACTCTTGCACTAACCATTCTAACAAACTCTTATTCCTATATCTCCATGTCAGTTAAGATAAACATTCGTACAAATTATCTTATTGCTTATTTCCTTGTAGGTGCAAGGGAGATATTAGAATACAGCAGGCTTTGTGCGACAGTCAAATCTTTTTGACCTTTGAGATTCCGTTCTCTTTGCATGATTAACATATAAAAAAATGAACAACGTTGTTGCATTTCGCTAAAGTTCTGTTTTCTGAAACTCTCACACATAACAAGGAATATCTCATCCTACAAGAAATTTTATTGAGACATAAATTGTGTATTTTAGCAAGATCTACAGTTTTTGTACAGCAAGATTTTGTCTATCTCTAATGGTTTACCAGTTACGCAAAATTAGTCCACAGTAAATACGACTACATGAGCTATAGCCAGAAAATTCAAGATATACATTTCATTTGTCATAAAAATATCTCAAACATGTGATATTTTAATCAAAATCGTTAGATTTAAAGCTTTCACGGCGCACGTTATTTATTAAAGTTTCACGGGCGATCAGCCGTGTGAGGTTTGAAAATATTGAGCTTTCGGCCATTCTAAACTCCATGGCCTTCGTCAGAATGAAATGACCGTTATTTTCCCGCTCCCCCTATATATACAATGTTAGATGAGAGGGGGTTGCATTGCCCTGGCCAATGAGCGGGTGACGATTTGTGATTGGGCCTGCTGTTTCGGGCTATGTTTGTCACCGGCCACAGTGTTTTCTTGAGGGTCAGTACTTGGACCAGAATCACTATTGACCCCATTGGGGTAATTGTCTCTGATGTGAGACTGCCTTTGTGGTTTACCAGGAAAAATACGAACTAACTTGAGAATTTAATGCCATTCTGGCAGTTTGTCACAATAGCTCAGTGGTAGAGCGTCCGCCCGGCAAGCGGAAGGTCTGTGGTTCAAATCCCAGTTGTGGCATTGAATTTTTAAGTTCCAGTTCTACCTCTTAAATATACCATCTGTTTAAGCTACAATTTATATCAAATAACTTTTTGAGGCATAAGTAATTTCCAAGATATCCATTATTAATGGTTCAAATTATTCAATACTGTGTCATTCTTTTAAGATTCTGTAAATATTTAGTTGTTTTTTGTGATGTTATATAACTTTATGGCCACCATATAATCATCCAGTTGTTAAAACATTTGACTATCACTATTCCCTTTGTATCTAAACAAAATGTGTGATGTAGCTATTTCGTAAGCATTTATCTCAGCTTGAAGCAGAAAACAGAATAGTTTGTACACCCACTTACCATACACATCTTTCTCAGGTATCACCACAACCACCAGCTCCACGTGTTTACTTTTCTGCTCCACAAGGTACTGCTCCAGCTCCCTTGTGTCTCTGAAAGGAGGCTGCAGTGATCTGTATGAACCACACTCGCTGATATTCATGCCAACCTCTTGGCCCATTTTGGCTATGTCTCTTCCCAGACGCCTGCAATAAGATACACATATAAGTAATAAAGGCCTCAATGCAGTATGCCAACCAACTTACTGCTGGGATTTCAACTACTAAGCTACCATGGCCACCTTGCCAGTATGACATTTGTCTCTCATGAAGCCGAAATTCCATGGTTCAAGTCCCGGCTATGGCATTGAATTTTTCAGTCCTTACTCTATCTCTCAAACACTGCACACACACAATTTGTGTATTTAAGAAATCAGCAATAAGTTGGTTGGCCTAAAAGAATTGTCACAAGGACTTTCCTGTGCCCTGTAACAAAGTTGACTCCAGTCACACAATGGCTGAGGATGAGATTCAATCATCTTGAAGATGTTCCAACTTTTCCAACATTTTATAAGTGAAGGTGAGTGTAGCATATTCAATACATGAACAATACTTCACAGTTAATATTGCTTCTATTCTTAATATTTACCAAAAATTGTGTTTATTTACATAACTGTTATGGTTGAAGTGTGGTTCATGACATCCATATACTGTTAAGGAAACTGGCGTCCTTGATTTTAGTCAACACCCATTTGCTAAACCTGGTACATGACACAGGGTTTCATGGATTCAATTTCTGCACAAGCTGTAGCAACAGCACTTTCTGTACCACTCTAATGCTTACTAAATGGCAACACATTCACAACAACTATGTATTGGTTCCGGAAACCTGCTGGCACTAGTGTTAACCACTGCAACCATCAAAATTCCCCAATTACCTGTGCCACCCTGTATAGTGGAATCCCAATAACTTTACCTAATGTGCACTGAGAGGCTGCGGAATTACTAAAATGTCAAGTTTTAAAGAATAGTGGCTATGTTATTCACAACTCATAACATAGTACTGCAAATTACATAAATACATGTTCTAGCACAAAGCAGTAAACAAAGGTATAACATTTTATAGTAAAAACAAAATTAGAAACTAAATTCTTCACTTATATTAGCAATATTGCAAGTTCTTTGGTGCAAAGCTGACAATGTTTCGAGTTGACTCCAACTCATTCTCAAAGCTATACAAACAAGTTCGTAACGAAACACAGTAAGTTTGTTGGCATAAATAAATAATAATTACAATCTGAAGGTTACTTATCCTGGGAGATAAAGTACTTACAATAGTAAGTCACCATTGGGGTAATTTGTCTCTGATGTAAGACTGCCTTTGTGGTTTACCAGGAGAAATATGAACTGGTTTGAGAATTCAATGTCATTCTGGCAGGTTGTCACAGTAGCTTAATGGTTAGAGCACCTGTCGAGTAAGTGGAGGGTCTGTGGTTCAAATCCCAGCTATGGCATTGAATTTTTAAGTTCCAGTTCTACCTCTCAAACATTGCCCACACACGGCTTGTATGTTTAAAAACACTAACAGTAAGTTTGTTGGCATAAATAAATAATTACCATCTGAAGGTTATTTAATCATGGGACATAAAGTACTTGCAATAGTAAGTCACCATTGGGGTAATTGTCTCTGATGTGAGACTGCCTTTGTGGTTTACCAGGAAAAATATGAACTGGTTTGAGAATTCAATGTCATTCTGGCAGGCTGTCATAGTAGCTTAATGGTTAGAGCACCTAAGCGGAGGGTCTGTGGTTCAAATCCCAGCTGTGACATTGAATTTTTAAGTTCCAGTTCTACCTCTCAAACTGTTTAAGATTCCTGCATTTTGGAATCATCATGAATCATCTGGAGATAAGTGTTCTGATTAACAGGACCATAAAAAAATTATGGACCAAACAGATAAGTTTGTGTCACTCTTGCACATACCATGACATGTGGTGGGTTGTACTCGATTTCTTCAAAAAAATTTGGATTTTCTTTTCCCCAGAAATAAACATTGCAGTTACGGGAACTGCAATAAATCGCACATTCATCTGTGAACATGACTTTTGCCTTCTCAGACATTCTTTGGAATTGTTGCAACATCCAACCACAAGCATTAATACGTGTCTCCAAATCAGGATCTGATTTGGATAGATTTTTTCACATCAGCACACAGTTCATGTCTGGTGGATGGTCTTCCACTTCTTGTCGCATCACGAACACTGCCCGTTAAGAATGTTTTCAGTTCCCACGTTAACGTCTTTGTTGGTGATGCTTTCACAAACAGTGCAACGAAATCGTCCATGACATTTTTAATTGATTTGCCATTAATTTGACGCTCATGAACCCACAGAGCACACTAAGCATTCCTCAATTGTCTAACACTTGTATCAGCCGTTTTTTCGCATTATCTCGGCATCAACTAATTTCATTCAAAAGATTTGTTCATTTGTTGTCATAAGAGTGACAACAATCAAAGTCATCAATAAGGGGTATCTGATAGAATAATATGAAATATACCAACCTCAAAAAAACATTTACTCACGTAATTTTAAATTTAGTACTGGGGTACACAGACTGTGCGCACCTGTATACAGTTGAACCTGTTTTATACATAACCCAGTTCGATATAATATGCATTTATATGTCAATTTTTGTAGGTCCCAGCAAAATGTAATTTACATGTTAATAAAACCTTATTTATTTGCAATGCATTTATGAGTCACTCCACATCAAATTGCACAAAAAATGGTGAAAATTGACCTTAATATCTCAGATATTCTCGAACATTTTTTTTACGTGTTTTGGAACAAAATACATTTGACTCTTGTTTCTTCGTTTAACAACAACAACAATTAATTTTGCAGATAATTTTTGAAATGTCCCAAAAGTCGCGCTCCTCACCATTCGATCAAACAGACCTCCAATTGTAATCAAACAAATTACTTGAGCTTTGGCTCAAATTAAAGCTAATCACAGTCTTTTGTGAGGTATTTATTAGAAAATTTTGACGAAACTCCAGGTGGAGTTAATTGTTATAGCAAGCAGTGTGACACTTAGTACCAAACCCTGAGGTATGTTGTTGTAGTGTTTAACGCCCGCTTTTAACCCTGAGGTACTCCCTCCTCCTGAACAAAAGAATTAATCTCTTGAGCGCTATGGACATAAAATCACGTCCATTTAAATGACGGATAAGCGATATGGGCGTGTATACATGTCCTGTACGTTTGTGCATTTAACCCTTATTTATCCCTTATCTAACTCGAATTATTTTAATTTTCCCTTTATGAAACATTTAAGTATACTGGCTTACCTTAATATTGTTCTGCAGTGATATGCCTCAAAACAAGGATAAACACACAAGGGCACATCTCCACATTCGCAAATTCCCTTCTTGCGGCACACGAAACACTTTCGAGATGGGTGGGACTTCTTTGCTGTTGGCGGTATTCTTTTAGGATAATGTTTTCCTTGAAGTCTGAGGGGTGCAGGGGCTCTGGATTTTCTACCCCCAGTATGAAGAGGCCTATCAATGTGGTATTGTTCAATTAGGCTGCGAGCTATTGATAGTCAGAAGTCCAGGTAGGTCATTGTCTTGTGTGGGTTTAGAACTCTCCAATTTTTTTTTTTTTTTAATTAACGTCCTCCAACATTGTGTCATATCGGACGAATGAATGAAATGAAATGGGTGAAATGATGCTCAAATGAGACTGAGGCCCATGGAGCTTTAAGTTACCCGATATTCGTCTTCTCAGGGTAGGGAAAACCTTGGAAAAAACCTTACCCGGATAACTTACCCTAAGCGAGATTCGAACTCGCGACCTCTTGAACGTGAGGCAGACACGCTAACCATCATGCTACAGAGGCGGGCAAGAGCTCTCCAAATTACCAAACAATTGTATATGGTTATATCCAGTTGGTGCAAAAATACCTTTTTGTACCACTTCTCACTTCAGCCACAAGCAGGAAAGTATATTAACTAAGGAAATTGAAGCTATTAACAGTGAAGCAACAAGATTCTAAAGTAAGAACAAATTAGAAACTAAAAACTTCTCTTTGCTGCAAATGAATTTGTTTGTATAGCTTTGAGAATGAGTTGGAGTTAACTTGAAGCTTTAGTCAGCTTTGCAGCAAAGAACTTGCAATATTACTAAGATAAGTGAACTGTTTAGTTTCTAATTTGTTCTTACTTTAGGAAAGTATATGTATTTCAAGAAAGAAACAAACGGAGCCTGCTATCCAAGTTACGAAACATGTGTAAAGGAAAAGTTGCAAACATGCTTTATTCTGATGACTCACAGACCACGCATTCACTAGTGCTTTATTTCACGCTATGCTTTGTTTTGCTGACGCACAAGTCACACATACAATGGGTCGACTACTGTTTCTTTCAGAGAACTTATATTAGATGCGTTTGACAAAGGAAAGTTAACTTTTCAACACAGAGAAACAAAATAGTGCCATTTCAATTATTTGTTAAAGCAGTTGTACTTTGCTGATGACATGCATGTGGTACTGTTTTTATAATATAATTACGTAGCAGCAGGAATATAGCAGCAGGAATAGATTCTTTACATAGCATACCGGAATAATGTTCTTATTGAATGATGTAATAGTTTGATATCAGACGCGATTATCTGCAGGGTCAAGGTAACAGAATGGAATGCATAAATCAACGTTCCTTTTATCACAACATATTTATTCGTTAATTTACACTTTTAGCACCATATTAATTAATCAACAATCTTCACAGTTTGATAGAATCTACACTGTATAAAGGTTTGGGTGAAAGTTACATGTTCACGCGCTATCAAAAAAAACACATCCTTTCAACTTGAGCTCACAGACGCCAATAAAAAAAGAGTCCCTGGCGTCGGTATGACGCAACACCGCCATTCTTATGTATTCATCCGCGCAACAGTTCTCATTGGTTGAACACGAAGTGACAAGAAAACATTGGCTATCTTGAATATTAAAAAAAATAAGTCCCTGATACACCCAAATTAAAAGAATTAGAAATTTACACACTCTTACAAAAATATTTACATGAACGATTTTCTATTGATCAATATTCTGTCTCACATGTATACTGCGCATAACGAGTTTTATACCAGTTTTTGTTTCATTAAAATAACTTAATATTTACACAAAATACAGCTGTGTATTTACGAAGCACTTTTAGTGCGTTTAACAATTTAAATGCCCGGCATTGGATATTGGTTAGCAGTTCTTGGCCCATGGAGGCTTTAAATGGCCAGCACTCAAGAGGTTAAAATAAACCAAGCCAACCCTTACTCGGAAAAAGTGGTCTTTCATAAACTCCTGAATGAGCCGTGGTAGGTGTCCACATTTATTAATTAAACTTTCCCTACAGTAGATAAATTATTACAGTCAAGGTAAAACGAAAAAGATACAAAAACATTACAATAAAAAAGGTCATTGTGTGTGTGTGTGTGTGTGTGTGTGTGTGTGTGTGTGTGTGTGTGTGTGTGGGCGCACGCGTGTGCGTGTTTTTTTTTTTAACTTATTGCATTGATTATGCATACAAAATTAAATTTAATTTGGTGAAGTACTTTTATTTTTATCACCACTAATACTTCAAACCGCCAAGTAGTCATTTTTACCACTAATATGCATAGTGTCAGTATAATCAGATTTATAACCTTGTTATATTTTTAGCATCATATTGTTGATGCATTCTGTTTTTGTAATGGTTATTATGTTTGTCGCAATCACAACCACGGTTGTCTGCACACTTTATTTATCAGTTGTGTGTTGGTAATCTTAGCTATTATATTTCTTTTCCCAAATCTAAAAGCATCACATCTCATAGTTGCTTGTACTAATTCCCAATTCTTGCACCTCTTCTTACTTCTTTGTCCTATCCCAATGTTCAATCTTCTAAAATAAGAACAAATTAGAAACTAAAAGCTTCACTTGTCTTGCAATATTACTAAGATAAGTGAAGCTTTTAGTTTCTAACTTTTTACTTTAGAAGCTTTTAGTTTCTAATTTGTTCTTATTTTAGATTCTGTTGCTTCACTGTTAATAGCTTCAATATTTCCTTATTTAAGTTGAATCTTCTATTATAATAATAATAATAATAATAATAATAATAATAATAATAATAATAATAATAATAATAATAATAATAATAATAATAATAATAATAATAATAATAATTATTATTATTATTATTATTATTATTATTATTATTATTATTATTATTATTATTATTATTATTATTATTATCCTATTTTGCCACTTTACCTTTAATGTTTTGAATCTTTCTGATTAGCTCTAACTTCCTGTATCCTTCCTCTTTGTAGCTTCTTTCCCACCTTCCACCTCTCTTTTAGCCAGCATTTCTTCTAAGTCCTTCAATTTTTCCCTTCCACTGCTTACTTAGTGGTTACATTGTATAAAGTATGGAACATGAAATGGGCTGTGGGGATGATGAGAGAAATAGCAGAGGAAATGACTTAAGACTTTGGTGATACAAGTGAGAGGTGAACACAAATATATAGCAAAGGAAAGAAGGAAATAGAACTAACTAGAATCAGGATAGCTGTCAAACAACAAACTGATCCACCAGAGCTGTAAAGTATATAGCAATTCAATGTAGAGCAGTTTACACAATATTGTAAAGTTTAAATCTTATCGATAACCAATATGGTTAGTCACTTCAGTGTGCTCGACTGACTTACCTCAACTCGTCTTCACGAGTTGGTTTGTTTAGATTGAGGATTGCCCAGTTGCTGAGCTTAGACCCTTCTCGGAATTTACTTGGTCGCCACACACCTCTCATTGGCTGAATTGTCTGAATGGCATCTTTAGGCTGTGGAACAACAAATTTGCTTTCACAACTTTTGAAAAACAAACAACTTTCATGCTATAAAACTGATGATGATGATGTGTTTAAAGGAGAGGATCGCCTCAAATTAGCAGTTTTAAATATTATTGTAAGTTGGAGCAATATGTGTGTTTAAATGTTGACAGTTTTCAACTAAGTTTAACTTTCATGCTAATTTATCAATTAAAATTCACATATTCCCATTATACAGGATGAAAGTGAAATAATCCTTCAGACTTTAACATGGCATTTCTCTTATTGAGAATAACAAGAAAGTCTAATACCAAAAAGCTTAAAAGTTTATAGTTTTCTAAAAAAATATTTTTATAAAAAAAATTTATCATCATCTGGTTGAATTATTATTGATTAAAGGTTCTTGATTTATGGTTATATTCATAAACAATTGAATCAACAATAACTTTTTCCTTTGGCGTACTTCCATAAATTCAACAGTTTTTGTGTAAATTAAATTTAAAAAACCCACGCTTTGTTGCCTTCTTTAATTCTGGTAGAACTGGCAACATCGCATCAGCTGTATTTACTTTCTTCGCATGTCGGTATAGATTGCACAGAATGTTTACTTAATCACATGCAATTGTTTTTTTGTCAAAGCTGCAAAAGATGTGAAGCCTGTCTACAGGTATTGAATACTTCCTCTAAACTCTTATTTCAAATTGATCCCAATGTTTATTGCATACGTTTTACTGCTAATAAATGCCAGTTATTAGAAGTATGGCCATTTTTATTTCTAAAGTTACCATGTAAATAATGGTTAGTCCATGACTGTGGAATTCATTGTCAAATTTGTTTAACCACATTTATTCTAATATTTTGATATCTTTCACACATTCTCATGTGCATCTTGTCAGTAACTTTAAGTTGCAAATTTCGCTAACTCGAGTTTTTTGGCGCTTGTAAGATTCTCATTAAAACTTGGTGTAATTGTTGGGAGTGAAAGTGCTTCCAAATACTTCTGCATCATGTTGTACAAATTTCTTTCTTTAGATGTAGGTACGTGCTTGCATAAAGCATATTAGTCCCATTTTAAATCGGGTATATACAAAATTAAGAAAATTGTACACTTACCAGGCCAAACATGAACAATTGTACATAAATTTTGTTTAAATGTATTGTAGTGGAGCACAAATTCACATTATAAATTATACGTTACTTAAGGTTTAGCAATTACTAGTATCAAATTGTTACATTTTGGAATGCCACATAAATATCCAATCAGGTCAGGTAACCTAACCTCCAGCTGGCCATTAGCTGCCAGCTTTGCACCTATGCTTCATACATGTGTATTACAGACAATATTAAAACTTTGTGTTCACATGTGTAAGTGTTAGAAACAAACTACCTTACTATTTATTGTGAACATGAATATTGTGTTAGGTTCCTACCATTCAGTAAATAAAGTGAATAAGGCAACTCACTTTTGCTCAGCGTACATGCGCAGTAAGTAGACATGGACTTAGCGTATATTCATTTCATTTCAAGTGAATGTATGTATTTCTGACTGATTAGAGCAGATTTAAAGTTTCTTTTTTTTTTTTAAGTTTTTAGCATATTTGTCACCTCCTAATGTATGTAATACTGCAACTGTTGTCAGAAGTTAGTAAACAACTTTGCGCTGCATTTAAAAGAAGAATCGGATCCCAAGTGAAGTCATTATCTCAAATAGAACAGGCCAAAAATTCAGACCCATAAACGTACCAAATGAAATCTTTGTAATTAAACGGAAAGGTAAGATTTGAGATGTTTCATATAGGGCAATCAGCCATAACCTTACTTTTCATGTAATTTTCTGGTGTCTGGTGCAGTACGATAAAACATCTGAATTCAATATATGGCCAAAATTACTTAAATGGTTTTTATAGAGCACTGGAAGAGTTCATTGATCCCCCGGTAGAAGCTGTGTATCTGATCAACATGTTGTGCGACACTGCCACACACTCTCCCCTTTAACCCTTTGCGGTTGTAGTCCTGGGAAGAAATTTCTGCAGCTGGGACGGAGCTGTCAATTTGCTGCTAGAGCTACGCAAACGGGAGCAAAACTTCATGCAAAAGTGGCCTATGTTACTGTACTTACCTACACTGCTGATCATTATCAAATGTAGCTGAGCTAAACGGAGAATTGTTGATGCACTGAACAGTTTTTGCTGCTTATACTGTCCACTAATACAGAGATTTTTTAATTGTTTTAAGTTTATAAACACTTTAGACCGAGATAAAGTATCCACGTCATAAAAAACACGTACCAATGAAATAGCATTCGGCCATAAATAGTAATGTATACAAAATGTAAACGAACACTCGAACACTATGTACACATTTACACATCACACACTTCTCATTATGACAGAACAATTACTTTTTATAATTGACAAGTGTGTGATAGCGCTCGAAACATTCGCTGATACACATGGCCGGTTTATTTGCACACGTGTTGCAGTAGAAATACGTTTCTTTTCTCGCCCCCCTGGAGTTTTTGATTGCTGCAGACAATAGTCTTTGTATTTTTTCCCTCAAAATGGTATATAAAAGGTGGTGCATTATTTAGCCTTTCCTCTCTCTCAGCCATACCGGGGTGTGATCTTGCCCTTGGGTTGCTTATGTCTTTCACCAAACTCTCGACAAGTGACCTTCTGTATTTTACATGTGACAAGGGATGGGTGCCTGGGAATTTTGAAGCTTGTACAAAATGTACGAGTTTATCATCCCCAAAAACTCTTTCATTTCTATTACAGACACATCAGCCCAAGTTTTCCAAATAGAGCGTGGGGACAATTGTAATGTGGCAATTTTTTCTCTCGCGTATCTATTTGTTTCCTTAGCAATTTGAGATATTAGCTCATCAGTAAAAAATAAACTAAATATTCAATTGGCTCAGCATCAAAGGCAAGATTCAGTTTTGGACCTACACTCTTGGAAAAGGTATATTCTTCAGGTTTCTGGTCCGTTTTACCTATCAATTTCCGTGTATCGGCACACGAAACATTTGCAGCACTTGTGTCGCTTTCACTCTCACTTACGGACTCCTCAGCACCGGAAAGATCCACATCTTTCTCCTCTTCAAATTCATTGTCTACATCGTCACCACTCACCGCATCCAACTTAGATTGAATCATTAACCTTAATTCTTCCACATCTTCATCGCACAACACATCAAACTTTCGTTTTCTATTCCCAAAAGGACCGGGTTTATACGCGCTCGAAGCCATTGCAAAATACTGTGCAACCCAGACTGAAACATTTCCTCTGTATGTTGAAATAGTTAAAATAATTTCCGAACAGATGGTAGTATAGGCTGGGTAAAGCTTCCACGAACACTATGATGCCTGTAACAAGCTGCCAGAAGCATTACTTCTTGCAACTAAGACGACAAAACGTGAAGCGCTTTGCTGTAGATTATATGTTGACATAAGACTACACGGGCATTTCTGTCTTGTCGATCATATATCAACATACGACCGCAAAGGGTTAAAAGCGATTATCTAATTAACGGTGTATGCAATTAAAGTTATTGCAATTTTTTGTTAGTTTACATCCAATCTCTCACTCCCTTCGGTTTGGTGGATTATTTCACTTCCACCCGTATAGTGTAGTGATTCAAATAACTGTATGGCTATGCCCCGGCCGCTGTAAGTTTGCACTTGACAGCTCGCATGGATTCGCGTCGTCGGATATTATGTGCTTGCAACACTGTGGTGCTGTTTTTGCGATAATCATTACGGAATGTGCTGTGCTATGAGACTTGTTTTCTATCTAGGTCGTGGTAATGGATGGAATGAAATATCACACAATGTTTCTTTACCACAATGTATTAATTTATTAACACATCATCGATACTTTACACTAAACAATTTCTCTCAGCACCATGCTAAATGCTTAAAAACCTTTACACTTTTCCACTTAGTAGAACTTATGCTTGATGAAAGTTTGGTGAAAGTTCCATGTTCACACTACCTAAATATGATCGTCTTTTCATCTCGAAGATACACACGCGAGTGAACAGTTTTTTGGCGTCGTTTGACGCGACACCGCCTTCTTCATATTCATCCGCGCATGCGTCCATCAAATAGTTCTTTCTCGTTAGGGAAGCGACCCCTAATCATCCTCCCCTACTTTTATTATGGAACACATACAATTCTAATATTTATACATATATATTAAAATCAAATATGGAAAGATTTATGAAGTCTTTGTGCAAACTTAGTTGTTCGCAACAATGAACCTTATCAACGCATTTTCGTCATTTAATTATCTCATACCAACATCAAAAACAGAAGAGAACCTCCCCCCTTCAATCCTTAAAACTCATAGTAGTTTCCTAGAAAAGGTAACACAGATTAAATCCAAATTGAACATTCCTAACACCAGAGAAAATCTACTTATTAGAGAAAATCCATTGGAATTATTGCAACCTACCTTCAATTTGGAATTAATAGAGGAAATAAGTAAATCAGACACACCAAAAAAAATACAAAAACTTCTAGCTCTGGAAACAATCAATACTAGGTATCCCACAGAAGAATGGCTGCACATATATACTGATGGATCCTCGAAGGAAAACCTTACTGGAGCTGGAGTTACATGTTCACATTTTTCCTTTTATCATTCTGTTGGCAGAGACACAACAAATTATGATAGAGAAATAGAGGCTATATACATTGCTCTCCGCCAATTATTAAATCTTCCCTTAAATAAATTTAACAAGGCAGTAATTCTTTCGGATTCTAAAGCTGCAATTCAGGGAATATGTTCAAATACTACAAAGAAGTCAACAAAAATTAGAGAATGCTACAAAATGTTAACACAACTCCAAAAAGTTAATAAGACTGTTCATCTCCAATGGATTCCAGCACACTGTGGAGTCATGGGGAACGAAGCTGCAGACTCACTTGCAAAGAAAGGCACAACAATAAAACAAAAGTCTAAATTCAATTT
Source organism: Tenodera sinensis (assembly GCA_030765045.1). Taxonomy (NCBI): domain Eukaryota; kingdom Metazoa; phylum Arthropoda; class Insecta; order Mantodea; family Mantidae; genus Tenodera; species Tenodera sinensis. Next base: position 180,876,927 of record CM060966.1, read on the forward strand.
CTCATATTCCTCAATAAAACGCTTGATCATTAAAAATTTTTGTCATTCATACCTACAAGAAATAGAAACAAATGCCAAAGATAAAAAATGGATTACACTACTTTCCAATCCAGATATAGTCCCCCAGAGACCAAGGAAAACAGCTGTTGCAGCCTTCCGACTATTGACAAATCATGACTGCTTGGCAAGTCATCTCTACAGAATAGGTATCTCAGCCTCACCAATATGTGTCCTGTGTAACGATCCAGTAGAAATGAATGAAGAACACTTGAAGACCTGTGAAGCATTAAGATCAGAAGAAACTACAGTTCAAAAGTATTGGAAAGCACGAATGCTAATGGCTTCATTGCCAGATGCAAGGCACTAGAAAACAACAACAACAACATCAAAAAACGAATTACACTTTTAACAAACATTCACATGAACGATTTTCTTTTGGGGTCTTCTAATATTCTGTCTCACATGCCCCTTGTTTTGTTTTTCAAGTTGTCACCTATATTTACAATCTTGAAACACAATACAATACTTCTCCCTACTCCTCTGATGCAATCACTTTGTACAATATATAGTGACAATTACAAGTACAATTATATATATAATTATATATATATAATTGTTTTTTACAGTCTTCTTCGCTGTTTGTCTTTGTCTTTTGTTTTGGCATGACACAGCATGTCTTTATAAATTTCGCATATTCAGTTACTACACAATACATGTTCAGTTATTATACATCACATATTCAGTTATTATGTAATACATATTCAGTTATTGTACAACACATTCAGTTATTATACAACATATCCAGTTATTATACAACATATGTTCAGTTATTATACAACACATATTCAGTTCTTATACAACACATACTCAGTTATTGTACATTTGACATTGACACAAATATAATTTAAGTGTATCATGGTTTATTATGTGGCTTTTGACTTAAGTTCCTTGTTATGAGGAGAGAAAAACAGGATACAAATTTTGAGCTAATGATTATGATCATGTTTATGGCAATATTTTATTCAGTTCTTTGCCTTCTTTGTCTTGTAAGCTTATTATGTATAGGCAGGTCGTTGAGTCGGTTCTGGGGGCGCCGTGGCCGAGTGGTTAGCGCGCTCGCCTACCACCTAGGCGGCCCGAGTTCGATCCCAGGGACCTGCATGTGGTATTCGTGGTGGACGAAGCGGCGTCAGGGCGGGTTTTCTTTGGGTACTCCAGTTTCCCCCGCCATCTCATTCCACCGGTGCTCCATCTTCATGTATCATCAGTGTTACCGCCTGCGGTGCCGTAGTAGTAAAAGCGGGCGTTAAACACTACAACAACAGAGTCAGTTCTTAAACTCTGATGTTACTAATGGTACCATTTTTTAATTGGGTTCTTATTCATTATTATTTGGTTCAACATTTCTTCGAGCTTAGCATTGGCTATATCCATCTTAATTCATGGGCATTGCTTTTCTGATTATGGTTTTTCTTACTTCACTAATTGTCACCTCTTTGTCTCTTATCTCTATAAGAGAAAACTTCTATACTTATAATTATTCTGCAATTGTATTATTTTTCTTCTCAATTCACCCTCGGCATCTTTGTGTCAAAATATTTTTATCTTTGTCATCACAATTGATTCCTTTTTATTTTTGTCCCTGACATCCTTATGTCAAAAACACATTATTTTCCGTCGCTATAATTCATTTCTTTAATGACAATCAGCGTCCTCATCTGTCTTTGTTGACAATGCTCCTTGTGGTCAATATAGCCAATGACTATGTTGATTTTCTTTCTTGTTGTATTTTCCAATCTGAACATAATTTTCTATAAGTAACCCATTAAAAATTGTTATATTCCATCATCTCTACTATTCCTGCCTTACATATTTGTTGGCAAAGACTATTTGATCCTTTCTTTGTATGGTTTTAATTTATTTTTATGGTATCTTCCTACCAACTTGCCATTTGTATTCTGTAGCTCATACGTGTGGTCACCCAGCTGTTTTGTTATGACCAGTGGTCCAGTGTACAGTAGTTCCATCTTTCTCTTCGTGTAGCCATCACAGTGTCGATGTCAATTGTAAATTGTTTAGATTTGTGTTGTTGGTCATCCAGCCAGTTGGGACGAACTTAGTCGTGGTAATTTCCCTGAGTGTTGGTGGTGGTTGTTGTTTCTGTATTTTGTGCAGCATCTGCCCTATTTGGCACATTTTCATCTACTTCCTGCTGTCTTATGTTGTCAGTGTACCATTGGTTTCTGCCCCTTTGGCATGAACCTCTGTTGTATGACGGTCTTTGGTTGTTGAAGTTTTCCCTACAGAATCGTATGTGGTTCACTTGATGGATACGGTCTCCTGGTCTTCCACGATCATATGTATATGTTCTGTATCTCGATTCACCCTTTGGTATTGTGTCGTGATACCGCTGTCTTGTGTTCTCCATCCTCTCGCCTTGATTGTGTGGTTGTGGGAAATGGTGTGCCCCTCTCCCCCTTTCATGGGTGCTCCTAGTATTTCTATCTTCTCCCTCATTCTGGTTGTTCGTAGCCGTGCTCCGGTTTAAGATGGGTGAGTTTGGGTGACCGTTCCTAAGTCTATGCTCATTAGGCCGACCATTTTGTGTTTCGAAGGCTGTCAGCAATTCTATCATATCTGCAAAATCTACTGGCCTCGCAACAATTAACCCTGTTCTCACCGTTCTGGGAAATGTCTTGTTATGCTGGTAATTAGCTCTGCTTCCGACAGGTTAGGGTCTAATAGTTTTCCTTTGTTGGCTACTTTCATAAAATAATCGACTAGTGATAACCCTTTGGTTGGATCATATCTACCTGTCGCTAGCTCTACCCTAGTTTGGTTTTGCTTAGCTGGGCCCCAATACCTTGATAGGAATAAATTTCTGAATGAGCTATACGACTCATGACCAGCCAGTGTTAACCTGAGCCATTCTAATGCCTTGTTTTTTAAGCTTTTCTTGACTATCATCATCCTAAGCTCATTTGGTATCCTTTTCACTTTAAAATACTCTTCCATCTCTTTAACAAAGAGTTTTGGATCGTCTCCCTTCTCCTCGTCAAATGTAGGTGGTGTGATTTCATGTAATATGCTGTTGGTGTAACATGTGTTGTGTGTTGTGTCATTGTTTGGTTGTGAACCTCTTTCTCTGTATGGTGAGTCAACATTTTGTACATTATTCAAATAACTCTCATCTTGTACATTACTTACATCTAAATCATCTTGTCTTTGTAATGCATTCACAACATCATTTACATTAGCCAAATTCTCCTTTCCTTTTTTCATTTCTTCACAAATTGATTTTAAATCATTCTTTATTTCTAAGTGACTTTGTTTCGTATCATTTATAGCATCCTGTTGCGAATGTACTACATCAGTCATAGTCTTAATTTTAGGAATTACAATTTGTTCTCAGTTTCATTAATAATGTCTTTCTTTACTACCTCAATCTCTTTCCTTAATTCCTCAGTTATTTCTGCTTTTACATTTGTAATCTTACAGTCTACACTTGTATTACATTCTGTTATTTCATCTCTACATCTAGCAATTTCTCCTTCTAATACAATCTTATTTTCTCTCATTTCTGATTCTATTTTTCCCATCCTATCTCCTATGATTTCTATCCTAGCTTCTAAGGCTTCCTTTGTCTCATTTAAGTTTTTATGTACTAATTTTAAATTAGTTTCCATTACTTTCATATTTTCTTTACACTCCTGTCTTCCTAATTCTATTTTCTGTTCTAAGTTCTGTCTTCCTAATTCCATTTTCTGTTCTAAGTCCTTTCTCACTTCCTCCATTTTCTGACCTATCTCTTCCTTATTCTGTTCTAGTTTCTGGCCTATACTCTGACCTAAACTTTGTTCTATGTCGTGTTTTAATTCTGCCCTATTCTGTTCCATTTTCTGACCTATTTCTTTTTTATTATTTTCTAAGTCCTCTCTCACTCGTTCTATACTCTGACCTAAACTTTGTTCTAGTCTTTCAAACATGATCATTAATAACCTTTGGTCTTTTCCTATTGCTACCTGTTCCTCACTTTCTGGTTCTATTTGATAACTAGGCCTATCTGCCCCTTCCCCCACTCCTGTTTCTATCTCATTTCGCAACATTTTAGTTTCTTTATTCAATTCACTTAGGGTTAAAACTCCCACTACTTTGCCGCTTCGCAGTAACACAAAAATGAAAATAAACTGGATGTAAAAATAAAAATTTTTGATCCTACTTTGTTTTTTCCGTTGATTTGTCCAGTTATGTGCGTCTCCTGGGCAGTTGGCTTTGCTAGACGATCTCCGGTGTTTTCCCGCGTTGATTATTCGTTCATCGGTGTTCTGATGTATCGTTGATTATCCGTTCATCGGTGTTCTGATGTCGATATCAAACGATGGTCTAATGGCGTCTTCTTTCTTTTTGGCGCGATGATATGGCGTCACTTGGTATTTCTCGTAAGTTCATTTCCCGTAATTTCCATTCCATCCTAAATTCGTGCCCCACGTTGGGTGCCATTTGGTGCTGTTTTTGCGATTATCATTACGGAATGTGCTGTGCTATGAGACTCGTTTTCTATCTAGGTCGTGGTAATGGATGGAATGAAATATCACACAATGTTTCTTTACCACAATGTATTAATTTATTAACACATCATCGATACTTTACACTAAACAATTTCTCTCAGCACCATGCTAAATGCTTAAAAACCTTTACACTTTTCCACTTAGTAGAACTTATGCTTGATGAAAGTTTGGTGAAAGTTCCATGTTCACACTACCTAAATATGATCGTGTTTTCATCTCGAAGATACACACGCGAGTGAACAGTTTTTTGGCGTCGTTTGACGCGACACCGCCTTCTTCATATTCATCCGCGCATGCGTCCATCAAATAGTTCTTTCTCATTAAGGAAGCGACCCCTAATCATCCTCCCCTACTTTTATTATGGAACACATACAATTCTAATATTTATACATATATATTAAAATCAAATATGGAAAGATTTATGACGTCTTTGTGCAAACTTAGTTGTACGTAACAATGAACCTTATCAACGCATTTTCGTCATTTAATTATCTCATACCAACATCAAAAAACGAATTACACTTTTAACAAACATTCACATGAACGATTTTCTTTTGGGGTCTTCTAATATTCTGTCTCAACTGACAAAGTTGCTAATACACAGTAGCAGATGACATAGCTTTCTATCATGTCACAAAACAACATAAACAATGCAGGTAAGCTAGGAACATAGAAGGGCAATAAACTACTTTGTTATTATCTTCCTTTCATAGAAGTTTGAAAACAGTGTTGTTATAATCAATTTAATTTAAAAGGTGAGTCAATTAATAACACTAAACAACTTACATTATAATTTTCCGGAGCGCATTTTGGAGGTTAACTTTCCTCCATTATCAACCGGACAATAACTGGGTTTCCATGGTGCGGATGGCGATGCTTCTTCTGATGTTTCTTCTGATAAGGGTTCAAGGAACTTGCTGAAAATATCTTTCTGGGGAATGTCGAAATTAAATACTCGGTTTCTATTTTTTTTTTAAATGAAAATTTGTTCCCATATGGACAGTTCTTGTTTCCCGGTTATGTGTTTGAGAAGTTTCGGTTCTGGCTTTATGTCATGATTTTTTGTCCAAAAGTGAAAGGCAACTACTGATTTTTCTAATTGTTTACTCTTGATGTTCCTAAAGTGTTCCTTGGATCTAATTTCTAAATTTCTTTTGGTTTTTCCTATGTATACTTCATTACAATCACTGCATTCAATTTACTATATGCCAGATTTTTTGTTAGGTGGAATAGCATCTTTGCATTTATAATGTAAGTGTTGTTTAATGTTATTAATTGACTCACCTTTGAAATTAAATTACTTTGTTATTACTAGTAATTGAAGGTAAGCAAAAGAATTTTCTCACGGTGCCTCCGGCATTGACTGATGTTTCGTACAGCCACCCAATTTTGTGGAGGTCTTTGACTAGGACTTTATGCAAAAAAAAAAAAATTCACGCCACTACTACGTGTGTCTTTTCCGACAGCACTTTTCGTCCATTAACCTTTTTATATTGGATGCCAATATGTCTCAACACCGCTTTCTGCAATGTTTTACCTCCAGTGAAAAGCTCTGTTTCTCAGTGACAAGTAATTTCCGTAAGGTTGGGTACTCTTTTCTACTGTAGTAGGCATAAATATGCCTTCGAATGGTGTCTATTTCAAACGCATCAAGCTCTGTGACCGGATGAATGCGGCTTCTTTTCTTCCCTGGAGTTGACAAAAATACCTGCTGCGCTCCAGACGGTCCAGCAACCTTGTCTTCCTCCTCTTGAAGCACTGCTCCCTTGCTGATTACGGTTCTTCTGCTTAATCCAAGTGTTCTTGCAGTCTGCTCTATAACTTTATCAGCAGGAATTGAGGGATACCCATGAATATCTATGTATTCCTTCACTTTTTCATAAAATTCCCTCGTTCTTAGTAACTCCAATGCTTGGCTATTCAGTGGCACACCTCAACGTATCGTGAACCACTCAGCGTACATAGTCTCTTCTGAGGCATCTTGCACGTTAAATTTTGTGTATAATTTGTATAAATAATATATAAAATAAAGAATAAATATGAATAAATAAGCAAACACTAACAACACTATGAACAATAATAATAACAAATAAAAACAACTCGTGAAAAACAACTAGACGTACCCGACCGACCAACCGAACGGAATGCTGCCCTGTGATTGGCTCAGGAACAGATGGTGCTTTTCATCTGTTATTCCGCGAGTGTAACAACTTAACTGCTAGCTGTCAAGTGCAAACTTACAGCAGCCAGGGTATACAAATAATTTAAAATTAAGCAAACAGGGCTTAGTTGCATATAACATGCACACACAGCATTCAAATCTTTATTCATGGTACCAAGAGAGAGTAATCATACCAGAAAAACTAAACACTTTGGAATTACTAAATCTAAAGGATTTTTGCATAAAATGCACTATAGAAATTGATGATATACTACCTTGCCGTTTTTGGACCTCAAAATAATCACAGATCAGAATAAATGTGTTTCCATATTATTTATTTCATCATCATCATCATCATTATTATTATTATTATTATTATTATTATTATTATTATTATTATTATTATTATTATTATTATTATTATTATTATTATTATTATTATTATTATTATTATTATTATTATTATTATTAATGTTAAATTGCTGGACAGATTGCATTAGACAATTCTTAATATGACAATCAAGTCTTTTGACAATATTACTACATGGATAAAACTGTTTTCCTATAATGTGAGAAAATTTCTTTTTGTTGTTGTTAGCTAATGCTGGATTTCTGACAATGAAGTCATTAACCCTCTTGCTCTCCAATATTTTTCAATATAAATATTGAAGAGACTTAGCAGTAAATGTAACTGCTTTTTAGAGAGCACCATATTTTTATGTTTTGGCGGTCACGATCGCTCTCTCACAACCCCCAGAGTGTCTGGAGGACCACACCTGTCGTTGGTTTACGGGTCTCAGCGACCTGACCGGGAGAATTATCAAAATAAATTCACCAACCATATCCTCTGATTACCAATCAGAGGATGTATTACATGTCATGACAGGTCAGCATGTTAGGGGTTAAGGTTTTATAAAGAAATGGAGGTTGGAATTGCTTTCTTATCATCTTGATTTGTGATGTGACCCACGGTGCAATGTTTTAGGTGAAGCAAAATCAAGAATTTGGCTGCACTGCATTTTTTAATATGGCTACAGGTGCAGTAGGCAAACAAATAATTAGTTCTGCTTAGGAAATGTTCACAAGTAACAAATTGCACTAAAACTAATTCTCAATACCTATTAAAATACAAAATGCCAAACTGTGCTTACCCCATAATCCAGTGCAGGTGCATTTAGGATACGGGCATCTATCTCCTCAAAACGGTCAGATACAGTCAGACCAAATTCCTTCACTGTATCATTTTCACTCAGACTTACTGACCGCAACTGCAACAAATTTAACAACATAACACGTCACCACAATTCGAATCTTTGCATTTAAAACACGAGGGTAATAATAATAATGGTGGTGGTGGTGGTGGTGGTGGTGGCGGCGGTGGTGGTGGTGGTAGTGGTAGTAGTAGTAATAATAATAGTAGTAGTAGTAATAATAATAAATAATAATAATAATAATAATAATAATAATAATAATAATAATAATAATAATAATAATAATAATAATAATAATAACAAGAAAGTAATAATAATAACAACAACAACACCAATAATAACAACAATAATAGTAGTAGTAATAATAATAATAATAATAATAATAATAATAATAATAATAATAATAATAATAATAACAAGAAAGTAATAATAATAACAACAACAACAATGACAACGATAATGATGGTGGTGATGGTGATAATAATCATCATAATCATAAAGAACAAGTAAAGTAATTAGAAATGCTACAAAGGAGAGCTATTAAGTTGAATTTCTGAAATCCCTTAACACACGTAGTGCCATATCACATCAACTTATCTTGGTTCACACATAAACTAACCTAACAACAGGAAGTACCTGTGGTGCCCATAGAAACATTTAATTCCATACACATACAAAATAGATTTCAAAAGAGATGGTATTTGAAAGGTAGAACTGGAACTTAAAAAAAATTCAATCACACAGCTGGGATCTGAACCACAGACTCTCCGCTTACTAGACCGGTGCTCTAACCATTAAGCTACTGTGACAACCTGCCAGAATGACATTGAATTCTCAAACCCGCCTAGTAAGCGGAGGATCTGTGGTTCAAATCCCAGCTGTGGCATTGAATTTTTAAGTTCCAGTTCTACCTCTCATACTGTTTGAATGTTTGGTAGTTCCCATCTTTTATTTTTTGATTTTTCATAGTAATATTTTGCAATAATTTGTTTTGAATTCAGAGTTGACTAATCTTTTAGCTGCATAACATGGTAGATTAACTATAGATTTCTGCACATTGCCAGTACCCATTTTTGCAAGAAAATCAGCTTCTTCATTACCACTCAGTAAACAGTGAGCTGGTATCCACTGAAAGACTAGGTGTTTTTGAAGTGCGGTTAGATGGGTAAGAATTTTCCAACATTTTATAATTGTTTGGTTTTTTGGTGACAACTTGCAAGTAATTGCTATAATTGCTGCCCTGGAATCTGAGAGAATGACTGCTTGCTGAAAATGTGAAATTCTATACAAAAGATTTTGTAGGACCATTCAAATTGTTTCAATTTCTCCATCAAAGTTTGTGGTTCCATAACTTAAAGATTTGTAATAGGAAAAGAGGTGACATGTGACTCCAGCCCCTGCTCCATCTTGGTTTGATATCAATGATCCATCAGTATAAATATGGAGCCCTTTGAGTTCTGGAAATCTAGTATGGATTGTCTCTAATGCCAATAATTTTAGAACACTAGTTGGAGTATCACTTTTCTTAACTTCTGTCAGGTGTGAATAATATGTGATGTCTAATGTTTGTGACGGATTAGCTTTATATATGAAGTTTTACTTTGAATTAGGAAGGTATATATTCTTCTTGATGCTTGAATTTTGGAAAGAAAGCTCTCCTGAGTAAAATTTCTCTTGTGCCATGTATTGAATGGGAGTCTGATCAACTTTGCCTGTTGAATAAGAGCTGCTTTTTCTATTTCATATTGTCACCGCGCCCGCCGCATCTAATTGCCGACAGCCGCAATTGTCACCCATCGCATTATTGTCGGCACTACCGCAAAGGAGCCAAAGTAAAGAGACAGAGAATGGCCGCATTGTTGGGGCGCTTGCCGAAAGAGAGAAAAGGATAGAGGCTACTGGAACCTTCTACTTTGTATCTCACCGCAATAAGTGAACGTTCTTGAAGCTTCCAGAATAGTGCCGGGGAGATATAAATAGCGGTAAAGTGTGAGAAGGGACAGTCCAGACAGTCAGACGTAAGTGAGAGATGTACGTGAAGCGTTGAGTAGTGGCGACGGAGAACAGACGGACGTATGTGAAGGCTGAGTAGTCGTGCCGACGGAGACGGACAGACGACGTGGAGAGTTGTGCCGACGGAGAAGAGTTAGTTCTTTGTGTTACGAGTTCGGAGCCGTGCTGTTGGAGAATCGGAAAAGACTTTCTTGCTGTTGCAACGAGTGTACAAGTTACTGTTTACGGAAATAAAAGTGTTTCTTTATCTAGACTACATCTGTCGTATTTACTTCACACCCACACACCAAAAGTCACACTGGTGTCAGGAGTGGGATCCGTCGAATTGCTTCTAGTTTCATTACATCGTCAGAAGTTGCAACGTTAGAACCAAGATGGAGGGAGATTCGGAAACCAGGATGATGGCAATGATGAAAGAATTATTTGCCAAAATGGAAACGTCATACGACAACCTCGTTGCCAAAGTGAAGACGGCAAACGACAACCTCTTTGCCGAGCTGAAAGAAGAAATAAAGACGAGGCACAACCTCGCTGCCGAGCTGAAAGAGATGAAGACGGCAAACGTCAACCTCGTTGCCAAAATGAAGACGAGAAACGACAACCTCGTTGCCGAGCTGAAAGAAGAAATGAAGACGAGAAACAACCTCGCTGCCGAGCTGAAAGAGATGAAGACGGAGCTATCGGCGAAAATTGACGGCGAACTGATTGGCGTGACGGAAGACGTGAAAGAACTCGGCGAAAAGGTGGAAGACCTCTGCCAGCATGCGGACGTCGTGGAGGACGACGGGGAACGTCTTGGCGCCCTGGTAGTAAGAGTTGACGAGAGTGTCAAAGTACTGGATGCCAGGGGCAGGCGGAATAGCGCGGAGCCGGGGAGGGAGCACCTAGTGGCCGAGGCGACAGTTGCGCCCGTTTCGGATGATATGAGGGAAGACGTGGAACAACTCGGCGAACTGATTGGCGTGACGGAAGACGTGGAACAACTCGGCGAACTGATTGGCGTGACGGAAGACGTGGAACAACTCGGCGAACTGATTGGCATGACGGAAGATGTGGAACAACTCGGCGAACTGATTGGCGTGACGGAAGGCGTGGAAGAACTCGGCGAAAAGGTGGAAGACCTCTGCCAGCATGTGGACGTCGTGGAGGACGACGGGGAACGTCTTGGCGCCCTGGTAGTAAGAGTTGACGAGAGCGTCAAAGTACTGGATGCCAGGGGCAGACGGAATAGCACAGACCCGGGGAGGGAGCACCTAGTGGCCGAGGCGACAGTTGCGCCCGTTTCAGATAACGAAAGTGTACGTCTCGGGGAAGACAAAGGGGCAGTTCAGAGACGTCGTCGAGGATCCTCTGGAGGAGTGTGTCGGGTACGTAACCAACCAGGATACGACGTGCAGGACGATCAGCAGGGAAGCGCACAAGCAAACGAGCATCACGCGAGAACCGACTTGGCGTGTGACATGGGGGGACCGTCGGAGCCATCCAATCACCTGACGCATAGTGCCGTGAACGGAAGAATGGTGGACATCATCGTGGACGGCAGGATACAGGAGAGGCCGTGCCGAGCACGAGTGAACACGAGTACAGCGGTGGACGCGACTCGCGCGGATGTGGTGGAGTTTGTTGCCGGACCCATCGGAAGCAAGGTGGCTGCGAAGGTGCGCCAGAGAGGTCGGCGGACATGGTACCCAGTGAGCCGTTTCCAAGTGCGCAGGATGGCCCGTCAACACACCAGGAAGAAGGGCAACTGGACGAGGGACCGTCAAGACCGGCGGTACTGTTGCAGAATTTCGAAGCAGGATGGCATACATCGTCCTACCCAGACCAAGGGACACTATCCAACAGCGATACCTAGGATCGTGCCTCCTGGAGAAGAGGTTCGATGGGATAGTCCGCCGGGGCGCAAGGGAGATGCCGCAGTGATAGTGCTGGTCGGGACGACCAACTCTGAGGAGGGAGCAGTGTCACCGCGCCCGCCGCATCTAATTGCCGACAGCCGCAATTGTCACCCATCGCATTATTGTCGGCACTACCGCAAAGGAGCCAAAGTAAAGAGACAGAGAATGGCCGCATTGTTGGGGCGCTTGCCGAAAGAGAGAAAAGGATAGAGGCTACTGGAACCTTCTACTTTGTATCTCACCGCAATAAGTGAACGTTCCTGAAGCTTCCAGAATAGTGCCTGGGAGATATAAATAGCGGTAAAGTGTGAGAAGGGACAGTCCAGACAGTCAGACGTAAGTGAGAGACGTACGTGAAGCGTTGAGTAGTGGCGACGGAGAACAGACGGACGTATGTGAAGGCTGAGTAGTCGTGCCGACGGAGACGGACAGACGACGTGGAGAGTTGTGCCGACGGAGAAGAGTTAGTTCTTTGTGTTACGAGTTCGGAGCCGTGCTGTTGGAGAATCGGAAAAGACTTTCTTGCTGTTGCAACGAGTGTACAAGTTACTGTTTACGGAAATAAAAGTGTTTCTTTATCTAGACTACATCTGTCGTATTTACTTCACAACCCACACAAAAAAAGTCACAATATTCAATGGGGTATTGGTTGGTAGTACTTCCTAGCTGGTATAGGTGTGGTTTTGATAGCACTTGTTATTAGTTATATTCCAAGTTGTTTGGTGCTAACAAGTTTCGAGTTGGAGTTGTTAGTAAAAACAAATTAGAAACTAAAAGCTTTACTTATCTTAGTAATATTCCAAGTTGTTAGCACCAAACAACTTGGAATATTACTAAGATAAGTGAAGCTTTTAGTTTCTAATTTGTTTTTACTTTAGATTCTTGTTGCTTCACTGTTAATAGCTTCATTATTTCCTTGTTTAATTTGAATTTTTGTTTTGGAATTTGCTGTTATAAGAAATTTGCTGCAGTAAGTAAATAATGGCTTTATATATACATTGTATATCATGTTAACGGTTGCTCTGGAACCTCCCCACTTCATTTCGGTTAGACGTTTTAACAGTGAAAGGCTCCTTTATGCACTTTGTATTACATTTTCTATTTGTCTGATCCATGTAAGTTTGGTATCAAATATAACTCCCAAATACTTTGCTTCCTTTGTTTCTGGTAATTGTTAATTCTCAAAATTTAGTTTTATTTTTAATGTTTTTTTCCATAGTGAAAAGATTTGCTAGTTTGTTTTTGTTGTATTAACAGTCATTAAATTTTCTTTGGCCCACTTTCGTAGGTTGGTTAAGGATTGTTGCATGGTTTTTTCTAGTTCTGTAATTTTGTTTTTTGGCTTTGAAGCCCACATTACTAAGTCATCGACAAATAGTGTACACTTCACACCTGATTCTTGTATTTGTTGTGGCAGATTGTTGATATATTAAAAAGTGTAGTGCTAAGCACTGTGCCTTGTGGTAAGGTACAGTGTGCTTCTAAAGTAAGAACAAATTAGAAACTAAAAACTTCACTTATCTTAGTATTATTTGCTGACCCTGGGTTTCAAGCTGTGTTTCTAATTTGTTCTTACTTTAGAATCTTGTTGCTTCACTGTTAATAGCTTCAATTTTTCCTTGTTTACAGTGTACTTGTTTATATTTAGCTATATTTCTTCCATATCTGGTAAAGCATTGCATTAGAAAATGACATAGCCATTAAAACATTGGACCTTGTATCCCAATTTTTTACTTTCTTTAGCAGCTTTGTTCTGCATATAGAAATATATGCACTTTGGAAATCAATAAAAACTGATACATTATCTTCTTTTCTATTGAAGGAGTCTTTGATTTCTTGACTGGGAAGTAAGACTTGTGCATTTGTAGAGTGGAACTCTCTGAATCCAGCTTGACATGGGCAAATTAAATTTTGGGATTCTAGAAACCAATTTAACCTGACACCATTCTTTCCATCACTTTTGCAATTATGCTAGTAAGAGCTATTGGTCTGTAATTTTTTTATTTTTCTAATGCTGGTTTATGTATCTTCAAGAGTGGGAGAAGTATTGCCTTTTGCCATTTGGCAGGTAAAGTGGTTTTACAGGATAGATTGTAGAGTTTTAGTAGTTGTTGTTTTGCTGTTATGACTGGAGGGGTAAAGAGTTAAAATAGTCCCCAATTCGGATCTCCAGGCAGGGATTATTTCTCGAGAACCAAAACATTATATTAATAGAAGATCTAACATCAGAATTCTTCAATGGAACGCAGGTGGTCTCACCCAAACAAAAATAATAGAGATCAGTAAAATTGTATTTGACAATAACATAGATATATTTTTCATACAAGAAGCAAATCCAGCAAATGATCAACTTATACACTTCAATTTTACTGGATTTCTACTAAACCTACTTACCCAAAAATGTTGTTGTTGTTGTTAGCTAATGCTGGATTTCTGACAATGAAGTCATTAATCCTCTTGCTCTCCAATATTTTTCACTGATGGATGGGGCATTAGAAGTGACTGGGCATATTTGAAGGTGGTCTCGACCCATTTCCTCTTGCAGATCACATAGAGGACAGAGTGGTGAAGAATATATCCCAATTCTGTTTAAATGTTTTGCCAGACAATCATGTCCTGTAATCAACCTGAAGGTTGCAACTGTTGTTTTTCGAGGATACTCAGGAATTACTGTTTGAATGTTTGGTAGTTCTCATCTTTTATTTTTTGATTTTTCATAGTAATATTTTACAATAATTTTTTTGAATTCAGAGTTGGCTATTCTTTTAGCTGCATAAAATGGTAGATTAACTATTGATTTCTGCACATTGCCGGTACCCTTTTTTGCAAGAAAATCAGCTTTCTCATTACCACACAGTCCACAGTGAGCTGGTATCCATTGGAAGACTAGGTGTTTTTGAAGTGCTGTTAGATGGGTAAGGATTTTCCAACATTCTATAATTGTTTGGATTTTTGGTGACAACTTGGAAGTATCGATATTATAGTCAAATACAATTTTATTCAGTTCTACTCTTTTTGTTTGTGTGAGACCACCCGCATTCCATTGTAGAAGTCTGATGTTAGATCTTCTATTAGTATAATGTTTTGGTTCTCGAGAAGTAGTCCCCGCCCGAAGATCCGAATGGGGGACTATTTTAACTCCGGAACATTTTACCCCTCGAGTCATATTGCATAAATATTGAAGAGACTTAGCAATAAATGTAACTGCTTTTTAGAGAGCACCATATTTTTATGTTTTGGCGGTCACATCGCTCTCTCACAACCCCCAGAATGTCTGGAGGACCACACCTGTCGTTGGTTTACGGGTCTCACCGACCTGACCGGGAGAATTATCAAAATAAATTCACCGACCATATCCTCTGATTACCAATCAGAGGACGTATTACATGCCATGACAGGTCAGCATGTTAGGGGTTAAGGTTTTATAGGGAAATGGAGAGGTTGGAAAAATAAAGACTCCCTAGCCCTCAGGAACCCTAATAGCATCGGGGTCGGAAGAGAACAAGAGTTGACCAAGGTAAGGTCAGATAGAAAAGTTACAGTGAGGAGCAAAACACCAGCAAGTGGAAGTAATGTTCTGCTCAGCTTGGGTACCTTGTGGTCACTATCCACATATCCCCTAGACACCAGTAAGTGGAAGTAATGTTCTGCTCAGCTTGGGTACCTTGTGGTCGCCATTCACATATCCCCTAGACACCAGTAAGTGGAAGTAATGTTCTGCTCAGCTTGGGTACCTTGTGGTCACCATCCACATATCCCCTAGACACCAGTAAGTGGAAGTAATCTTCTGCTCAGCTTGGATACCTTGTGGTGACTATCCACACATCCCCTAGACACCAGTAAGTGGAAGTAATGTTCTGCTCAGCTTGGGTACCTTGTGGTCACTATCCACATATCCCCTAGACACCAGTAAGTGGAAGTAATGTTCTGCTCAGCTTGGGTACCTTGTGGTCGCTATTCACATATCCCCTAGACACCAGTAAGTGGAAGTAATGTTCTGCTCAGCTTGGGTACCTTGTGGTCACCATCCACATATCCCCTAGACACCAGTAAGTGGAAGTAATCTTCTGCTCAGCTTGGATACCTTGTGGTGACTATCCACACATCCCCTAGACACCAGTAAGTGGAAGTAATGTTCTGCTCAGCTTGGGTACCTTGTGGTCACTATCCACATATCCCCTAGACACCAGTAAGTGGAAGTAATGTTCTGCTCAGCTTGGGTACCTTGTGGTCACTATTCACATATCCCCTAGACACCAGTAAGTGGAAGTAATGTTCTGCTCAGCTTGGGTACCTTGTGGTCGCTATTCACATATCCCCTAGACACCAGTAAGTGGAAGTAATGTTCTGCTCAGCTTGGGTACCTTGTGGTCACCATCCACATATCCCCTAGACACCAGTAAGTGGAAGTAATGTTCTGCTCAGCTTGGGTACCTTGTGGTCGCTATTCACATATCCCCTAGACACCAGTAAGTGGAAGTAATGTTCTGCTCAGCTTGGGTACCTTGTGGTCACTATTCACATATCCCCTAGACACCAGTAAGTGGAAGTAATGTTCTGCTCAGCTTGGGTACCTTGTGGTCGCTATTCACATATCCCCTAGACACCAGTAAGTGGAAGTAATGTTCTGCTCAGCTTGGGTACCTTGTGGTCACTATTCACATATCCCCTAGACACCAGTAAGTGGAAGTAATGTTCTGCTCAGCTTGGGTACCTTGTGGTCGCTATTCACATATCCCCTAGACACCAGTAAGTGGAAGTAATGTTCTGCTCAGCTTGGGTACCTTGTGGTCACCATCCACATATCCCCTAGACACCAGTAAGTGGAAGTAATCTTCTGCTCAGCTTGGATACCTTGTGGTGACTATCCACACATCCCCTAGACACCAGTAAGTGGAAGTAATGTTCTGCTCAGCTTGGGTACCTTGTGGTCACTATCCACATATCCCCTAGACACCAGTAAGTGGAAGTAATGTTCTGCTCAGCTTGGGTACCTTGTGGTCACTATTCACATATCCCCTAGACACCAGTAAGTGGAAGTAATGTTCTGCTCAGCTTGGGTACCTTGTGGTCACTATTCACATATCCCCTAGACACCAGTAAGTGGAAGTAATGTTCTGCTCAGCTTGGGTACCTTGTGGTCGCTATTCACATATCCCCTAGACACCAGTAAGTGGAAGTAATGTTCTGCTCAGCTTGGGTACCTTGTGGTCACTATTCACATATCCCCTAGACACCAGTAAGTGGAAGTAATGTTCTGCTCAGCTTGGGTACCTTGTGGTCGCTATTCACATATCCCCTAGACACCAGTAAGTGGAAGTAATGTTCTGCTCAGCTTGGGTACCTTGTGGTCACCATCCACATATCCCCTAGACACCAGTAAGTGGAAGTAATCTTCTGCTCAGCTTGGATACCTTGTGGTGACTATCCACACATCCCCTAGACACCAGTAAGTGGAAGTAATGTTCTGCTCAGCTTGGGTACCTTGTGGTCACTATCCACATATCCCCTAGACACCAGTAAGTGGAAGTAATGTTCTGCTCAGCTTGGGTACCTTGTGGTCACTATTCACATATCCCCTAGACACCAGTAAGTGGAAGTAATGTTCTGCTCAGCTTGGGTACCTTGTGGTCGCTATTCACATATCCCCTAGACACCAGTAAGTGGAAGTAATGTTCTGCTCAGCTTGGGTACCTTGTGGTCACCATCCACATATCCCCTAGACACCAGTAAGTGGAAGTAATGTTCTGCTCAGCTTGGGTACCTTGTGGTCACTATCCACATATCCCCTAGACACCAGTAAGTGGAAGTAATGTTCTGCTCAGCTTGGGTACCTTGTGGTCGCCATTCACATATCCCCTAGACGGAGACCCCTGAGTAAACTTACCCAAAAATAGACAGATAAGTAGTGGAATATTAGTTGGAGTCAAAAAGAATATTAAATTCTCCTTTCAAATTGTTAAAGAAATGGATAACACAGATAAAGCTGAATTAATAAAGCTAAATTTTTGGGATAGCAAATCACATCTACATTTATACTTAAAGTAAAAATGTGTCATAGTACGAAGCTCTAACGGCCAATGGAGAAAGATACCGGGCTCTTATAAAGGACTGTTTTTGGCCTCAATTGGATGGTATGGAACTCAGAAACATCTGGTTCCAGCAAGATGGTACCACATGTCATACTGCTCTCAAAACAATCTATCTTTTGAAGGAGAAGTTCAGAAGTTTTATCATTTCCTGGGGTGGTGATGTTAACTGGCCCCCGAGATCATGTGATTTAATGCCGTTGGATTACTTCTTGTAGGGTTATGTTAAATCTCAAGTGTATGCCAATGAGCCAGAAACAGTAAATGATCTTATGAATAACATCACACGTTTATTTGTGAAATTGGACTTAATTTATGTTCTT
Source organism: Tenodera sinensis (assembly GCA_030765045.1). Classification (NCBI taxonomy): domain Eukaryota; kingdom Metazoa; phylum Arthropoda; class Insecta; order Mantodea; family Mantidae; genus Tenodera; species Tenodera sinensis. The sequence goes on from CM060966.1 coordinate 180,895,190, forward strand.
CTGTCATTGGAAATTGGGTCAACCGTATAGGTACAGCCCAACTAAGTCACAGCGGTCACTTAACTGATGTTCTCTTCCACATATGACATTATGTTCCAAAATAAAAAATTAAATAAACCTCTATCATTTATAGAACATGTTTTATTTAAGTTCAAAGATAGGATGCTTGTTGAAAGACCCTTTATCTTCCTATTATCATCAAAATTAGACACTTCTGAGAAGTCAAAAGTAACAAATTTTTTCATGTGAAGGGTATTTGGGCATGGAAGAGATTTTGCTCATGTGCCACATCTTTGGAAGACCCTGTACTCTAACACCAAGTTTGGTATTAGACCACCATTTGGGTTACGCTATTCTCACACAACTAACCCCTCCTCAACCCTACACAAACTCTAAATATTGAATACCATATAGACTTAATGGAGGAAGATGACCCCTCAAATGATGTGTTGAAATCATTAGACTTAGAAACCATTCACACAAGGTTCCCTGAACAACAATGGCTTCATATTTTTACTGATGGTTCTGTGTTGCCAAACCAAAACGGAGCAGGTGCTGGAGCTACATGTCATCTCTTCTCCTTCTACAAACCTTTTGGATTTGGTACCACAAATTTTGACAGAGAAGTTGAAGACATATGCACAACACTTCAAAATCTTCTGTACAGAATAACATCATTCCAGAATGCAGTGATTTTTTCTCACTCAAGAGCAGCTTTTTTAACTATAACTTCCACTTTAACACCAAAATGTCTAAGAATTCTCAAGTGTTGGACAAGTTTATTTCATCTCACCAAATTAAAGAAAAGAATAGCTTTTGAGTGGGCAGCAGCACATTGTGAACTGTCCGGCAATGACAACGCAGAACTATTATTCCACACAATAAGAAGAATTATAAACCTACAATTCCAAGAAATGATTACAGAATACTACTCTAAAATTTCAAAACATAAAACTTGGCAATCTATCACAAATACAAACATTCCTGGATACCCAAGAAAAAGTGCAATGTTTAGACTATTGATAGGCCATGACTTAAGCAAAGCATCTCCACAGCATTGGGATTTATTCTTCACCACTTTGTCCCTTATGTGATCTCAGGAGGAAATGAATCAAGATCATGTTTAATGCTGTCCAGCAATCAGTGTGGCATCACTGAGTGAAAAATACTGGAGAGCAAGAGGATTAATAGTTTCATTATCAGAAATCCAACATTAGCCAACAAGAACAAAACATATACATGCATGTCTGGAAATGCATTTTCTGTTTAATGTCTTTCTTTGAACTTGCAGGACTTCAACACATGTTTTTGCAATGAAATCTTGTATCAGATTTTTGAGTGCAATACAATAGAGAAAGCAACAATATTACAGAGTGCATACTTACAGCGTCCATGATTTTCTGTTTGCGTACATCTGTAGAAGTAGCCGCTCTCTTTATCATGTTTGATGTTTGAGTCTCAGTCATTTTTTTCTGCACTACTTGTCCTCGTACTATTTTGCAAAACTAAAACAAAACAATAAGTTAGTTACATGTAACTCCTGTTTTCAACACTCTTTTGTCCATTTAGATGTAAATTTGTACACTTACGCAGTAAGACCCAATCACACATATAAGCTACCTTACGTAAATATTTACCCCTACCATATTTATAAATCTGCACAGTTTAAAACCATAGTCAAAATATTGCATAATTATACAAAAAATAATAAGTAGAGTTACAACGTCCAAAAAACGGCTAATCCTCATCTTTAATTAAATAGCATTTCACATTTTAAAAGGTACCCTTACTTTATTTTCAACCCCTTATATATGCCTCTGTGGTGTAGTAGTAGCAGCATGTCTACCTAACATTGAAGAGGTCCTGAGTTTGAATCTCGGTTAGGGTCAGTTATCCTGAGAAGACGAATGCCAGATAACTAAGCTCTACTATGGACTTCGGGCTCATTTGAGCACAATTTCACTAGTGATAAGAGCTTCACGGGTGATCAGCCGTGTTAAACTTATGAAGGTCGAGCTTTCGGCCATTATACTCTCCATGGCCATCTTCAGGACTAAAATGATGGAAAATTCTCCTCAGTTTCCAAATATATACTATGGTTAGGTTGTGTTGTCCGAACCATAGTATATATTTGGAAACTGAGGAGAATTTTCCATCATTTTAGTCCTGAAGATGGCCATGGAGAGTATAATGGCCGAAAGCTCGACCTTCATAAGTTTAACACGGCTGATCACCCGTGAAGCTCTTATCACTAACGTTCGCCGTGAAAGCTTCAAATCCTACAATTTCACTAATTTCATTCATTCATAAATTGTCCGATATCGCGTTGACAAAATGAGAATTTGACAAATCCCACTCCTGATGCCAATGTAATGAAGTGACAAATAGTTACATTTCCATCACTTTATTGTCACAAATACACAGTTTTATTCTCATCAACATAGTCTAGTCTTTTGTGCTATTATAACGCACAACTTTTACTTCTCTTAATCTTGATCAGTCCTTTCAGCGTCTTTCTTCACTTTCTCTGTCTCTCATACACTAACTACAATGTTACTATCACTTGACACCCTTTAGAATCTTCATTACTGACATATCTTTTGCAGTGACACACACCATGCGATGGTCTTCAGAATGTGTCCAGATAAAAAGGATGTTAAGTGAAACTAGGTCAACTCAAATGCTTCTACAAATCATTTGAAAAGTTTCACTGTTTATATCACTTCTTATGTGTTAGGTGGAATAATTTGAAATATTTTAAACAAGTGGTATGCAGTAGTAAAAACATGCTTTTATTCAAGATGCTTGTCTCCAGGAAAACTTCAAATCATGTGCTTTTATTATAAAGCTACGTAGGCTTTCACGGCCGGCGTCTAAATTGTGGAAAGAAATATCTTCCGGGCTGTTATGCCGTGGTCTGCTGGAGATCTGTCTTCCAGACGTTTCGTCTACAACTGCAGTACACTGTCTACCGCAGTTGTAGACGAAACGTCTGGAAGACAGATCTCCAGCAGACCACGGCATAACAGCCCGGAAGATATTTCTTTCTACAATGTGCTTTTATTGTTGGAGAGTGTTATTATTTTCACTGCACTTCATGTTTCTTTTACGGGCACATGCACATATTTCAAAAATAACTTCTACTAGCTTTAAACACAGCAAAATATAAGTACTATACTCTGAAGCAAATTCTTATTGCATGGTGTATAAAAAGATGAAGAATACTTCAAATAAACTTATATAAAGTAATATTTTATGTTTTAAGGTCATGTTTAAGTTTTAGGCCATAAAAGCTTGCATATTTTGCTGCTATTTAGGTCATTAAAATGTGGGCCCTAATGACTGGTAAGCTGAGGATAACAGTATCACAGCCGGTGAAGTGAAACGCTAAGAGGAGGAATGGACACCACAACTCACCTCCATTGGAAGGAAGATCTTGTTCTCTCTGTTCTTATTTCCCACCCAGAGACAAGGCAGTTGAGGATGTTTCAGTATCTGGCGCTTCTCTTTGTCAAAGTACTGCTCCACTGTCACTTGTTGCCCATTATCCATCTTGAACCTGCAACAATCAATGCTGCCCTATACACAGCTGGTGTCAACTTCACTCCCACTGATTCACCTAACTGCTGGTTAATAAGTATTTACAATTGCAAGTCGCACTGCGTTATACGAGGGTGGTCTGAAAAGTTTCCGGCCTAATAAAGATACAATACATTCTTTCATAATTTTTTTTTTTATTATTTTTCAATATAGTCTCCTTGTAACTCTACACATTTCTCCCAGCGATGCTCCCATCTCTGTAACCTGTCCAAATAGTACTCAGCGTTTTTCTCTGCAAAATAATTGCTCACGAAGGTGATTGCCTCTTCATTTGATGAAAATCTCTGTCCTCCGACTGCAATTTTCAGATGAGGAAACAAAAAGAAGTTGCTTGGGGCTAGATCTGGTGAGTAAGGCGGATGGTCAAGTAGTTCAAACCGTAATTCGTGGATTTTTGCCATTGCAACTGCTGAGGTGTGTTGTCTTGGTGAAACAGGATTTTCTTTTTCTGCAAATGTGGCCGTTTTTCTGCAAGTTCTGCCTTCTGCTTGTCAAATAATGATGCATAGTATGCTCCTGTAGTGGTTTTTCCTTTTTGAAGATAATTGATTAAAATAACTCCATGACTATCCCAAAAAAGTCACCATCACTTTCCCAGCCGAAAAACAGTTTTTGCTCTTTTTGGAGCCGGTTGCCCCTTTGCAGTCCACTGTTTGAACTGAATTTTTGTTTCGGGCATATAATGGTGTATCCAAGTTTCATCTACAGCAATTAATTGGCGCCAAACTCGGATTTATTGTGCCTAAACTGCACCAACAGAGCTTCAGAAATGTTCATTCGAACGCGTTTTTGGTCTAACGTGAGTAAATGCGGCACCCAATGCGCAGACAGCTTTCTCATGTCTAAATGTTGATTTCATATGTGACAAACACGTTCTTTTGACATGCTCATAGCCTCTGCTATCTCTCTCATTTTAATTCAGCACTCGTCTAGCACCATTTGGTGAACTTTGGTGATGTTTTCATTGGTAGTTGCAGTTTTTGGACGTCCCGAACGTTCATCCTCTCCCAAGCTCTTACAGCCACGTTTAAATTCAGCTGCCCAAAATTTCACTATGGTAAATGATGGTGCAGAGTCCCCATACACAGAATCCAACTCATCGTTGATTTGCGTAGGCGTATTGCCTTTCAAAAACAAATATTTAATGGCAGCTCGATACTCAATTTTGTCCATTTTCATAAAAACTCAAATCAACTCACTCAAATGACTGTTACATAACAACTGAGCGTCCAAAATGGCTGAAACTTTGATTAACTGTCAACAGGTGAACAATGAAATTCACTAGCTTTTATTTATGAGTGCTGCCATCTTCATGTTGAGGTCAGAAACTTTTCAGACCACTCTCGTATTGTCTAAAAATAAATGAGCTCATCTTGTGATTTAACAGGAAAAATGTGGGTCAGCTGGAGAATTTAACATTGCACTGGCATGTTGCCATGGCAACCGGATGCAGACAGAAAGATCTATGGTTTAAATTCAAGCTATAGCATTGAATTTTGGTCTGATTCTACCTTTCCAACCTTGCCTTACACATGGCTATAATTGCTCCACTCTTAGGCCCTGACAATGTAAACACAACCTGTCAACAACTAACCTGCGATGCACCAAAACCAAAGCACACCACAAAAATAGTACCTTATACTGGCAATTATCTGCAAGTTTTCAATACAAATGACAACCCTGGTAAAGACTACTTGAAGGTAACATGAGACGAGTCCACATGGCACTTGTTTATGTTAGTTGCAGCTGATACAAATACCAGGTTAGCACGGCGGGGTACAAGGCTGGATGGAGTTTAGTGAAAAACAGTTCATTTCCGAGAATAGGACGCAAATTCTCCCACCTTAAGCAACTAAAATTAAAATATTTACATGACAAATTAAATATATAGCCTGCTTTTCTTTTTGGGAATAGGCTGTGAAAGAGAAAAATCATGGCAGAACGATAAAATCTTCCTACACAAAATGTAAATATATTTAAAACAAACTATTTCAAGCAACTTTTTTGTGACAACTACCATTTTCAAGATGTCCATTACTGTTAGTTTGAATTTGTCAATGCTTTTGCCGTTCTTTAAGTGCCATATCACAGGGAGATGATACTGCAACTTTTTCAACAATCACAGATATGAGAAAAAATTGAAGATGTTATTGAAGAACAATGAAACTGGTCATTCTATATTACACTAAAATAAGTGGGCCTAGTCTCTAGATATATTTATTGAATTATATTGGTTCACTGTTAAGTAGCTTCAATTTTTTCATGTATTCAGGTGGCTCTGATAGTAAAGAAAGTGTACATAATGTAAGGTAGACAAAGAGAAATTTTGGAAAAGTGGGTAAAAGAACATTGGAAGAGTAACTAATATAATTACGAAATATTATTAGATTGAATTATATTTGTTTCATTTTATTTTTGTTTTTACTAGGTTAACATGTAGTGTTTTTGAGCACAAATAAATCATTCATTCTTTGTATTCACAGATATGTTGCCTTGAAAAGTACCTAACGTGGACAACCTACCTTAACTGTGATGCAGGTTTCTCAAGGTCATTCACTCGATATGTCCTCCTGCTTGCTGGCTGGTTGGGCAACTCGTATTCCACTTTAAGACCTAAACAAACAATATTGTGTTAGGAGTCTGACACTAAGCAGCAACTTTTACTTTCCTATTGCAAAACCTGTTACTAACCACCATATCCTCCAAAATGGTTTAAACTTGACAAACTCAAGTGCTTCAAAACAAATTGGTTTACACTAAGGTTCATTTTTATCAAGAATTTACAAGGCTCCTTCACAGTAACTGAGGAGAAGAACCCCAAGACGAAAGTACAGTACAATCTTGTTTTACTTATTTTTTGAAACAGTCTATGTGTTTTCCATTTCAGGACATGGCAATGTAAGCTACTGCCTCAGTAACAATGCAGCAAAATCCTCACTTTCATTCAACAAAAGCATGTAATAAACTCATTAGTTGGGTATGGTAGAGACTGACAAAGAGGAGTACAAAGTGACCCTTCCCCAAAAAATTGCATCTTCGAGTAGCTCCAATTTCCAACACTCTATGCATGTATTATAAAGTGAGCATACACAATTAATGAGCAGCTTTCCCAACAACTACTAAACTCCAAATCTATCCTGGAAAACCACTGTAACTGCCAAATGGTGAAAAGCAGTAATTATCCCACTCTTGAAGATAGGAAAACAGCATCAAAAATAAAAAATTATTGACCAAATAGCTCTTACTAGCATAATAGCAAAACTTATGGAAAGAATGGTATCAAACAGGTTAACCTCTTCAGCGATATGGGTGTGAAATCACGCCCATTTAAAATGACAAATGAGCGATATGGGCGTGTATACACGTCCTGTGCGTTTAAGCATTTAACCCTTATTTATCCCTTATCTAACTCAACTTATTTTAATTTTCCCTTTATGAAACATTTTAGTAAAGTCTATATACTTTACTGGCTTACCTTAATATGTTCGTTCTGCAGTGATTTACCTCAAAACAGGGATAAACACACAAGGGTACATCTCCACATTTGCGAATTCCCTTCTTGAGGCACACGAAACACTTTCGAGTTGGGCGGGCTTCTTTGCTGTTGGTAGTATCCCTTTAGGATAATGTTTTCTTTGAAGTCTGAGGGGTGCAGGGGTTTTGGATTTTCAACCCCCAACGTGGTATTGTTCAATTAGGCTGCGAGTTATTTATAGTCGGTAGTCAAGGTCGGTCATTGTCCTGTGTGGGTTTAGAGAGCTGTCCAAATCCCCAAACAATTGTATATGGTTATATCCAGTTGGTGCAAAAATACCTTTTTATACCACTTCTCCCTTCAGCTACAGGCAGGAAAGTATTCGTATGTATTTCAACAAAGAAAGAAACATAGTCTACTAAGTTACGAAACTTGCGTAAGCAAAAGTTGCAATGTTGATCTATTCTGATGACTCAAGAGACCATGCATACAGTAGTGCTTTATTACACAGTATGCTGACGCATAAGCCACACATACAATGGGTCAACTACTGTTTCCTTCAGAGAACTTATATTAGATGCGTTCGACAGAGCAAAGTTGACTTTTCACCACAGTGAAACAAAATAGTGCCATTTCAATGTTTTGTAAATACAACTCAACTTTGCTGATGGCATACATTTATACTGCATATAACGAGTTTTATACCAGTTTTTGTTTCAGTAAAATAACTTAATATTTACACAAAATACAACTGTGTATATACGAAGCACTTTAAATGCCCTGCACTGGATATTGGGTAGCAGTTCTCGGCTCGCGGACATTTTAAATGGCCATCGCTCAAGAGGTTAAATTGGTTTCTAGAATCACAAAATTTAATTTCCCCATGTCAAGCTGGATTCAGAGAGCTACACTCTACAAATGAACAAGTCTTACAGTCTTACTTCTCAGTCAAGAAATCAAAGACTCCTTCAATAGAAAAGAAGATAATGTATCATTATTTATTTATGCCAATAAACTTACTGTTGGTGTTTTTAAACACACAAGCCGTGTGTGGGCAAAATTTGAGAATCGGAAGGTCTGTGGTTCAAATCCCAGCTGTGGCATTGAATTTTTAAGTTCCAGTTCTACCTCTCAAGATAATGTATCAGTTTTGATTGATTCTATATGTGGAACAAAATTATTAAAGTAAAAAAAATAGGGATCCGAGGTTCAATGTTTTCATGTCTGTCATTTCCTAACTCAACGCTTTATTGTTACTATTATCGCTCCACTCTAAGATCCGCCCTTGGTGTAAACACAAGCTGTCAACAACTAACCCGCGATTCGCGCAAAACCGAAGCACGCCACAAAATATAGTACCTTAAATATTGGCGATTATATGTGACTTTTCATGATGTATGACACTCAAATATAATTTGAAACGTTTGATTAAAATAAAATAAATAATATTAATAAGAGTAAAGGAGATTATAGCTTCCTTTTAATTGTGTCCAGTTAATCCCCTCTCACGCATCCACATGACAATGGTGAGTAATCAGTAAGGTGATAAACATGGATGCTTCTACAAGTGCTGCTAGCCTGGTTAGTGAAAATAAAGGTGAAATAGTGAAGCACTCTAAAGGCAAGCCCTTAAAAAGTGGTGAGAAACAAATAGTCCTGAATGTTTTTAACAAATTAATGCAAGAGTACCCTTCTGTCACTGTGAATAACATTGTGAAGTTAACTGCAGATTACACCGGTATTTCCGAGTGGAGTATTAAATGTGCCCATAAGGCACTTAAGCAAACAGGAACATTGCAGACACCAAGGAAGAACAGAAAAAGACGGAAGTCAGAATTAGAAAAAGCAGATGACTACTAAATGTGCTGTTCATAGGAAAGTGCACCAGTTTTTCTTCAAGAATGAACCGCCAACATTAGAAAAAGTCTTCAGTAGCGTTAACAATGATCCAGCATTACCTTCATTTAAGCGATCTACATTTCATAAATTATTGCTAGAAATTGGATTTAGATTTATGAAGAGAAATAAAGTGAATGTCACAATCGACAGAGAAGATATCGTGTTATGGAGGTGGCGTTACTTGCGGAATATGCGCCGATACAGAGCAGAAGGTAAGAAAATATATTACCTTGATGAAACGTGGGTTAATGAAGGGCATACTACATCCCGTGAATGGACTGACATGATGAGCTCAAAAAAGGAAGCATTTCTTTGTGGAACGTCAACAGGGCTAAAAAATCCTACAGGGAAAGGAAAACGCCTTATTATTGCGCACATCGGCAGTGATTCCACGAGGATATGAATGGCAATGTTTTTAAGGAGTGGTTTGAAAGTGTACATCCAAAACTTGAACCCGGTTGTGTTATCGTAATGGATAATGCACCTTATCACAGTGTCAGACTGGAATGTCGTCCCAACTGTTCGTGGCGAAAACAAGAAATTGCCGATTGGTTGACGTCACATAATTTGCCCTTTTGTGAATCAGATGTGAAAGCAGAGCTTCTAAATCAAGCACAAAAGGTTGCCGATAACGGTGAAAACAAATATGTTATCGATGACCTTGCTAGAAAATCTGGTCGACACATAGACCAGACACCCCTTATCACAGCAACCTGAACCCAATAGGAACAATATGGGCCTTCCTCAAGGGATTCGTAGCTAGAAACAACGTAACCTTCAAATTACGGGATGTTCACAAATTGTTTGAAACTGCAATATCTCAGGCGACACCTAATATGTGGCAAAATAATATACGTCATGCAATTGATCACAAAAATGAGATGTGGGTGATGGACGGGCTATCAGATGCTATTGTAGATCGTCTTGTGATTAGTGTCGGTGTTGATTCTTCTTCTTCCCCTTCTTCTGATGACGATTACACCATAAATGATGGAGATGCAGATGTTATACCTCTTCCCGACAGTGATGCAGATTAATGTGAGTTTTATTTTAATTATGTCACGTTTAATTTCAGCTCAGCTTTTACTTACGAATGTTGGTTAATAATAATAATAATAATAATAATAATAATAATAATAATAATAATAATAATAATAATAATAATAATAATAATAATAATAATAATAATAATAATAATAATAGCAATAGCAATGTTCTTATATTTGAATAATATTACTCAGGACAAAAATCCTAGTGTTGTTTACTTGGAACAAGGCAGCAACAACCCTGACAAAGATTACATGAATATAACGCGATAGCAGCGCTAATCCTGAAAGTCCCAAGTATCATTCTACTGCATCTTTAAACACAAGGATTGACTCCACGTGGCATTTGTTTATTTCTGTTAGTGGCAGCTGATACGAGCATGAGGTTACCGCGGAGGGATAGAAAGTGCAGATCTTAGGCTGGATGGAGTATAGATATGGAAGGAATACATAGAAATATAAACAAGTACACTATGGCTTACCACAAGACGCAGTGCTCAGCACTACACTTTTTAATATATTTATTAACGATCTGCCACAACAAATACAAGATTCAGGAGTCAAGTGTGCATTATTTGCTGATGACTTAGTAATGTGGACTTCAAAACCAAAAAACAAAAGTACAGAACTAAAAAAAACTATGCAACAATCCTTAACCAACCTACAAAAGTGGGCTAAAGAAAATTTAATGACTTAATACAATGAAACAAACTACCAAATCTTTTAACCCTTTATTGCCTGGTGTGACTTATAAGATACATAAGCTTTTTTTCCTATTTGTACTAGTTTTAACTTTTTTTTTGTGCTATATTCTTGTTATACTGTCTGTCACCAATTAAAAATACATATTTGAGACGGTTTGAATTGTAAAAAAGTATTTTTTTTTACAATTTATATTGTAGTGTTTTTTTTTTTTTTTTTTTTTTTTTAAAGAAAAGAAGCAAAATCTATGCAACCGCAGTCAAATGATACCCCGTCATCATCCACGCGTGCCATCACACAGATTATTTTACGTGGGCCCTCCCTGTTCTTTACCACAGGCACATTTGACTGCGGTTGCCGAGACTCGAACTCACGACGTCAGGCTTTGAGTGCATGGCCAGTGCACTACGTGTTGCCTTAACGATCATGGCTATCCGAGCCAGCAGGCTGAAGGTCTCTCAGACCGCCTAATCTAAACCGGTTTCGAATTAGAGGAAGAATGGCATATGTAGCAAAATAATTCAGGCAATAGAGGGTTAACTAAGGACAAAACCATTAAAAATAAAAATAAATTTTGAGGGTTACCAATTACCAGAAACAAAGGAAGCAAATTATTTAGGAGTTATAGTTGATACCAAACTTACATGGACCAAACAAATAGAAAATGTAATACAAATAGCAGAAAGGCGACTTTCACTGTTAAAACGTCTAACAGGAATGAAGTGGGGATGTTCCAGAGCAACTCTTAACACAACATACAATGTATATATAAAGCCATTATTTACTAACTGCAGTGAAGTTCTTGTAACAGCAAATACAAAAAACAATTCAAATCTTTCAAAACCAAAGTCTCAGACTAATTCCAGGTGCTATCAAAACCAAAGTCTGAGATTAATTACAGCTGCTATCAAAACCACACCAATAGCAGCTATGGAAATACTAACCAACCAATACCCCATTGAATATGAAATAGAAAAGGCAGCTCTTATTCAATATAAAAGTTGATCAGACTCCCATTCAATACATGGAACAAGAGAAATTTTACACATACACTAAAGACTCAGGTGAGCTTCCTTTCCAAAATTCAAGACATCTGGAAGAATGATTCAAAAGAAAACTTCATATCTAAAGTCAATCCGATACATACATTAGACATCACACATTACTTACACCTGACAGAAGTAGTTAAGAAAAGTGATACTCCAACTACTGTTCTAAAATTATTGGCATTAGAGACAATCCATAATAGATTTCCAGAACACGAATACCTCCATATTTATACTGATGGATCACTGATATCAAACCGAGATGGAGAAGGGGCTGGAGTCACATGTCACCAGTTTTCCTATTACAAATCTTTTATTATTTTTTCTTTCTGCCAATAAACTTACTGTTGGTGTTTTTAAACAAACAAGCCGTGTCTGCGAAATGCTTGAGAAGTAGCGTTGGATCTGAAAAATTCAATGGCACAGCCAGGAATTGAACACAGAACCTCCACTTACCAGGGAGGTGCTCTAACATTAAGCCACTGTGACTGCAGCACATGTGCAGCAAGACTAGCTCCTAGGTCCCTGTGTGTGTGACTACACCACATGTACAGCAACACTAACTCCTAGGTCCCTGTGTGTGTGTGACTACAGCACATGTACAAGACTAGCTCCTAGGTCCCTGTGTGTGTGTGACTACAGCACATGTACAACAAGACTAGCTCCTAGGTCCCTGTGTGTGTGTGACTACAGCACATGTACAACAAGACTGACTCCTAGGTCCCTGTGTGTGTGACTACAGCACATGTACAACAAGACTAACTCCTAGGTCCCTGTGTGTGTGACTGCAGCACATGTACAACAAGACTAACTCCTAGGTCCCTGTGTGTGTGACTGCAGCACATGTACAACAAGACTGACTCCTAGGTCCCTGTGTGTGTGACTACAGCACATGTACAACAAGACTAACTCCTAGGTCCCTGTGTGTGTGACTACAGCACATGTACAGCAGGACTAGCTTCTAGGTCCCTGTGTGTGTGACTACAGCACATGTACAACAAGACTAACTCCTAGGTCCCTGTGTGTGTGACTGCAGCATATGTACAACAAGACTAACTCCTTGGTCCCTGTGTGTGTGACTGCAGCACATGTACAACAAGACTAACTCCTAGGTCCCTGTGTGTGTGACTACAGCACATGTACAGCAGGACTAGCACCTAGGTCCCTGTGTGTGTGACTACAGCACATGTACAACAAGACTAACTCCTAGGTCCCTGTGTGTGTGACTGCAGCACATGTACAACAAGACTAACTCCTTGGTCCCTGTGTGTGTGACTGCAGCACATGTGCAGCAAGACTAACTCCTTGGTCCCTGTGTGTGACTACAGCACATGTACAACAAGACTAACTCCTAGGTCCCTGTGTGTGTGACTACAGCACATGTACAACAAGACTAACTCCTAGGTCCCTGTGTGTGTGACTGCAGCACATGTACAACAAGACTAACTCCTAGGTCCCTGTGTGTGTGACTGCAGCACATGTACAACAAGACTAACTCCTAGGTCCCTGTTTGTGTGACTGCAGCACATGTACGACAAGACTAACTCCTAGGTCCCTGTGTGTGTGACTACAGCACATGTACAACAAGACTAACTCCTAGGTCCCTGTGTGTGTGACTACAGCACATGTACAACAAGACTAACTCTTTGGTCCCTGTGTGTGTGACTACAGCACATGTACAAAACTAGCTCCTAGGTCCCTGTGTGTGTGACTACAGCACATGTACAACAAGACTAACTCCTTGGTCCCTGTGTGTGACTGCAGCACATGTACAAGACTAGCAGCTAGGTCCCTGTGTGTGTGACTACAGCACATGTACAAGACTAGCACCTAGGTCCCTGTGTGTGTGACTACAGCACATGTACAACAAGACTAACTCCTAGGTCCCTGTGTGTGTGACTACAGCACATGTACAACAAGACTAACTCCTAGGTCCCTGTGTGTGTGACTACAGCACATGTACAACAAGACTGACTCCTAGGTCCCTGTGTGTGTGACTACAGCACATGTACAACAAGACTAACTCCTAGGTCCCTGTGTGTGTGACTACAGCACATGTACAACAAGACTGACTCCTAGGTCCCTGTGTGTGTGACTACAGCACATGTACAACAAGACTAACTCCTAGGTCCCTGTGTGTGTGACTACAGCACATGTACAACAAGACTAACTCCTAGGTCCCTGTGTGTGTGACTACAGCACATGTACAACAAGACTAGCTCCTAGGTCCCTGTGTGTGTGTGACTACAGCACATGTACAACAAGACTGACTCCTAGGTCCCTGTGTGTGTGACTACAGCACATGTACAACAAGACTAACTCCTAGGTCCCTGTGTGTGTGACTACAGCACATGTACAACAAGGCTAACTCCTAGGTCCCTGTGTGTGTGACTGCAGCACATGTACAACAAGGCTAACTCCTAGGTCCCTGTGTGTGTGACTACAGCACATGTACAACAAGGCTAACTCCTAGGTCCCTGTGTGTGTGACTACAGCACATGTACAACAAGACTGACTCCTAGGTCCCTGTGTGTGTGACTACAGCACATGTACAACAAGACTAACTCCTAGGTCCCTGTGTGTGTGACTACAGCACATGTACAAGACTAGCACCTAGGTCCCTGTGTGTGTGACTAAAGCACATGTACAAGACTAGCACCTAGGTCCCTGTGTGTGTGACTACAGCACATGTACAAGACTAGCATCTAGGTCCCTGTGTGTGTGACTACAGCACATGTACAAGACTAGCACCTAGGTCCCTGTGTGTGTGACTACAGCACATGTACAAGACTAGCACCTAGGTCCCTGTGTGTGTGTGACTACAGCACATGTACAAGACTAGCACCTAGGTCCCTGTGTGTGTGACTACAGCACATGTACAAGACTAGCACCTAGGTCCCTGTGTGTGTGACTAAAGCACATGTACAACAAGACTGACTCCTAGGTCCCTGTGTGTGTGACTGCAGCACATGTGCAGCAAGACTAACTCCTTGGTCCCTGTGTGTGACTACAGCACATGTACAACAAGACTAACTCCTAGGTCCCTGTGTGTGACTACAGCACATGTACAACAAGACTAACTCCTAGGTCCCTGTGTGTGTGACTGCAGCACATGTACAACAAGACTAACTCCTAGGTCCCTGTTTGTGTGACTGCAGCACATGTACGACAAGACTAACTCCTAGGTCCCTGTGTGTGTGACTACAGCACATGTACAACAAGACTAACTCCTAGGTCCCTGTGTGTGTGACTACAGCACATGTACAAAACTAGCTCCTAGGTCCCTGTGTGTGTGACTACAGCACATGTACAACAAGACTAACTCCTTGGTCCCTGTGTGTGACTGCAGCACATGTACAAGACTAGCACCTAGGTCCCTGTGTGTGTGACTACAGCACATGTACAAGACTAGCACCTAGGTCCCTGTGTGTGTGACTACAGCACATGTACAACAAGACTAACTCCTAGGTCCCTGTGTGTGTGACTACAGCACATGTACAACAAGACTAACTCCTAGGTCCCTGTGTGTGTGACTACAGCACATGTACAACAAGACTGACTCCTAGGTCCCTGTGTGTGTGACTACAGCACATGTACAACAAGACTAACTCCTAGGTCCCTGTGTGTGTGACTACAGCACATGTACAACAAGACTGACTCCTAGGTCCCTGTGTGTGTGACTACAGCACATGTACAACAAGACTAACTCCTAGGTCCCTGTGTGTGTGACTACAGCACATGTACAACAAGACTGACTCCTAGGTCCCTGTGTGTGTGACTACAGCACATGTACAACAAGACTAACTCCTAGGTCCCTGTGTGTGTGACTACAGCACATGTACAACAAGACTAGCTCCTAGGTCCCTGTGTGTGTGTGACTACAGCACATGTACAACAAAACTGACTCCTAGGTCCCTGTGTGTGTGACTACAGCACATGTACAACAAGACTAACTCCTAGGTCCCTGTGTGTGTGACTACAGCACATGTACAACAAGGCTAACTCCTAGGTCCCTGTGTGTGTGACTGCAGCACATGTACAACAAGGCTAACTCCTAGGTCCCTGTGTGTGTGACTACAGCACATGTACAACAAGGCTAACTCCTAGGTCCCTGTGTGTGTGACTACAGCACATGTACAACAAGACTGACTCCTAGGTCCCTGTGTGTGTGACTACAGCACATGTACAACAAGACTAACTCATAGGTCCCTGTGTGTGTGACTACAGCACATGTACAAGACTAGCACCTAGGTCCCTGTGTGTGTGACTAAAGCACATGTACAAGACTAGCACCTAGGTCCCTGTGTGTGTGACTACAGCACATGTACAAGACTAGCATCTAGGTCCCTGTGTGTGTGACTACAGCACATGTACAAGACTAGCACCTAGGTCCCTGTGTGTGTGACTACAGCACATGTACAAGACTAGCACCTAGGTCCCTGTGTGTGTGACTACAGCACATGTACAAGACTAGCACCTAGGTCCCTGTGTGTGTGACTACAGCACATGTACAAGACTAGCACCTAGGTCCCTGTGTGTGTGACTAAAGCACATGTACAACAAGACTGACTCCTAGGTCCCTGTGTGTGTGACTACAGCACATGTACAAGACTAGCACCTAGGTCCCTGTGTGTGTGACTACAGCACATGTACAACAAGACTAACTCCTAGGTCCCTGTGTGTGTGACTACAGCACATGTACAAGACTAGCACCTAGGTCCCTGTGTGTGTGACTAAAGCACATGTACAACAAGACTGACTCCTAGGTCCCTGTGTGTGTGACTACAGCACATGTACAACAAGACTAACTACTTGGTCCCTGTGTGTGTGACTACAGCACATGTACAACAAGACTGACTCCTAGGTCCCTGTGTGTGTGACTACAGCACATGTACAACAAGACTAACTACTTGGTCCCTGTGTGTGTGACTACAGCACATGTACAACAAGACTGACTCCTAGGTCCCTGTGTGTGTGACTGCAGCACATGTACAAGACTAACTCCTAGGTCCCTGTGTGTGTGACTGCAGCACATGTACAACAAGACTAACTCCTAGGTCCCTGTGTGTGACTACAGCACATGTACAGCAGGACTAGCTTCTAGGTCCCTGTGCGCCAACTATAAGCAAATACAGAACCTAATTAAAGTTTAAATTTGTATGTTCTGTAGTCAGCTTAACAATTGCCAGTCATTTGGATGAGTTGGTTATGGTGACAGTATGACTTCAATTTACTATTTGAAAAGAACTAGTTATTTAGAAAATAAATAACTTAATTATTTTATTAATTTGATAATTAGAATACTTATACATAAAATTAATAATAATGATCATCGCCGATGCCGCCGCCGCTGCCCTCACCACCATCACTATATTTCCCATTTGTTAACATCAGTGTGGTGGAGGATGATACAGTTGCATCCTTATACTCACCTCTCAGGTATCTCTTGACATCTTCAATTTGATATCTATTCAGTTCTGCTGGTACGTCACGGAACAGATCTTTGAGCAACTCCACACAGTTCAATGCCTTAGGGAAGCCTTTATGAGCAACTGCAACAAAACACCTTTTATAATAACACTGCCCTTCTCCTTTCTCTTCACTGAAAATACATGCTCTGAGGTAGATACGTAGAACTGTCTCACATTTTAATTTGAATGGCTGGCTGTATGAGCAGACACTTTTTCAGGAATAACATAAGTGCAAGTGTCAACAATTGACTGTTGGAGTGAAGTATTGCAATGTCTTCATACTTGTAAAGTTAAAAGTTGTAAATATTTAAGTAAATATGGTGAAAGTTTAACCTCTTCACGGATATGGACATCATACGAGGTAATTTTAAAATGCAGGAAGACTGGTATGGACGTCACATGACGTCCTGTGAATGCATGCACTTAATGCTTATTTAACCCTAATTATTTAAATTTTTATCTTTTATAATAAGTTTAAATAAATTCTGGAATAAATAAAGTCTTACCTTTAAAGGTTCCTTTTTGAATGATACATCTCAAAACCTGGATAGACACATAAGGGCACATCTCCACATTCACGGCATATCCTGTTACTCTGTTTACCAACTCCTTTTTTTGCAGCACACCAGAAACCTTTGAAATGGATGTGACTTTTTTTGCAGCACACCAGAAACCTTTGAAATGGATGTGACTTTTTTGCTGTCAGTGGTATCCTTTTAGGAACGTGTTTTCCTTCAAGTGTGAGGGATGCAGGGGTTGTAGATTTCTTACCCCCTGTATGAAGAGGCCTCGGAATGTTATAATGTTCAATTAGGCTACGAGCTATTGATATGCGGAAGTCCAGGTAGGTCATCATCTTGCATGGGTTTAGAGTTCTCCAAATTAGTAAACAATTGTATATGGTGATATCAAGAAGATGTAAACATACCTTTTTATAGCATTTAACTGTTTTTTGTAAAGAGGGATACAATTACAATACCTGATCTACTAGATCCACACCACCCATATGCATATTGTATTCCTGGATAATATCATGCTTGAAATTGACACTATGGTGTTCAACATAATTTAATAGATATTGAGAAAAAACATAATGTACATAGTGTATACTGGATTATAAAGAACTACACCAATAGAGGTCTTAGATATAGGTGACTTACTGCTTGTATATGTTCAAACATCAAAGTTAGAGCCATAATTAAATAGACAATTGAGAATGTGGTAGATCATTACAAAACAATTGTCTGGAATTTTAAAGAACTTACAGCATTACTAAGATAAGTGAAGCTTTTATTCTGTAAGTTTGTTATTATTTTAAAGTGCCAGTATGCCAGTGGCTTACGATAAACATTCAAGGGCACCACACATGAAAACGAAGGGCCCAATGGTTATGATATTAGCTCCCTACTGAAAGGTTCTCATTGTTTTCATGCTAGAGTTCCTGTCTTGTTAACCACTTCTTTTTCTTTCTTTTGAGTACAGATATTAATGTAGCTTTGCCTTAAAATTTTAAATCTTTGTTTCAATTTATGTATTTTATTTCAACATATCAATATTTACTATCCATTATTTATATATGCCAACAAACTTACTGTTGGTGTTTTTAAACACACAAGCCGTGTGTGGGCAATGTTTGAGAGGCAGAACTGGAACTTCAAAATTCAATGACACAGCTGGGATTTGAAACACAGACCCTCCACTTACCAGGAAGGTGCTCTAACCATTAAGCTACTGTGACAACTTGCCAGTCCCGGGTTTGAAAATTCAATGTCATTCTGGCAGGTTGTCACAGTAGCTTAATGGTTAGAGCACCTGCCTAGTAAGTGGAAAAAATTATTTTGTTGTTTAACGACGCTGTCAATTGCCAGGATCACATCAGCGTCGCCGGTGTGCCGGGATTTCGTCCTGCAGGAGTTCTTTTACATGCCAGTAAATTTACTGACATGGAGCTGTCATTTTTAAGCACACTTAAAAACCATCGGCCTAGGCCGGGTTTGAACCCGCGACCTTGGGAACAGTAAGCCAGCGTCTAACCAACTGAGCCACCCAGAGTGGTTCAAATCCCAGCTTTGGCATTGAATTTTTAAGTTCCAGTTCTACCTCTCAAATATTTACAATCCCTGTTAACAAAATCTTGAATCCTGCTTTCAAAATGGGAAGTGATTTAAAGCATGAAAGAAATTATAAAAACATTGAACTCTTTATGCCAGTTTCAAAGGAACTGCTTGAAATGGTGACCTGAATTTTTGCAGCAAAGTTGACAAGATTTGTGGAGTGCATCAAGAACATCACATACTGCTATTATTCAGGCAGTTAAGTCCTGTTCTAAGGTGATAGGTGTTTCATACTCCATACACTTGAGGTTACCCATCAGTGTGTCCAATCACAGAAATAACTAAAACTAAACCCCGGCGCGACAGCCCACAAGGGGCCAAGGCCTACCGCCCAGCCGCTGCGTCCCCCACCTCTGCCCACTACAGGCGTCATTGGTGAGGTGCAGTATTGGAGGGTGGGACGTGGTCAGCGCCCCGAGCCCTCCCGGCCGGTTATGCGGTCTTCTAGACCCGGGGCCGCTACTTCTCTATCAAGTAGCTCCTCAATTGGTCCCCCCGGGACCTAACGAGGCTGAGTGCACCCCGTGCCAGAGCTCCCAGAGGGGATAAAATCCCCATGCTGGTACCGGGGATCGAACCCGGGTCCTCCGCGCCAGAGGCAAGCGCACTACCAACTGCGCTACGGAGGCGGTCAATCACAGAAATAACAATACTGTTAATCCACTGACCAATCAGAATCATATCCTGAGTATCAGAATCAAGACACTTCTACATATGGAATTAAAGGAGAGGAAATATTTATATACTAACTGCATGACAGGAAACAAACATTTGGGACGTTAGCTTTCGATGTTTTGAATTTAGCCACAATAGTAGTTTGAGTAAAGGAAGCTAATTAATGTTTCAGTATCACATTGTCATTAGTTCGACATCTGAGAGATTTATTTGGCATTAAAGCTTGGGAATGCTGAAAATCAATATTTCTATACTTGAGCAGCAATTTTCAACACATTCTAAGATAACTTTGTACTCAACATTGTTTTAACACCAATTAGCATTTGATACAGTATGTTTAACAGCATATAACTGTGTTATGTTTAGCTGCAGGCTGTGCATTGCCTACCTCAAATTACTTAAATCAGTCAGATCTGAAATCTCTCAAGTTATTTTGATGTGATTCATTAACTGGTAATGATGGCAACCAGAATAAATAGTTGGAACACTGATACTATTTATAAACAGCGGAACAGCCCAGGACACAGACCGGCTCATCATGTGATACAAGAAGTGCAGCAAAGCCGTACTGAAACCTCTTGCCGTGGCTCAGGCTGTTTCACCACCTGAGTGCAGCAGTGCCACTCTTCAGCAGGAGCAAACAACACACCAGTTGCCACTAGTGGCTTGCTGCTTGACTCGAGCAGTCGCTGAGGTGCTCATAACCGTGCCGCCAACGTCACAGCACAGGCAACCCACACCACTGTTCATACCCTTAGGGCAGCAGATACTCACTCAGCAGCAACCGACGCCACCGTTGCTATACCTTCAGCTGCTCCAACCAACACCTCCGCCAAGTCAAATTCCAGCATCACCAGCCGACGCAGATGCCGCCACCACCCACAGTGCAGGCCTGGCGACACAGTGCAGTGGTATGCCAGGTAGCTCAGGACTTCCCATGCCGCTACCTACTGACTGCCGCCAGGCAACACTGGAATTCAGTCAGCAGGGCCACATGGATTATCACTGGCCGTGGCTCATCATCGATGGTTCGGCTGGAATTTCAGGACCTGGGCAACTGAGAAGCAGCCCTGGCTGTGGGACTGTCCTTATTTGGCCAGCGTCTTCGTGTTGAGGCCAGCCGAACTGGTCGTCTGGTCCCCTGTCGCCACTGTTGCCTGTAAGGCCACAAGGCCAATAATTGCACAGCTGGCCCCATGTGCCACTACTGCAGCACCCGGGCCCTTACAGCACAATGCACAGGGCGACCTCAGATGCTGTCATAGGTACTGCACCACCTGTAATGGCTTCGGCCGTTACACAGGCCAGGCGCAGTGCCCTCTCCATCCCCGCCGATGCCAGCTGAGATGCACACCAGTGGGGCACTGCTCCACAGCCAGCTCCATCTGACCAACAACCAGCGCAGACCACATCACCATCAGCAACACCAACACTAGCACCAAGAGACGTTGCCCCGGCCACCCCTTCCCGGGATGCAGTACAGGATCTCCACTCAGAGATCCTCAACATCAGCTCCCACCTAGCCACCCTGGAGGAGGCCATCTCTGCACTTACAGATGCCATCAACAGAATTCGCAGCCACTCAGCCATACCAGATGCAGACTCTCCACCCACACCAGTACCACTCTGAACTGCAGCAATGAGGTTTTGACCTCAAGTCTTCTGGTGGGGTTTTTTAGTGAGTAGGCTGATGGGTTCGAAGCCCAGGTAGAAGTTTTGCACTCAAATGAGGTTAGGGCAATTATCAATTTGAGCACGACCTACTCTGCTTATCTTGCAGAGTGTGTATTCAGTTTCAGTGACTCTCTGTATAATATCTTTGCTCGTCATTAGAACTAAGTTGGATTGATTCCAGTGCTTAATTCTTTTAAATTATAACATATGCAATATAAATAAGAGGAGGATTATTGAGGTAATAAAAATTAACAAGTAGGTTTGATTATATGTACTTTACATCTGTATTAATCCAAATATTAAAATAGGATTTGAGTCGATTAATAACTCTAAACCCCACTCACTTTTTAAAATTTCGTGGAACATTTTTCAGAAGCTAGCTTTCCTCCATTATCAACTGAACATCGACTGAACTGTAGAGGCTGATTTCGCTGAGACTGCTCTGGTGGTGGTTTTAAGTACTTGTATAATGGATCGCTTTGTGGTATATCAAAATTGAAAACTCTGTCTTTGTTTTTCCAGATGAGCTGTTTCCACGTTGACAATTCTTGGTTTCTTGATTATGTTTTAATAATTTTAGATCTGAATTAATGTCGTGGTTTTCTTTCCAAAAATGGGTGGCAACTGCTGACTTTTCTAAGTTTGTATTTTATACATCTGAAATGTTTTGTTCTTGTTTCCAAATTCCTCTTAGTTTTTCCTATATACACCTGGTTGCAGTTATTGCATTCTATTTTATAGATTCCAGACTTTCTATTAGCTGCAATGTTGTCTTCAGGGTTTGAGCCAAGAAAGTTTTTAACGCTATATCTGTTGATTGGAGCCAAATGTATATTGTATTCTTTAAAAATCTTTTTGAATTTGTCAAATGTCTTTGGGTGGTATGTGAATTTTTTACAAATTGTAATTCCTAAAATTAAGACTATGACTGATGTGGTACATTTGCAACAGGATGCTATAAATGATATGAAACAAAGTCACTTAGAAATAAAGAATGATTTAAAATCAATTTGTGAAGAAATGAAAAAAGGAAAAGAAAGTTTGGCTAATGTAAATGATGTGAATGCACTACATAAGTCAAAAGCCACACAATAAACCATGATACACTTAAATTATATTTGTATCAATGTCAAATGTATAATAACTGAATATGTGTTTTATAATAACTCAATATGTGTTGTATAATAACTGAATATGTGTTGTATAAAAACTGAATATGTATTGTGTAGTAACTGAATATGTGAAATTTATAAAGACATGCTGTGTCATGCCAAAACAAAAGACAAAAACATACAGCGAAGAAGACTGTAAAGAAAAAAAAAGTGTTTGTATCAGAAGAATAGGGAAAAATGTTGTATTGTGTTTCAAGATTGTAAATATAGGTGACAACTTGAAAAATAAAACAAGGGGCATGTGAGACAGAATATTGGAAGACCCCAAAAGAAAATCGTTCGTGTGAATATTTGTTAAAAGTGTAGTTTTTTGTTTTTTTTTATGTTGGTATGAGATGGTTAAATGACAAAAACGTGCTACTAATGTTCATTGTTACGAACAACTAAGTTTGTTTAAAGACGTCATAAATATTTCCATATTTAATTTTAATATATATGTATAAATATTAGAATTATATGTGTTCCATAATAAAAGCGTAGAGAGGATGGTTAGGGATCGCTTCCCTAACAAGAAGGAACTATTTGATGGACGCATACGCGGATGTATACGAAAAAGGTGGTATCACGTGAGGTGATGTCAGACTCTTTCCACTAGTGTGTGTGTATAACTCAAGGTGAAAAGACGTGTTGAGGTAACGTGTGAACATTGTAGAACTTTCACCAGATTTTCATCAAACATTAGTTCCACTAAATGAAAAAGTGCAAAGGTTTTAAATCATTTAAAACGGTGCTAGGAGGATTTATTTTAATGTAAAATATAGTAAAAGTGTTAATAAAATAATACATTGTGGTGAAGAAACATCGTGTGATTTTTCATTCCATCCGCTACCACGCCCTGAGATCACAAAGATTTCAATAGCTCAAAGACCCAACGAAGCATAATTATAAAAACTGCACCAACGGTAAGCATTTCTTCCATTTTGCTTAAATAATGTGCCTTTTCCATTATGACTATTTTGTTTCCTTTGTCAGCTTTAGTGTGTATTACTTGTTTTTGTTTCAAGGAATTTATGTTTTTGTGTTTGTTTCTATGATGGGGTTTAGACTTTCAATTATACGCAACAACATCTGGCAAGTTTACAATATGCACCAAAAGTGATGCAGTCCTGGGTTACATATATGTCAATTAAGTGATGTTGCTTCCAAATTGGTACCTGAAGTGGCGTATGTAACCAGTAGAGAGAATAAATAAAAGGTAACTTACTATCAACATTGATGAATGGTCTCCAGCCAAGTATGGCACTTTGGAAGAACCCATACCACATCTCGTGGCCATCACCGAGGTCAATAACACCACCTGATGGTGGTGTGAAATATGAACGTCCAACTTTCACAAACCTGAAACATTTAAACTTTATATAGACATTCAAATTTTGCTTTCTATGCTGCTGTCCTGTAAAAACATTGCACTACATTCACGTCACTTTCTGCACCCTACATAGAAGTACTGCTCCCAAACGCGTATACATATTATACTCGGTGCCAATTAAGAAAGGGATTGACAAATGTTTTGCATGTGGCAGAAAAGCATAAATGAATGGGAGGGGATGGATGCATCTTAGCAGTTGCCATAGCAATGAAAAGAAGGACCAATTAGAGCTAGGGCATTATAGTGGCCCTAGGAACGGTATACACAAGGACATTGTTGTCAACATGTAACACGCATGTAACACGTGATTAGCATGTAGCTCATGAGGAACTCAGCAATAACTATCGCGTCATATAAACAAATAGTGCTGCAGCCCGAGCTTGCAATGCAATGCTTGCATCAGTTTACAGATTGCCTGTGTGTTGAGAAGTTTGTTTGCTTGCATCATTCTATATAGACAGTTATTTGCCTTGTGTTTTTGTGTGAATCTGTGTATCTGTGCGCATGTTGCGAGCTTTTGTAATTGTACTAACGCTTTTAATGTGTATTTAACAATGTCGAAAAATAGTGACAAAGATAGTGCTGCCAAACGAAAAACTGAGAGTACTCGCAAACAAAATAAAACTGTGTTTGGTAAAGATATCCCAATTCAAGGACAAGCGCGGGAAATAGTATGCTCTGAAATAATATATAATTGCATATTCTATCCTTTGAATTAGATTCAATATTTTACTGTTGTCTTTGCATACAAATATAAATAATACGCACTCTATATTCCAGACGAGGGGTGTAAGGGATAGTGATGTGCATCTTATAACTTCTCCTATCCAAATCCCATCGTCTTCCTGCTCGTGGTGCACCCTGCTTTAACAGATGAGGCTCTGGGGACCGAGTCACAGCGGTATTACTGTTTCATCAAAATAGGGGAAATGCCATTTACACATTTACTGCTGACTTGTCATGGCAGTAGGAATGTCCTTCATCTGGCAAATGAAGGAAAGGCTGGTGATATCTTAATGATTTGCCAAGCCTGATCCGGTGGATCTGTAGACCAACGACAGGTGTGTTCCCTCCACATTATGAGGGTTGAGAAGGAACGATTCAACTGCCTACTTGTAAAAAAGAGGTGTCCATAAGAAACAGTTGAAACCTGCTCAATAAATAACTAAATGTTTATGTTTCCTTCTACAAAAGACTCCGGAGTAATAGTCCCCCGTTCGGATCTCTGGATGGGGACTGTATTTGGGGATTTGAACATACTACAATGGAATGCAACTGGATTAGGTCAAGATAAGAAAGCAGAACTCCGTAAGTTACTGCATGAGGCAAACATTGATGCCTTTAGTATCATGGAAGCAAATCTTTCAAAAGACCAACTGAAATATTATGAAATGAAAGGATATACAATTTATCTTCTTCCAAAAAGTAGGCAAATTGCTAGTGGAATCTTAATTGGAGCAAAGAAAAATTTAACATCAAAATGCAAAATTTGTTAAAATAATGAACGAAAATGATAAAGTTGAAATAGCATATTTGAACTTATGTAAAGGAAAGGAGCAATTCTCGATATACTTTGCTTACAATCCTCCATGTAATGTACCAGAATTGAGTTTTTTGAACCTAACCCAAAAGACTATCATAATGGGAGATTTCAATGCTGACTCCAAATGTTGGGGCTACAAAGATACCAATCCAGCAGGGAAATTAACAGGAGAATGGCTACATTCTAATAATATAGAATTAATTTTTAGTGAGGACAATATTGGTACATACATCCATCATAATGGTTCCACATATAATCCAGATCTATTATTTGTGTCATCAGACTTGACAGATAGAACGATACGTAATATTTCTGAAAGTATGGGCTACAACCATAGAGCAACAATAATTGCTAAAATAACATTGAATAAAAACAAAACAAAAACCAGCAATAAAAGTTCCTGGAATTTCAAGAAAGCTAATCGAAGGAATACCAATTGGAATTAGAAAAATTAATGCCTTGTATGATCAAAACTAATATTTCTTGTGACAAAATTAATAATAACCTATGCCAGATTTTACTAAACACTGCAAAAAAATACATCCCTAAAGGAAAAGTTAAAACTTATAAACCCTTTTGGTCTAAAGATTTAGAGATCTTAAAAAATAAACATGAATCGGCTATAAAGTTAGCTGAAAGCAACAAAGATCCTAAAGTATTCTCAACTGGAAAATCAAAGCTGCAAAATTCAAAAGGGAAATTCTATGTGCTAAAAGGAAATTCTATACTAAATTTTTGGAAACGGTTGGTTATAGAAAAGATAATAAAGCCATATATAAGTTCATATCAATACAATATAGAGATGATAAGGCTCCTAAACATCCTATTATATATAGAGATAAAGAATTAACAGATAACCAAAAAATTGCCAATGCATTTAATTCAAATTTTATGTCAGCTAAAATTCCAAAAATGTATAAAAAACTAGAGAAGAACATAAAGAAGGAAATAAAGGAAAATAAAAAAGTAAACCTTTTCATTTAGCTTCAACAGATGAAATATTCTACTGTGAATTTGCAGCTTCTCAACTTGATAGAGCAACCTTTAAAACGCCTAATAACAAAGCTCCAGGACCAGACAAAATTCATCCAGAATTCACAAAACATTTAGGCAAAAATCTGATGTGTTGCACTCACATGACTTTCTCTACTCTCGTACTAACCATTCTTACAAACTCTTATTCCTATGTCTTCTTCATGTTGGCCCAAATGAGCTCGTTATCGACGGGCCGTTAAACCCTAGACATTCATTATTTATTTCTGCCAACAAACTTACTGTTGGTTTTTTAAACACACAAGCCGTGTGTGGGCAAAGTTTGAGAGGTAGAACTGGAACTTAAAAATTCAATGCCACAACTGGGATTTGAACCACAGACCTTCCGCTTACCGGGCGGCTGCTATTGTGACAAACTGCCAGAATGGCATTAAATTCTCAAACCAGTTCGTATTTCTCCTGGTAAACCACAAAGGTGGTTCAAATCCCAGTTGTGGCATTGAATTTTTAAGTTCCAGTTCTACCTCTCAAACTTTGCCCACACACGCTTGTGTGTTTAAAAACACCAACACTAAGTTTGTTGGCATAAATAAATAATAATTACCATCTGAAGGTTATTTAATCCTGGGATATAAAGTACTTACAATAGTAAGTCACCATTGGGGTAATTTGTCTCTGATGTGAGACTGCCTTTGTGGTTTACCAGGAGAAATATGAACTGGTTTGAGAATTCAATGCCATTCTGGCAGTTTGTCACAATAGCTCAGTGGTTAGAGCAGCCGTCCAGTAAGCGGAAGGTCTGTGGTTCAAATCCCAGTTGTGGCATTGAATTTTTAAGTTCCAGTTCTACCTCTCAAACCTAGACGTTCACTTACTCACCTTCATGTTAGTTGAAATAAATATTTGTACAAATTATCTCATTGCTTATTTCCTTGTAGGTGCAAGGGCAATATAAGAATACTGTAGGCTTTGTGCGATAATCAAATCTTTTAAAGCTTTGAGATTCCATTCTCTTTGCACACTTAACATATAAAAAATGAACAACGATGTTCCATTTCACAGAAGTTTTAGGTTTTCAGAAACTCACACATATAACAAGGAATATCTCTGAAATGGTTCACCCTACAAGAAAATTTATTCAGACATAAATTGTATATTTTAGCAAGATCTACATGTTTTGTGTAGTATGATTTGGTCTATCTCTAACGGTTAATCAGTTACGCAAAAGTCGTCCAGAGTAAATACGACTACAGAGGCTATAGCCAGAAAATTCAAGATATACATTTCATTTGTCATTAAAATATCTCAAACATATGACATTTTAATCAAAATTGTTAGAGCCATTTTCAAGAAAATCAAAATTTTTGAAAAATGTTCCATGTAAAGGGTAGTTTAGGGTGGGGCTATTTTCTTCAAAATCTTTGTGTCGCATCCTTGAATGACACTAAACTTAAATACCAACTTTGGTTTTTAATAGACTTTTCATTTTTGAGTTATGCTGTCCACAGACACACACATGGACCTTTTTCTAAAAATGCCTTTTTTTGGACTCAGGGGTCCTCAAAACATATATTTCCGGTGAAATCTCGACATGGAATTTTTGGGTGGAATACAATACTTTCCTTACTTACCAGTAGAGAAAGTAAAAATGCTAAAGCTACATTACTCAAATTCTACAATCATGTCTGGAAATCTTCGGTTCCATCCAATTGGAAAAAAGCTATAACTACCCCAATACTCAAATCAGGTAAACCATCGGATGATATAAATAACTATAGACCTATATCATTAACCAGTGTCCTAGCAAAAGTTATGGAAAGAATGATTTCAGCCAGATTAAATTGTTATCTTGAACTAACAATCTTCTATCACCCTGCCAATCTGACTTTTGCAAAAATCATACAACCAGTGAACAAGTAATTAAACTTAGTCAAGAAATTAAAGAGGGACTTAATTGAAGATACCGTAGCTGTATTTGCTGATCTGAAGTATGCTTATGATACTGTATGGAGATTACAACACATGGGTCACTGGATATCAGAATTCATCTCAGAAAGATATTGTGCAACTTCTTATGGTTCAACATTATCCAAATTCAAAAAAACTCAACTGGATTTACCTGAGGGTGTAGTACTTAGCACCACTCTGTTCAATATCTATATAAATGATCTGCCCAAACAACTTCAACAAACAGGCATCAACACTGCATTGTATGCAGATGACTTAGTAATTTGACAATCACTGAAATGAGACAAAACTTGAAACTCTAACGATAAATGTTCAAAATTCTCTAAATACACTTAAACAATGGTGTTCTAAAACTCTCATGAAAGTAAACATTGCAAAAAGTAACTTTCAGCTCTTTTCCCTAAAAAAGAAACAACCCAATATTACCTTAAATTATGAAAATACAAAATTAACCAGAACAGAAAATGCTGAATATCTTGGAGTACTGTTTGACAAGGGGTTAACCTGGAAAAAACACATTGAAAAAATTAAAGACAAAGCAACCAATCGTTTTAAGCTATTGAAAAGACTTGCAGGAACTAAATGGGGTTGCTCAAGATCTACATTAAATACTACATATAATCTTATATATTTAAATGAGCAATTCTTGTATATACATATATATATTCCGTGCAACTTGGAAACACCTCTTAACGATTTTGATCAAATTTTGTATTCAGATAGAGTTTTGCTTTTTAAGTTCATCTACACAGGCGTAATTCCCGAAAAAAACGTGATTTTGCGTTAAAATATAACATTTTTTATTCCCACTTCTACAGTGCAATTCTTGTATATATATTCCCCGTATTTCAGAAACGGCTTTAAAGATTTGGTTAAATTTTTGTATACATGCATATTACATTCACAGTGTTTTCTCTACTCACTTTTAGGTAACACATTCACATTTCTTTCTCTACTCAGTCTTCTATAAACAATTTTCCATAAAAAACATGATTTTGTACCAAAAACATTTTTTCCCACTTTTAAAATAAGTCATATCATGTTCTGTATGTTTGAAACAGAAGTGCTATTACATTCACACTGTTTTCTCCTCTCACTTTTAGGTAACACATTCACATCTCTTTTACTACTCACTCTACTGTAAACAATTTTCCATAAAAAGTGTGATTTTGCACCGAAAAACACTTTTATCCCCACTTTTAAAATAAGTCAAACCATGTTCTGTATGTTTGAAACAGAAGTGCTATTACATTCACACTTTTTTCTCCTCTCACTATTAGGTGATACACTCACACCTCTTTCTCTACTCACTCTTCTATAAATAAGTAATGCAATTTTCTGTATGTTTGAAATAGAGATGCTGCATATTACATTCACAGTGGTTTCTCTACTTACTTTTTGGTATCACATTTACATCTTGTTCTCTACTCACCCTTCTATAAATAATTTTCCATAAAAAACGTGATTTTGCACCAAAAAACACTTTTATCCCCACTTTTAAAATTAGTCATACCATGCTCTGTATGTTTTAAATAGAAATGCTTTTACATTCACACTGTTTTCTCCTCTCACTATTAGGTAACACATTCACATCTCTTTCTTTACTCACTCTTCTACAAAGAAGTCATGCAATTTTCTGTATGTTTGAAATAGAAATGCTACATATTACAATCACACTGTTTTCTCCTCTCGCTATTAGGTAACATTCACATCTCTTTCTCTCAGGCGCGGCTCCTCAGGGTAGGCAGGGTAGGCATTGCCTACCCTATCGTAATACATCAACAAATAATGTTTAACTATGATTCTGCATTTTATCATTTGAACCGTCATTTTCCCCCTAATTGCAGTTCAAGAAAAGTTTTCTCGGTTATAATGACTAGCGCATGGTCAAATCCTTTAATCTCAATTCCGATTCATCAAAACTGTGCTGCGTGTTTGAAACGCGCGGCAGAAATGATACGCATGGAACCTGGGTAGTGGAGAGCAAGCAGCTTAACCTCTGCCTGCCCGGCCCCATTTCCTCAGTACGAGGCCCTTGAACAGGGATAAGGAAACATTCCGTCTGTATACACACTCCGAGCATGCGTAGACGTATCTGCCAGCACTCCGAACACTTGCCTGCCCAAATCCGAATTTATGCGACATTTTCCGAACAGCCATACTCCACGAACGAAGATCTCAGAGACCCGAACGTGTCGTTATAGGTTGCGCGTTTGTTCTTGACGAATGACCTTGAACATAAATCCAGTGAGTAGATCTACCCTTAATAAACAGGTCAGCAAATGTTTATGCTACGATAACAGACACCTCTGTTTTCCTCTGTCGCGTTTGTGTATACAGTCGACTGCAAAAGTTTTGTGCGGTACGGATGTATGTGTGCATGCAACAAAATAGCAATTCAGACGAGGGAGAGATGTCGGGAATAGAATAAATGCAAGAAAGTTAAGTGGAAACAGTTATAGAGGTATAGTGTATAATACGTGTGGCTGATATTACTGCAAGTGTCATAAATTGATTTGTAGTGTTGTACTACTTCAGCTCAGAAGCATGCGCGTCATCTCACTGCAGACTGTACCTCCTCTCTCACGTTCCCGCAAAAGCTGAGTGGACTCGCATTCAACCTTTCATATAAAATTTTCATTCGTCAAGAAGTAACGCGCGACCTGTATCACTCTGTAATACCAGTATGACCGACTTAATTAGTGAACTATTACAAATTCCGCTTTCGCAGCGCACTGACAATGAAAAGAGGAGTGTTTTAGCCATTTAACACAAAGCTGCAGTCACACAATTTTCCAATTTCTTAATCCATTTTAGTCATGGGCATCGCGAAATGGGGGCAAGGGGGGCCATGGCCCCCCCTTGTAAGTTGGTGAACTTAATGTGCAGTTACTAACTATTAAACTATTATTTTAATTTTGATGTAAAGAACAATTTTTGTTTAGCACAAATTAATACGGTTATCTGCAACAAATACTATAAATTTTGACAGTAAAATAATGATTTAATATTATATGATTGCAAATTTCCAACATGTGTCCCCCCCCCCCCCCCCCCGGAAAAAAGTCTGCCGACACTCGTGATTTTAGTTGTGGCGGTAATTCGTCCGTAAGTCACACTCATTCACTCTGCTCTTATTAAACAACCAAACAATATATTTCGGATAAACGGGGTTTATTATTATTATCATCATCATTATTATTATTATCATCATCATCATCATAATCATCATCGTCGTTGTTGTTGCTGCTGCTGTTACACTTTGCCTACCCTAAAATTTTGACTGCGAGCCGCCACTGCTTTCTCTACTCACTCTTCTACAAAGAAGTCATGCACTTTTTTGTATGTTTGAAATAGAAATGCTACATATTATATTCATACTGTTTTCTCTACTTGCTTTTGGGTGACACACTCATAACTTTTTCTCTACTTACTCTTCTAGAAATAAGTCATACAATTTTGTGCATGTTTGATATAGAAATGCTGCACGTTACATTCACAGTGTTTACTCACTTTTAGGTAACACCTTCACATGTCTTTCTCCACTCACTCTTCTACAAACAATTCATATCATCTATACAACTTGAATGTGTGTATACATCTAACTGTTAATCTCGAAAACCGCTTAACCGATCACCGCAAAATTCGGCACGTATATGTATTTTTTTCATGGAGTGTTTTTATGGTAACAATTTTACTACACAATATATTACTTTCAAATGGTTTTCTACTCGGTTTTCTTTTACGTAGCGCATTCATGTATCCTCTGTTTGCCCTTCAACATACAATTCATATAATATTCTAGGATTGAAATATAAATGCAGCGTATTACATTCACACGATTTCCTCTACTAATTCTTCCTTTATGAGACACAATGAGTCTTCTTTCGCTATTCGTCCTTCAACATATAATTCATACAAGTTGCTATATGTTTGAAACAAATACAATGTATTACATTCATACTACTTTCTCTACTCACTTTTGTTTTACGTAACAATTCACATGTTATTCCCTATGGTTTATCAACTTCATACATACCAATGCCTATACATATCTTATGTTGAAGAGTGATTAAATCCCAAAACAGGTTGACCGATCGCCATGAAAAGTGACATATCTAATTTTTTTCATGGCAAAGGTTTTTATGTAATCCATTTTACCACGCAATGTATTACATTCACATGGTTTTCTCTACTCCCTTTTCTTTTACCTAACATACTACTCCCTCTTCTGCAAACAATCCATACATTTTTCCATACACTTGAAATATAAGTGCAACGTAGAACATTCACATGGTTTTTCTACTCATTTTTCTTTAGTAAAAACAATCACATTTCTTTCACTACTCCCGCTTCGACGAACAATTACGAACAATTCGTACAATTTTCTATATGTTTGAAACATAAATGCATAGTACATTCACATGGCTTTATCAACCAGCGTTTCTTCCTGTAGTATTTGTTATTCTTCAACATTGCTTTTGCTTAGTGTCATTCTGGTGTTTTAATAAAAAATAAAGAAATAGTTAAAAAAGTAAAGTAATCACAATTGGTGTCAGGAGTGTGACGAAAAGCATGATATGGAACAGTTGATGAAACAAATGTTAGCCAAAATGAACATAATGGGAAATGAAATTAATTCCGGAATGCGGCAGAGGAAACAAATATGAAAACATTGGAAAAATGTAAACTACGGAATAGAAAATATGGGAACAAAAATGGAAGCCAAATTGAAAATGTAAACTCCGAAACGGAAAAGATGAAGACGGGAATTCCAATATGAAGACAGGTCTATTGGAGAATACTAACGAGCGACTGGCCGGGGTTAAGAAAGTCATGGAAGAACTCGACTGAAGTATGAAGGACCTTGGCCAACGTGTTAACGTCCTGGAGTCAATCACAGCAGCAAAGAACTGAACTCCATGATGGAACAAATGCTCGACGAAAACCTCAAACTGGGTGGATATCTATGGGGGAGGCCTGCTTTCAGCAGTACACGTTTTACAGCTGAAATGATGGTGTTTATGAAATATTTTTATGTATTTCTATATCTCTTGTATTCTTAACAATTGCGACAAGTAGTTTTATTTAGTTAATGTTTTGCCTTTCAGGTTTATCTAAGTATCTTCTCCCACAAAAAACAAGATTTCACAAAAACAGAGGTGAAAAATGCCGAGCGAAGCTCGGTCGCCCAGGTACTACATACATAAAGCCAGTTCTTAAATATTGTGGAGATATACTGATAACAGGACACCTTTAACTTTCACTATACTTGAATGCATACAAAATCAAGCTCTTAGATTAATTACTGGTGCTATCAAAACTACTCCTATAATGACCTTACAAGCATTTACATGTATTCGGCCCATAATGACAGATCTAGAAATGCAAGCATTTTTAACATATGAAAAACTTTTAAGGCTTCCAGAGAATAATAAATGGGTAAAACAACGCACATCTACCTTCAACTTGAAAACTCAATCAGGTTTCATACAGAAAGTTCAACAACTAAGAAATAAACTAGATTACCCATCTCATGCCTCTTAACCCAGTGAACATCATTGAATTACAATATTACCTTGATTTAACTGCAGATTTTAAAAAGAAAGAAAATTCATCTATAGAAGCTAAAATATATGGTACCCTTGAAACCATAAATGTAAGATATCCAGCTAATGAATGGAATCACATTTATACAGATGTCTGTCTCTCTTTACAATCAAGATGGAGCAGGAGCAGGAGCTACCTGTAAATTTTTTTCTTTCTATAAGCATGTTGGACTTTAGTTAACAAGTTTTTATGGAGAATTCTAAAGTAAGAACAAATTAGAAACTAAAAACTTCACTTATCTTATTGTTTTGGTGCTAACCCTGGGGTTTCAAGCTGTGTCCAGCTCATTCTAACCCCAGGGTTAGCACCAAAACAATAAGATAAGTGAAGTTTTTAGTTTCTGATTTGTTCTTACTTTAGAATCTTGTTGCTTCACTGTTAATAGCTTCAATTTTCCCTTATTTTATGGAGAAATTGATGCAATTTATATATCCTTACAAAATCTGTTCACCTGGAGAAATAAGTTTTTCAACATAGTCTTCTTATCAGATTCCAAAGCATTCAAGCTATTATTTCAACTGACTACCCTAAAATGGGTAAAATAAAGGAAATTCATTGTATGATTAAACATCTCCAAAATTTAAATGTACTGTTTTCCAATGGATCCCATCCCACTATGGAATTTCTGGAAATGATCAAGCAGACATGTTGGCCAAGAAGGGTTCCAAAATTGCTCAAACAACAAAACAAAATATCCCCTATGAAACAGTTACAAGGTTAATCAAAAACATCTTCACAAAAAAAATATGAATATCTTGCTTCTTCTGAAAAACTTAATTGGAAGCATCTCCAAAATAAACTTAAAACAATTCCAGATCTACCAAGAAAATCATCAGTTGCAATGTTCAGATTAATCTAAAGCCATGATTGTCTGAGTGGACATTTGTTCAAGATTGGATTAATGACTTCCCCACTGTGCTGTTTATGTAAAAAAAAATGACTTAATGAACATTGATCATTGGGAAAAAATATTTATTGTAAAAAACAGGAACCGTGTTATGAAATTTTAAACACCTTCTATAGATTGTATTTATAGATTTTTGTTTTCAGAGATTGGTAATTAAAATGAGCATCAGTATCTATGTTTTTTGTTTTCAGAGATTAGTG
The DNA here is from genome assembly GCA_030765045.1 of Tenodera sinensis. Classification (NCBI taxonomy): domain Eukaryota; kingdom Metazoa; phylum Arthropoda; class Insecta; order Mantodea; family Mantidae; genus Tenodera; species Tenodera sinensis. Next base: position 180,930,654 of record CM060966.1, read on the forward strand.
ATTAAAATGAACATCTGTAGCTTTGGTAACAAATTTGTTTGTATAGCTTTGAGAATGAGTTGGAGTCAACTCGAAACTTTAGTCAGCTTTGCACCAAGAACTTGCAATATTACTAAGTGAAGTTTTTAGTTTCTAATTTGTTCTTACTTTAGAATTGATCACCTAATTGTATGTGAAATTCTCCAAAATCAAGAAGATCTAGTCTCTATTGGGAGGCAAGAAGAAGAATCACTTTATCAAATTCTGAGCATTAGACGCACACACATTCCAGATGCAATCAAATCTTCTTCGCACACAATCATACTGTGCTCTCCATGTGGTCAGTAAGTGGCAACAAATAAGCGCAACGTGGCCTCTCCCTCACTGCGAGCTGTCAATCCCTTTCTTAGTTGGTGCCGACTATAATAACCAATTTGGTATTCAAACTCAGTATGTTCTGAAGATACCACAATAGTTTTCAACAAATCCTTTACAAGAAACATTTTTCAAAATTAGAATTTTCTGAAAAATGGCTGTTAAATGATTTTGATTAAAATACCACTTGATAAAAGATATTGGCATGGCACATAAGATGTACATCTTCAATTTTGTGGCAATACCCTGTAAAATCCCTTCATTTTGTATGATCTTGTGTAACTGGTAAACATTACACGATACAACAAAAATACAGATCTCTCTGTTTTGTGTTTTCAGTCATTTAAAGATATGTATTATTTGAGAGGTAGAAATGGAACTTAAAAACACCGACAGTACGTTTGTTGGCATAAATAAATAATATGTATTATTGTTTCAAATTTTCAATACTTATTCTCTCATCTTTTCTTGGAAGTGTTCAAAACAGTGTTGCTGTAATCAATTAAATTCAAAGATAAGTCAATAACATTAAAATGGACTTCTGAAACATGTTCCAGGAAATTCTAAAGTGTTGTTAGTGTTATTGACTTACCTTTGAACTTAACTTATGCTTTTGTTGATTTTCAGGTTGTTTTTTTTTTGTAGCATTTAATGCCCACTTTTACTACTACGGCACTGCAGGCGGTGAGACTGATGATACACAGAATGAAGATGGAGCACAGATGGAATGAGATGGCAGGGGAAATCAAAGAACCCAGCGCCACTTTGTCCACCACGAATCCCATATTTAGTTGCCTGGGATTGAAACCGGGCCACTTTGATGAGAAGCAAGTGGTCTACAGTGCCGCCGTTGATTTTCAGTTACTCATCAAAATTGCGTGGAAAGAGTACCGTCAAATGGGGTTACTTGGGACACTTCAAATTCAAATGACTCTGCAGCAGAATGTTGTTGCTGTACAAACATAGTAAGTATGTCATATCTTGGGTGGCCATCTCTAGCAAATATATACACATCACTTACATTCTGCAAACCAACAACTGCATAAAAAAACAATTTTAGGGCTGGCCCAAGTTACCCTGGGTTCAGGGTTACTTGGGACAGTTGTATGTTTTTCACTGTATTCAGTACATTTTTATTTAATGTCCCAAACTTGCCAATGTTTATGTAAGATATGACAAAATTATGAAGTATAAATATCATTACAAAGTTGATAGCTGTATTTAAAAATAAAAATTACACATGAAAAACATACCTGCCTCTGCTGATTTGAGGAGGTTTAACGACTTTTATCATCTGACTTTCCCTGACCTTTATCAACATCAATAGATGGAAATACAAGGGATGTTATCTAAAGTAAGAACAAATTAGAAACTAAAAGCTTCACTTATCTTAGTAATATTACAAGTTCTTTGGTGCTGACAAAGTTTCAAGTTGACTCCAACTCATTCTCAAAGCTATATGATGTTTTCCTTGATAGTTTTACAGAAATACAATTAATGAACAATAACTTATGGAGCACACTTTTACTTCTTCCCTAGATCATCACAAAGATTTGTTTCCATAATTTATTATTGCCTCAGGTGGCACATTATGAAGGGATTGTTCCAGTTATGAAAAGTACAGCTCAAGAGATTCCCAGTCAAATTTGAAGCTCTGGCTTGTTTAATATTTTCACTGAATCTCATTTTCAGTTGCTCACACTGGCATAGTGTTTTTGAACCTGAGTATGTTAACCCCCCTCTTGTCCAGATCACCCTCACATCAAATTCTGTCATTGGAAATCCCCAGTCTGCTGTCATCTCCAAACATTTTGATAAAATCTGTTCATCCTCTGCTGAAAGTGCACAGGGATGACCATACTTATTTGGGTTTTTCCCTGATAATTTGCAGTAAAGTGTACTTTTTGGCACACTATACTTTTCCGCTGCTTTCCTGATGGATATATTTTCATTTTTTACGGCATCTATAGCGCGATCCAAATTAGCAACAGAAAAGTCACAATATCTGCTGACTCCCACCACACGCAAGTATTTCCTTGGCATAGTTTCAAGCCTGAAATAAATGTTTAAATTTCATTAGTCTTTAAAAATTACCACATCCATTAAAACAAGAGTAACTTGGGACAGTGTTCCAAGTAATCCCAAAGCGTACAATTAAAATTCTGGGAAGTTTTATGTGAACAAGTTGGCAACAATATGAAATCAATATGTGATACGTACACCTACCTTAGCGTATATTTGAAGCATATTAATACCTATGTACAATATTCCAAGTTTGGCACAATACAAGGTACTCAATTCTACCTATAGCCTTTGAAACAATAAGTAAAAAATGTCCCAAGTTACCCCATTGGACCCGGTATGTCATTTCAAGAGCAGTTGTTAAACATTTGAATATCACTATTCCCATTGTAATCATAACACAATGTGTAATGTAACTATTTCTGTAAACATTTATCTCCATTAGAAAGAAGTAGATTGAAAAACTTGCGAGAATAATTTGTATATCCAGTTTTCAACAGTAGAATGTAACATGTGCAGCTGTATTTTATTGTAAGTGGGCCAATGAGCTCTTTACTTCAGGGTCGTATTAGCAGGTAGAAGATAAGAGAAACTACCTTCTAATTAAAGTCCAGATTCTGCCAAAATTATTTTTATTTGGTTTAAGATAAAATACATTCAAGTTATTTCACTTTTTGTACTTGTACTCCCACTTCTCATGTAACCACAACTCACCTGAACGATGCTGCATGATGCAGCACCACATCAATGGCTTGCAGGGCTGTCTGAGGTGCTGCAGAGAACTCCCACTTCTCATGTAACCACAACTCACCTGAACGATGCAGCATGATGCAGCACCACATCAATGGCTTGCAGGGCTGTCTGAGGTGCTGCAGAGAACTCCCACTTCTCATGTAACCACAACTCACCTGAACGATGCTGCATGATGCAGCACCACATCAATGGCTTGCAGGGCTGTCTGAGGTGCTGCAGAGAACTCCCACTTCTCATGTAACTAAGAGATGAAGTAACCACAACTCACCTGAACGATGCAGCATGATGCAGCACCACATCAATGGCTTGCAGGGCTGTCTGAGGTGCCTGCAGAGAACTCCCACTTCTCATGTAACCACAACTCACCTGAACGATGCAGCATGACGCAGCACCACATCAATGGCTTGCAGGGCTGTCTGAGGTGCTGCAGAGAACTCCCACTTCTCATGTAACCACAACTCACCTGAACGATGCAGCATGACGCAGCACCACATCAATGGCTTGCAGGGCTGTCTGAGGTGCCTGCAGAGAACTCCCACTTCTCATGTAACCACAACTCACCTGAACGATGCAGCATGACGCAGCACCACATCAATGGCTTGCAGTGCTGTCTGAGGTGCTGCAGAGAACTCCCACTTCTCATGTAACTAAGAGATGAAGTAACCACAACTCACCTGAACGATGCAGCATGACGCAGCACCACATCAATGGCTTGCAGGGCTGTCTGAGGTGCTGCAGAGAACTCCCACTTCTCATGTAACTAAGAGATGAAGTAACCACAACTCACCTGAACGATGCAGCATGACGCAGCACCACATCAATGGCTTGCAGGGCTGTCTGAGGTGCTGCAGAGAACTCCCACTTCTCATGTAACTAAGAGATGAAGTAACCACAACTCACCTGAACGATGCAGCATGACGCAGCACCACATCAATGGCTTGCAGGGCTGTCTGAGGTGCTGCAGAGAACTCCCACTTCTCATGTAACTAAGAGATGAAGTAACCACAACTCACCTGAACGATGCAGCATGATGCAGCACCACATCAATGGCTTGCAGGGCTGTCTGAGGTGCCTGCAGAGAACTCCCACTTCTCATGTAACCACAACTCACCTGAACGATGCAGCATGACGCAGCACCACATCAATGGCTTGCAGGGCTGTCTGAGGTGCTGCAGAGAACTCCCACTTCTCATGTAACCACAACTCACCTGAACGATGCAGCATGACGCAGCACCACATCAATGGCTTGCAGGGCTGTCTGAGGTGCCTGCAGAGAACTCCCACTTCTCATGTAACCACAACTCACCTGAACGATGCAGCATGACGCAGCACCACATCAATGGCTTGCAGGGCTGTCTGAGGTGCCTGCAGAGAACTCCCACTTCTCATGTAACTTTTTAGTGACTGCAGATCCACTTCTGAAGCAAATTTTACTGTTATCTTGTACGGTTTGTCCTTCATGCTCTCGCTATCTTTTACCTGTACTTCGCCACTGATCTGAAAATAAAAAAGCTTGTGTTGGTATAATACAGCTTGTATAGAGGTAGCAATTTAATGACAGCTTCTAAAGTACCACCATAACGGAATAACTCACTAGAATCTGGTGATATTTGGGTTGTTAGGTTCAACACATTTCGATGAACTTACTAACATGCCAAGCAATTCCAAAAATGGAAGGAGATCTTCACATGCAATTAACATCTTATTACTGGGATGCCATACGGAGAATGGATGAAGTCCAAGTTCCAGAGCATTAGCAAACAACAAGTTCAACTCATCAAATAGTCACATTACTCTTAAGTGTTCCAATTTGGCACACAGATCAATTTCTTACTTACTAATATTATTGGATTATTATTAATTACTAAGGCACTAACTTCACATTTAACTAGAAATCTGAATGGCTTAGCAATTTTTGATGCATGCATGTTTGTGTGGGCATTTTAGTTTTAGAGAAAAAACCAAGAAATTTAATTGTTTGGTTTGGTGAAGTATGTGACTGAGTTGCTCTTATTACTACTACAATACAGTGATATAACAACATATGTGGGTTCAAAGTTCTTCAGATTTATACGACCTTTACCACCAGTCTGTTTAAATGAATCACATTGAGCTCCTTGTCTCAAACAGGAAGTGCAGAATTGAACCAACTTCACGGGTTGATGGTGTACACAACTGCTTATCACCACATTTTTGCACGAGAGATGGAGTTTTTTTTTTCTTTTCTTTTTGTTAATCTCCAACATAGTGTCATATTAGATGATGAATTAATGAAATGGGTTACACGATGCTCATATGAGCTCGAGGTCCATAGAACACACTGGTATTACACAGAGTGATAGCAAAACAATTTGGGTCTCTCAGATCTTCGCTCGTAGGGTATGGCTGTTCGGAAAATGTCACATAAATTCGGATTTGGGCAGGCAAGTGTTCGGTCTGCTGGCAGACGCGTCTACGCATGCTCGGACTGCATATACAGACGGAATGTTTCCTTATCCATGTTCAAGGGCCTCGTGCTGAGGAAAGGGGGCCAGGCCGGCAGAGGTTAAGCTAGCTGGTTCTCCACTACCCAGGTTCCATGCGTATCAATTCTGCCGCACGTTTCAAACACGCAGCACAGTTTTGATGAATCGGAATTGAGATTCAAGGATTTGACCATGCTTTTCTGAACTGCAATTTAGGGAAAGTGACGGTTCAAATGATAAAATGCAGAATCATAGTTAAACATTATTTGTTGATGTATTACAGTAGTGCAGGCAATGCCTACCCTGCCTACCCTGAGGAGCCACTATACAATTGTGGCTCTATATGGGGGAGCTTTAGCAAATAAACATTAGGCAATGCACACTTTCAACTACTGGGACACCAAGATACAAGCATTTCCACAAACTCATCAAGTTGGGCTAGTTCTCCTTTGTTCTGCAGTGGTAGAGTGCAAAGGAACATTTTGAGGTCCACCAGGACGCATATGGATGTGACACAATACAGCAGATTATGGAAAGATGAGAACTATATATATCAAAATCATGAATATTGTAAAAAAAAAACCAAGGACAACTTTAGCAACAAGAAAATGTATTACCTATACATTGTAAACCTATGTTTATTATTATTATTATTATTATTATTATTATTATTATTATTATTATTATTATTATTATTATTATTATTATTATTATTATTGTTATTATTATTATTATTATTATTATTATTATTACCACCACTACTACCATCATCATCATCATCATCATCATCATCATCATCATCATCATCATCAATAACTATCCATTGGAACCGTTACTTACAACATCTCCAAACGGCAGTTTTCCACAGCTGTACAGGTTTTTCCTTCCATCAAATGCTGGGAAGCGTGTAGGATAATATATTTTTCTGAACTCCTCCATAGCGTGTCTGCAAAATCAAGTTACACACAAGGTTACAATGTAGGGACACCCATTTCTAAAGCAGTAAACAAATTATACACAAGTTCACAACATCATTGCTCTTTTATTTCTCTAAGGGAGGCCTTCATGATGTAGACCTGCACCACACACAGTCATGATGTAGACTTGCACCACACACAGTCATGATGTAGACCTGCACCACACACAGTCATGATGTAGACCTGCACCACACACAGTCGTGATGTAGACCTGCACCACACACAGTCATGATGTAGACCTGCACCACACACAGTCATGATGTAGACCTGCACCACACACAGTCATGATGTAGACCTGCACCACACACAGTCGTGATGTAGACCTGCACCACACACAGTCGTGATGTAGACCTGCACCACACACAGTCATGATGTAGACCTGCACCACACACAGTCATGATGTAGACCTGCACCACACACAGTCATGATGTAGACTTGCACCACACACAGTCGTGATGTAGACCTGCACCACACACAGTCATGATGTAGACTTGCACCACACACAGTCATGATGTAGACCTGCACCACACACAGTCATGATGTAGACCTGCACCACACACAGTCATGATGTAGACTTGCACCACACACAGTCATGATGTAGACTTGCACCACACACAGTCATGATGTAGACCTGCACCACACACAGTCATGATGTAGACCTGCACCACACACAGTCATGATGTAGACCTGCACCACACACAGTCGTGATGTAGACCTGCACCACACACAGTCATGATGTAGACCTGCACCACACACAGTCATGATGTAGACCTGCACCACACACAGTCATGATGTAGACTTGCACCACACACAGTCATGATGTAGACCTGCACCACACACAGTCATGATGTAGACTTGCACCACACACAGTCGTGATGTAGACCTGCACCACACAAAGTCATGATGTAGACTTGCACCACACACAGTCATGATGTAGACTTGTACCACACACAGTCATGATGTAGACCTGTACCACACACAGTCATGATGTAGACCTGCACCACACACAGTCATAATGTAGACTTGTACCACACACAGTCATGATACAGACTTGTACCACACACAGTCATGATGTAGACTTGCACCACACACAGTCATGATGTAGACTTCGTATATACACAGCTGTATTTTGTGTAAATGTTAAGTTATTTTAATGAAACAAAAACTAGTATAAAACTTGTTATTTGCAGTGTAAATGTGCATCAGCAAAGTTGAGTTGTATTTACAAAACGTTGAAATGGCACAATTTTGTTTCACTGTGGTGAAAAGTCAACTTTGCTCTGTCGAACGCATCTAATATAAGTTCTCGGAAAGGTTCCGTAAAGAAACACCCATTGTATATGTGGCTAATGCATCAGCGTACTGTGTAATAAATCGCTACTGCATGCGTGGTCTCTTGAGTCATCAGAATAGATCAACATTACAACTTTTGCTTACGCGAGTTTCGTAACTGAGTAGAGTCCGTGTCTTTCTTTGTTGAAATACATATGTATTCTTTCCTGCTTGTAGCTGAAGGGAGAAGTGGTATAAAAAGGTCTTTTTGCACCAACTGGATATAACCATATACAATTGTTTGGGGATTTGGACAGCTCTCTAAACCCACACAGGACAATGACCGACCTTGACTACCGACTATAAATAACTCGCAGCCTAATTGAACAATACCACGTTGGGGGTTGAAAATCCAAAACCCCTGCACCCCTCAGACTTCAAGGAAAACATTATCCTAAAAGGATACCACCAACAGCAAAGAAGTCCCGCCCATTTCGAAGGTGTTTCGTGTGCCGCAAGAAGGGAATTCGTGAATGTGGGGATGTACGTACCCTTGTGAGTTTATCCCTGTTTTGAGGTAAATCACTGCAGAACGAACATATTAAGGTAAGCCAATAAAGTATATAGACCTTACTAAAATGTTTCATAAAGGGAAAATTATAATAAGTTGAGATGGGTAAGGGATAAATAAGGGTTAAACGCTTAAACGCACTGGACGCCGATATCGCTCATCCGCCATTTTAAATGGACGTGATTTCATATCGATATCCCTCAAGAGTTTAAGGATATTGTATGTTCAATTTAGAAATTTACCAAATTTTTTAATAGATAAATATTAATATGCCATCCAGACCAATAAGCAGAGACCTCTTGTGGTATAAATACAACAGCTCAGACAGCCAACACCTCAGCTGCTATGCAAACTTCTCCGAGCAGACCACGACCATGCCACTGAAGATGTCCACTGCAGTTGTGGACGAAACGTCTGGAAACTAACACCAGCAGGCCAAGGGATAACATCCCAGAAATAACTTCTAGTTATAGTGACTTTGGTCGTGAAAGCCTACATTCTCTCAGTTAGTGACATTATAAACCATGTATATCCAATTCAAGAAACTAGATGGCTTCAAATACTCATCACAATTTTTTTTTTTTTTTTTTTTTTTTTTTTTTTTTTTTTTTTTTTTTTTTTGGCAAAGCAGTTCTTTATTGGTAAATTGACAACACATATCTGTTACACTCACCATAGAGAATCCCTGGTTAATGTATGGCCAAAGCAGTAACTTCCACCATGTATATTAACGTATATAGTATATACATATACACATTATTTATTTATGCCAACAAACTTACTGTTGGTGTTTTTAAACACACAAGCCGTGTGTAGGCAAAGTTTGAGAGGTAGAACTGGAACTTAAAAATTCAATACCACAACTGGGATTTGAACTACAGACCCTCCGCTTACCAGGCGGCTGCCAGTTCTACCTCTCAAACTTTATATACACATATATTACTGATATATCCGACAGTCAAGAGCAACCAAGGACATAGGAAAGTTCCTACGAACTAGTCCTGCATAAACCACAGTTTTTGTGAAGCAATTTTGTGTTTAACTAAAAAAGTTTAATGTAGCAATTAAATCAGCATTGGTCAATCATTCCATGAAGCAAACAGAACATTATAGAAACTTCAGTTATAAAGAAATAAGCAAATCAGTGGTTTTTTAAAGTATCTAAAGTAAAAACAAATTAGAAACTAAAAGCTTCACTTATCTTAGTAATATTCCAAGTTGTTTGGTGCTAACAAGCTTTGAGTTGACTCCAACTATTCTCAGTGGTAATTATTTATTTATTTATTTATTTGTTTATTTATGCCAACAAACTTACTGTTGGTGTTTTTAAACACACAAGCCATGTGTGGGCAATGTTTGAGAGATAGAACTCGGAACTTAAAAATTCAATGCCACAGCTGGGATTTGAACCACAGACACTCCGCTTACTAGGCAGGTGCTCTAACCATTAAGCTACAGTGACAACCTGCTAGAATGACATTGAATTCTCCAACCAATTCATATTTCTCCCAGCTGTGGCATTGAGGTTTTCAGTTCCAATTGTACCTCTCAAACATTGCCCACACATAGCTTGTGTGTTTAGAAACACCAACAGTAAGTTTGTTGGCATAAATAAATAATAAATCAATAGAGTCCAGTCATTCCACCAGACAAAAAGAACATTACAGAAAATCAGACATAACGAAATAGGTAAATCAGTAGTGGTAGATCATTTCTGGAAAATGAGCCACAATAAAAATGGAGGAGTTAAATTGCTTAAAAAGCAAGAGAAATGCAACATGGCTATATGGGAGATGTTTATTTACGAGGATGTTCAACGCCTCTTGCTTCAACTGACTTGAGTGGGGGGATACACTTTCCATTACTTTTGATCTGGATGTTCAGCTGCTAGGAAACTTGTTCCCAAATTATGTGGTGAACAAAACCTACGAATGTGACGCTGACCAATTCAAATTTTTAAAACTATTTTGTTGACGTGTTTTCTTATATTTACTTACATGAAGAATCCACCAGTGAAAAATATTGGAGAGCAAGAGGATTAATGACTTCATTGTCAGAAATGCAGCATTAGTTAACAACAACAACAACTTACATGAGGAGGCGCTTGGGCTTATCAGGATCAAACGTGACATCATAGTGCACTGCAACGTCACTCTTCAGTCTGTTCAGGTTGAGTGACAGCATGTTCGTCGCAACTCTTATTTTCCTGCCTGCAGTGCCAGTCTTTTTCCTTGCTGGGATGTGCAGTGCCATCTTCGTCATTTGGGTTGTCAGCTGTTGCACAGGTCCTGGCCTTGATGCACCTCCTACTAAACACAAAACTTAACTTTTACGGCTGTCATAGCACTGCAATTATTTTCTTTTACTTTTTCCACTACTTTATTTCAACAAAACAAATATCTGAAGTAAAGGCTGGAGGGAGGCGTGTGCATTTTTTCATAGGTATACTGCACATGAACTTTACTATTATCCCTTGTGTATGTAAACAACTGCAGCTATAGTCGGCACAGTTTATCAGCAGTCCCCAGGAGTTCAAAATGGCCGACATTATACTAAACAGCTGACAGAAGTATCACAAACAGCAGTCCTGCTGAAGTACATAATAAAGCCCCTTCAAACCTCAAATATCACAGTGTTAAAGTAACATGCTTTCAAACAATAATAATGCTTGAACATCGTTACCATACAACACATGATGAACCTACTCACCTTCGGCAAATCTTGTGCTGCAATAACGCTTTTGGATAAAATTACTTCCGAGCGCTATCGTATTATATACAAGATGTACTACTGTGTAGCCTATACAAAAATAACAACATTAACTATAATTGCATATACTGTCTAAAACAATTCAAAACAAAATCAGGCAAAAACGAGCATTACCTCCACTAATTGATTAATTAATCAATACAGCGTCTAAACAGAATCTTGTTTTAAAATCTATCGGTTGGCCTCTCTGCAACACGTTCATAAACTGGCAACATAACAGATGCAATAACACCAACTATGGCCATAGCGTTACCATGGTTATATGTTACAAACAGTTGGCCGCACTAAGACCATTCGAATAATATCGGATGCAGATAAATTGGCACATTGTAAGCCACTATTTGTACAACTAAGAATAGTGACAGTAGTGAACTTGTATATCTATACAGTCCTCATTTATATAAAAAAGAATATATATGATTATCATTAGAGACAGGATATCCATAAATATAACACAAGAAATACAAACCAAATTGATACAGCTTATAATAGACTGTCAAAATCACAAAATAGCTTTGAAGCGTTAGGTATAAAAATGTATAACACACTATCAAATGAGGTAACTCAACTGATGTATAATAGATTTGAACATAGACTTTATGACAGATTATTAAACAATCCGTACTACTCTCTACAAGAATATTTTGAAAATTCAACTCAGCTGTAAATATCACTGTGATTGTATCTTATCTTTGGAATGTACATTGCCACTCAACAAATGGATATATCCATATACGCTCCATACCTGTGTCTGTAAGACAACTGAATGCATTAAAAGTAATATACAGTAGGTCATAGTGAATATCGGTAGCATTATTCTTATAACTGATATTTGTAAATATGTATGTATATATAATCTTGCTAGAATCTATCTGTTATATATAACATGTAAACTACGCTGACGTTGTCTATTGCTGTAACAGGCCTAATGACAATAAAATCTATTATTATTATTATTATTATTATTATTATTATTATTATTATTATTATTATTATTATTATTATTATTATTATTATTATTATTATTATTATTATTATTAATGCAACCCAACAGATGGGATGTCACCAAATATAACCAGACTGCACCACAATGGGGGAAAAATGTCAAGGTTGCTTTTTGGGGTATCTCAATAAGCTGTGCCGACAATACGTAGGTACAGCCTGACCACTGCAGCACAACCTACAAGCATCATATACTGCATTCTGCAATTGTTTATACATACTGCTATTTATTAACTATAATATTATCACATAGTGCATTACGCTGGGTTACAATGTACATTTGCAAATTATTAAACATGAAATTTTGATGCCTATCACAGAAGCAGTTTTTAAACAGCGAAAAACTTCTATCTACGTTACATGATGTCAGAGGTGCCAATGTAAAGAATTTCACTCTGTCATCTAGCATATTTTCCTTCTTTCTCATTTTCAAAATTTCACACTTAGCTTGATAACCAATATTTTTGATTAGAACTTTCTGGAATTTAGCTTTCACCTTCTCAATACCTGGCACAAGAGGTATCCTATTACAGTAAACTCTTGGTTTAACGAACCTCTGTTCAACGGACTTCGGATTTAATGGACTAAATTAGGCATTGGTTATAAAATAAATTTAAATGAAATTTAGAAGATCTGCGATGATTAAATTGTGGCATTCCGCTGTTTGTCGGATCAAGTGGGCTAGTTCACATGTCTTCGGCTACATTCGTGCAAGTTTGTGTACGCGTCATGTGCTCAAATGACTCTTAGCTTCAGTCTGAATTGGGCATTCTCTGGGCATCCCAGGTTACCAGATTCTGAGTCATGAAGAGTTCGCTGCAAGTGTTGTACAAGAGGATGAAGATTAAGACAATAGTGATGATGAATCTTTCAAGTGTGCACCTAAATTATCCGTAATAAGAGACCACATGCATGATGTGATTTCTTAGATGGAAAGATCTTCAGACACGCAAGTGATAACCTATTACACATTAACATTTCAGACAGTTTCGCTCCTTAATCATAAAGAAGCAATATTAAAGTGGGAAGCAAATGGGTATTGACACTTTTTTCAACTTCACAGGGAACAACTTCTAACCAAGAGTAAATCATGTAAAGTAAAAGGTATGTACCAATAACAGTTTCAATTGTTTTTGCTTCATTTTCATTCATTTTGCAATTTAACGGACTTTCAATTTTCCGGACAGCTCCTGGCCCCTTTAGGACTGCTAAACCGACAGTTTACTGTAATTCAATTAGCTAAGTTCTCTATTATGCTTATGCTCTTAGACACTTTCAAACCTGATTTTTCTAACTGTTTAATAGCTTTGGGCAACATTGCAAAATTGTTGGATATGAACTGGAGATTTTCAGATAGTTCAAGTGATATCAGAGACTTTGCAGTTATAATAGCAACAGTTGCATTTGACGCAGTTTGACGGAAATTCTTTGTTTGGAACTGAAAAAAATTTTGCACTGAAGTGTTTCCGTCAAACTTCAGGTTTAGCAATGGGCAACCCTCTCTCACCGTTCTTGGCAGATATTTACACGAGTTCATTAGAAGTAAGGATCACAAAAGGTTTCCCGTGGATGTTCAAACTCTGGCAGCGGTACGTAGATGACATATTTGCAATAGTTCCAGAAAGACACATCAGTGGTACATTAAAACTTCTAAACATACACTACAACAGAAGAAATTTCAGAGTGGAAGTGGAAAAAGATTATCAGTTACCATTTTTATACTCTGTTCATCTAGAGATTAGAGGAGATATAAACAAAGCACCGGTTTGTATCACTCCGCGGCCACGTGCATTCACAATGATGCAACACAGTTACCTACCGCTACACGTAGGTATAATATGCATTTTACACTACTAAAAGGATATATTTACTTGATCCAAATAACATGTAGCACATGGAAATTAACTGCTACTTACGTCATCTCTGTCCACAATAACACTTTTTCATTTCCTGCTCACAATCTCGAAACCAATCTCCAGAAGCAGCTTGTGGAGGGAAGTTCGTTTTAAATCTGGAAGATCGGGATCAGAGTTAACTGCCATCAGCACTTTGTTTAAGGTGAGTGTTCATTGTTAACAAAGAACTGGTGAACTTTTCGACAGATTGCAGATCTCACAAATTCGTCGCAAACTACATCTACCATTTATCTGGTAAGTGGAAGCTTTTGACTGGGATCTTCACCAACTGACGATTTTTCTTTGCGTGTGCTGTCATTACTTGCAACTGACACACTGGTAAACTCGGATGTTAATTTCATCACGTCTTCAATAGCAAGTTTGGGATATTTCTCGCGGAACTTGTTAAACACGTTCAATGTTGTTGTCTTTTCACCACTTCGTAACGGTTTACCGCACTTATGTTTCACAACTCACTTGTTCCGCCATGTTACTTTCATACTGAATAATGTGCGTGCAGAATGAATTAGGCTGGTTACAGATTCACTTAATTGCGTATTCTTACACTTTAACTATGCTTAGTACACTTAGTTTATGCTTTAGCAAACATTAAGTGACATTTCAGACCTTAGTAACAGTATTTCTTCAAGGGACTATTTACACGGCGAAAGCGTCAAGAGGGTGCGCTGTGGTCAAAACGCACGTGGCTTTGTTTACGTCTCCTCTAATCTCTTGATGAACAGAGTATAGATCTAAAAATAATCAAAAACAAGGATAGAATAAACTTCGGTATTCACAGAAAACCAACGCAGACGGACAACTACATAAAGGCTAATAGTTACAATCCAACTCGAAACAGTGTCAGCACCAAAGAACTTACATTACTAAGACAAGTGAAGCTTTTAGTTTCTAATTTGTTCTTACTTTAGATTCTTGTTGCTTCACTGCTAATAGCTTCATTATTTCCTTATTTAATTTAATTCATAGATTTTGGCTATGGCAATAGTCAATGTGTGAACTGGTGTATTGTCTTCAAACAAAACTTTCTTTTTCACTAAATGCAGCCATGGCTTGATTTCATCATTCAAACATTGCAACAATTTTGTATAGGTTGACCCCATAGCTCACCCAGTAGAGTACCTGCCTGCCATGCAAGGGATCTGGGTTCAATTCCTGGCTAGGAGGGTGGGAATTTTTCTTTCACTAGAATTATTTCCTATCCTCCATAAGGGTCTGGAAATATGGGAGTGTGAAATTTAATGTAATTAATTAAAAACAAAAGTAATATCACCAATGTTCAATATCGCTGTTTAGCAAGTGAACACCATTGCTGTTGAATTGTTTCAAGAAGTTAAAAGCCAGCAATATGACCCTCAGCAAATAAATGGAACATTAAAAAAAAAAAAAAAATATATATATATATAGTTTTGCATAATACTTGCCATTGATTGCTTTTCCTTTTTGGAGACAATGAAAATTATCCCATGTGCATCCCATGAAACTGTCTTTGCCTTCTTTGGAGCTGATTCTCCCCTTTCAATCCACTGTTTCTTCGTTTGAGATGCTAAATGGACTCATGTTTCATCCATGATTATGAAATGACGCAAAAGCTCAGCATTATTACAACCAAACATTTGCACACAGTTTTCTAATGTCCAAATTTTCAGTCAGTATGGGACGTAGAGCACTTTCTGAAATGTCTGCTAGCTCGTGCACTTTCAGTTGATGGTCATTCAATGCCATTTTGTGGATTTCCTTTACAATTACAATGGTCACCTCATTTGGCCAACCACTTCAATGTTCATCTTGGCAGCTCGTACGGCCTCACTCTGCCACTCAATATTTTACTGTTGTAAATGGACCAGAGTCCCCCACAGTAGAACCTAGCTCAGCTTTAATATTAGTTGGACTAAAACCTTTCAAATGGAAGTATTGTATCACATAACAATGACCAGTTTTATCTATGTTTACAAGTTCACTGAGAGCATTCACTACTGATGACTGCCAAACAAATACTAAACAACATAGAAGCGTCAAACTTCAAGCTTAACCTTATAAGGTTGGTACTTTCTACCAGTCATTTGTTTGAAACAACTGCTACCTATACATTAGGTGAGGTAACTCTGGGACATGCTTAGTATTTTACTTTATAGTCATATTATGGTCTGGTCATAACCCAAGTTAATTTGGCCATAACCATAACTGACTGAATATGCATAAACGTACATAAATATGGTACACACAAAATTTAAAGGTGGCAGATAGTTGACTATTACTATTCTTTTTCCAGCTGTACAAATAAATGTTGTGGGTACAAATGATATTTATATCACCAGCTGTACAACCTGATTTAACAGCGTGTTTAACTATACAATACTGCAAGGTGTAGCAAGACTATGATTGGATTTTGTGTTGAGCCAGCCACCATTAAATTTTGCTATATCAAATCCCAGCTGTGGCATTGAATTTTTTTAAGTTCCAGTTCTACCTCTCAAACATTGCCCTCACACGGCTTGTGTGTTTAAAACATTAACAGTAAGTTCGTTGGCATAAATAAATAATAATTACCATTTGAAGGTTATTTAATCCTGGTATATAAAGTACTTGCAATAGTAAGTCACCATTGGGGTAATTTGTCTCTGATGTGAGACTGCCTTTGTGGTTTACTGAGAAAAATACGAACTGGTTTGAGAATTCAATGTCATTCTGGCAGGTTGTCACAGTAGCTTAATGGCTAGAGCACCCACCTGGTAAGAGGAGGGTCTGAGGTTGAAATCCCAGCTGTGGCATTGAATTTTTAAGTCCCAGTTCTACCTCTCAAACTTTGCCCACACACGGCTTGTGTGTTTAAAAACACCAACAGTAAGTTTGTTGGCATAAAGAAATAATAATTACCATCTGAAGGTTATTTAATCCCAGGACATGAAGTACTTGCCATAGTAAGTCACCATTGGGATAATTGTCTCTGATGTGAGACTGCCTTTGTGGTTTACCGGGAGAAATACAAATTGGTTCAACCAAAGACAAGACAAGATCAACCAGAGGGATGAAGAAACCAAGATAAAAAATTGGCGGGAACATTCTCGACAAGTAAATACAGATGACTGCTGGACTACTACAGCATGGAGAAACAGTGATCGAAGTATAAACAAAGATAAGAATCAAATATTAGAAAATGGTGGAATCCCTCTCCAGAATAAATTCCAAGTACTACAACAAGATTCGACTGACTCAACTCCAAACAACCATTCTAACCTATCGCGAAGGAATACTAACAAACCAAACCCTGAAACAGAAAGGAAAAGAAGCTACAGCAGCTGCTCAGAAAAATCAACAGGTAAACAAAATAAATGGTATGACAGGAAAACTGCTATAGTGCTAGGGGATTCAATAACTCGTCATGTGGGAGAATATCTGGATGAAGACTCCCTGGTTTACTGTTACCCAGGGATCAGGATTCAACAGTTGGAGAGAAAGTTGGAGGAAAATGAAGATGACCCAGACGTTATCATACTACACGCAGGGACTAATGATCTCCACTCATCAACTTCTCCGGAAGAAATCATGACAAAAATGGAAAATCTGGTGAAAACAGCAAAAGTACAATTTCCAAGGGCAGAACTGTGTGTTACTGGAATCTTGTATCGTAGGGATGAGGACTATAGGTATATAGAAGCTGTGAATTCCACACTTGACTGGGTGTGCAAACAATATTCTTGTACATTTGTAGATGGGAATCAATGGTTAAATGAGTGGGACAGGGGTCGAGATGGTCTGCACATAATAGAAAAGGAGCTAAAAATTTTGGTAATCTGTTGCACAGAGTGATATCTTATCTTGTAAGAAAAAATGATCATTGCAAATGAGCGGTGCCAACTTACTCAGTGACTCAACAGATGGGAACCAACACAAACTTTCTCAGCCTGCAAGAAGACGATGTGAATGTAAGCTCCACAGTGGGAAGTGCAACTGGGGAAAAAGTCTCTACAGGGAATCAAAAACTGAAAGTAAGTGTTCATGGTGATAGTCTTGCAAAGGGGATAGCATTGACAATGTGTAGTAAGAGTAATTATGATGTTATTGGGTATGTCAAAAAGTGTGCCAAGATTAGGGATATTATAGCAAATGTCAACACAAATACAAACTTTAGTGTTATAATAACTGGTACAAATGACGTATGTTGTAATGAAGCATGGAAACTTCTAAGTGTCCTCAGTGAAATAATTAGTACATTTGGAAATCAGCAGTTTATCATTGTAAACATTCCACATAGATATGATGTAGATTATAATTCTTTCATAAATAGGGAAATTAGGAAAACAAATAGGAAAATGAAACACTTATGTTCAGGAAATCAAAACATTGTACAAATAGATATAGGTAAGTTAAGTAGAGAATTCTACACAAAACATGGATAATAAATTAACAAAAAAGGTCAGATGTATCTAGCAACTAAACTAATAATAGAAATAGATTCACTAGAAAAGAAGAGAAAAAATCCTGTAATTCTAGACTGTATGGGCAAAATTCCTGTAGACATAACTGCTTATTCACAAGAGACACATAATTTTCCCCATGGTGTTGATAAAATAAATTCCTCAGTACTGAGAATATTACACCAAAATACACAATATATCAGCAATAAAGCAGACTTAATAGCAAGTATTTTGCAGCAACTAAATCCCCATATTATGGTTTTCTCAGAACATGGGCTAAAGATAGATGAACTAAAAATACATCGTTTTAGTAATTATAAACTAGTTTCCTCTTACTGTAGAGATTTGCATAAAAGTGGAGGAGTTGCAATTTATGCTAAGAGCGAGATTCAATGGAATCCAATGAGTCTATCAAATTTCTGCATAGAAATGGACTTTGAAGTAGCAGGTATGAAATTAATCACTGAAATTGGGAATGTAACAGTAGTGGGAATTTATAGATCACCCAAATCAAATGTAGAAAAATTCCTAATACAACTAGAATTGCTAAACAAACTACTTACTCATAAACAAAATCTTATTCTTGTAGGGGACTTTAATATAAATGTAGGGAACTATGCTTTTACTGATCTCTTAAAAAGCTTTAATCTACACGATTACATAACTAACCTAGAAGAAAATAAATATACAACAACTAACAATGGGTTTCATATCTCAGACCACACCTCGCAGATTATAAATATTTTTAACTGTCAACAAAAAATTTGTAAGAAATATTTTACTTCTGTAAGGGACACAAGCGAGAGCAAAATAGCTGAGCTAAATATAATGCTGTTAAAAGAAGACTGGATTAAAGTATACAGTGCAGAAAATGCAGAGGAAAAATGGAACCATTTCTTTGATATTCTGAGTTATTACATAAACATTGTATGTACCAAAATTAAAGCTATATATTACGGCATAATATACGTGCACTTGGAATATGGTATTGAAATTTGGGGAGGGTGTGGGGTAACAAATTAAACAGGATACTATTGCTACAGAAGAGATGCATACGTCATATTTTTCAACTAAAGACTACAGACATGTGTAAGCCACTCTTTAAAAAGAATAAAATATTGACAATAGTTGCTATTTATGTATACAAAAGTAATTATACTGATTCAAAACAAATCACCTACTAAAAACACAGATATCCATACATATAACACCAGAGGGAATGAAAATTACCATAGAACGCACTTAAATAAGGCTTCAACCAAAAAGGATCCGATTGTAATGGGAATGATATTATATAATGCCCTACCAAGAACTATAAAAGAGCACTCAAGAAAAAACTCCTTTGCTAAAGAGCTAAAAAGAATTATCCAATTGAAAAGTGCCCATACAGGTTAGAAGAGATGTTAAAGTTAATGTGTACTGTTAATGTATTTTTTGTATATTCAATATTCCATGTTTGTATTATGATATATAGATCATTTTTACTAACCGTAAGACTAATTATGTGCCATGATGTACTTTTTATTCATCTATTAGCATTTGACAATGCTCTGTGCTTGTATTACAAACTTTATGAGCAATAAATTTGAAATTTGAAAATTTGGTTTGAGAATTCAATGTCATTCTGGCAGGTTGTCACAGTAGCTTAATGGTTAGAGCATCTGCCTGGTAAATCCCAGCCGTGGTATTGAATTTTTAAGTTCCAGTTCTACCTCTCTTTTACTAATAATATTATATTACAAATAGATAGATTATACCGAAATAGAAAGTGCAAATTTTTTGGGGGCAATTATAAACATTTAACTTGGAAGCAGTATTTAATTCACATAACAAAAAAGATAAATAAGGGCATATATATCTTGAGACAAGTAAGAAAAGAAATGGATAATGAAACAGTAAAACAGGTTTATTTATGCACTTATATATTCACATATAAAATATGGCAGAACTCTGTGGGGAAACATCTCAGTAACAGAAACTCAAAAAATTTTTCAACTTCAGAAAAAGGCAATTAGGAAAATGAGTAATATAGATAGACGATAAACGTGCAGAGATACTTTTAAAAGTCTTAACATCTTAACTTTTCCATGCATACATATGAAAGTGTAAAATATGTTTTGGAAAAAGAAAAAGAAAAAGAATTAAAATGAACATATTTTGAGAAACAATGATGATTATTATAGATCAACTTTACAAGGTACATTAAATAACAGGGATTTGGAAAGCATAGAAAAAGATTTATTTAATATACTACCAAAGAAAATAAAAGAAATTTCCAACATTAAATTCACTTTAAGAGCAATTAAGAGATACTTAATTGATCATGTATTTTATAGTATAGAAGAATATAAATTTAATTAACTGGAAATAATTTGTAAACCATGCACATATTTTTCAATTTGTGACGTGGCCTTTGCTGTAATTCCTAAAGGATGAATAAAATTACTTATATGTCATTGTATAATTCACTGAAGCTTAGCTATTTCAGGAACAGTGTCACCACAAACAATGCACAAGTAGAATCAGGACTGAAAATTCAATGACATAGCCAGGATTTGAATCACGGCTTCCGCTTCATGTGAATTTAAAAAACCAGCAATGAGTTGACATAAAATATTTGCCATCTAAAGGTTGTTCATTTAAACCTAGGACATAAAGTGCTTACGACTGTAAAGTCACCCATGGGGTACTTATCTCAGATGTGGTCTACTGGTAAAATATGAATCAGTTGTAGAATTTAATGTCATAGCAGCAAATGGTAGCTCAGAGATTAGAGCTGCTGCATGTGAAATTAAATTATTCTGTTGTTTAGTGACACTGTCAATTACCAGGATCACATCAGCGTCACGTCACAGGTATGCACGAGTTCTTTTACATGTCAGGAAATCTGAGAGGGAGGTGTTGTTTTTAAGCATACTTAAAAACCATCAGTTTGGGCCAGATTTGCCCAGTTCTGATTCTACCTTTCAAACATTGCCAACCAGCAACGAGTTGGTTGGCATAAAATAACATTTACTATCTAAAGCACAACTGTAACCAACTTTTCACTTGTGTAATTGTTCAGTTCAGCCGAGTGTGATATGTGAAGAGAAACTGTTGTTTACACATTACCTGGTGGTCCTCGTGGCTGCGCAGGTGGTGCTCTCACTGGTTCTTGCACAGGTAACACCCTCTGAGCAGGTTGTACCTTGCCACCCATTCCTGGTGGTGGTCCCCGAGCAACTAACATGGAGGTATAACAACTTATTAATCTGCCAAGCTCATTAGTGAATTAAAGGTGTGACTCAAACATTTAATAAAAATACTCACTGTACAACTAAGGTAAAGGAATCTGCCTCACTGCCAAAATATTTTAAATGTTGAAGCTCTTATGATGTACACTGCAAACTTAACAAATTATAAAATCTATTAACTTATTGTTGACTTTTAAAAACACTGAAAAGTGAAGCAAAAGTGTTTTTAGAAGTCCACAAGTTTATGGATTTTAATAACACGCTCCAATGCTGTAAACATTAATTATTTTCATGGTAACTTTTTTTAATTTAGGTTATGCTTGGCCAATTTTAACACAAAGGAAAACACCTTACCTTTTATGGTAGTCAGATACTGAACATTCATATCACTTGACTAGTTTCAAGGTCTATTGCTCCCATTTTACCTTTCATCAATAGCCATTGGGGTAATTGTCTCTGATGTGAGACTGCCTTTGTGGTTTACCAGGAGAAATACGAACTGGTTTGAGAATTTAATGCCATTCTGGCAGTTTGTCATAATAGCTCAGTGGTTAGAGCGTCCGCCCGGTAAGCGGAAGGTCTGTGGTTCAAATCCCAGTTGTGGCATTGAATTTTTAAGTTCCAGTTCTACCTTTCATTACAACTTTTGCTTACACGAGTTTCGTAACTTAGTAGATTCAGTTTCTTTCTTTGTTGAAATACATACGTATTCTTTCCTGCTTGTAGCTGAAGGGAGAAGTATAAAAAGGTGTTTTTGCACCAACTGGATATAACCATATACAATTGTTTGGGGATTTGGACAGCTCTCTAAACCCACACAGAACAATGACCGACCTTGACTACCAACTAGAAATAACTTGCAGCCTAATTGAACAATACCACGTTGGGGGTTGAAAATCCAAAACCCCTGCACCCCTCAGACTTCAAGGAAAACATTATCCTAAAAGGATACCACCAACAGCAAAGAAGTCCCGCCCATTTCGAAAGTGTTTCGTGTGCCGCAAGAAGGGAATTCGCGAATGTGGAGATGTACGTACCCTTGTGTGTTTATCCCTGTTTTGAGGTAAATCACTGCAGAACGAACATATTAAGGTAAGCCAATAAAGTATATAGACCTTACTAAAATGTTTCATAAAGGGAAAATTATAATAAGTTGAGTTGGATAAGGGATAAATACTTAAACGCACAGGACGCCCATATCGCTCATCCGCCATTTTAAATGGACGTGATTTCACGTCGATATCCCTCAAGAGGTTAAAGACCCATGGATGATATGTGAATTTTTTTAATGTAATTTTTGTTTCTGCTGCTGTGAGAGCTGTAGTTTCTTTCAGTAATTTTTTCTTTTCTGCTTGTTTTACTTTATCTACTAATTCTTTGGGGAAGCCGTTTTTTTGTGCTATTTCAATTATTTTGTAATATTCTATTTTGTATTCTTCTGCTGTAAGAGGGATGTTCACCAATCTATGTGTTAAACTATTGAAGATTGCTTGTTTGTGGCTTCTTGGATTGTAACTATTAGCTTTTATGTACTTGTCCGTCTGTGTTGGTTTTCTGTGAATACCGAAGTTTATTCTATCCTTGTTTTTGATTATTTTCAGATCTAAAAATGGTAATTGATCATCTTTTTCCACTTCCACTCTGAAATTTCTTCTGTTGTAGTGTATGTTTAGAAGTTTTAATGCATCACTGATATGTCTTTTTGGAACTATTGCAAATATGTCATCCACGTACCGCTGCCAGAGTTTGAACATCCACGGGAAACCTTTTGTGATCCTTATTTCTAATAAACTCATGTAAATATCTGCCAAGAACAGTGAGAAAGGGTTGCGCATTGCTAAACCTGATGTTTGGCGGAAATACTTTGTTTGGAACTGGAAGAAATTTTGTTCTGTACATAATTTGGTAAGTTTTATGTACTCTGTATTTCTGGTGGTGACATTCCAAGTGATTTGAGCCAATTTTTTATCAGTGGTGGGAGTGTTTTTATTGGTATACTGGGGAATAATGACTTTATATCAAAGGAGACATGGGTGTCCTGTTAATTTTAAGTCCTTAATGTGTTCTATCAGTTCATAACTATTTCTTATGCTCAAACTTTCGAATTTAGGCAATGAATTAAATTTATTGGATAGCTATTTTGCCAGTTTGTAAGTTGGTGAATCTATGCTGCTAATTATGGGTCTCACAGTGATGTCTGGTTTGTGTATTTTGGGTAAACCATAGCATCTAGATAAGGTTGGGTTTATTTGGTTTAACTACATATACAAAACAAACATATACCAGAAAATTATAAATCTAAGTGTTGTTTAGTGTTATTAATTGACTCACCTTTTAAATTAAATTTATTATAACAACACTGTTTTCAAACTTCTAAGAAATGAAGATACTTAACACCAAGTCCAACATACTGTTAAAGCTAGCATTGTTTTTTTTTTTTTTTTAAATTTATTTATTATTTGAAGTCGCTTCAACACAAAAGTCATATCGCGACTAAACATTGAGGAAAAAAAAGGAGGAAACATATCATGAAGTTTACAATGAGTTTAAATATTAAGTTTGCTAGCATTGTTCAATTTAAGAATTTGCATTAAACAACATCAGTTGATGGAAACCACTTGCATTGTAAACCATCAACTGATCAATCACTTTTGTTAAAGTTTTAGTTTTGTTCAAGTTATTTTTGAGTCTCCATTTTATTCACCTTCACTACAATATGTAATGTTTTTGAGCTTATCCTCAACTATTGGGTGACTGCTGCTACGGTGCCGTTGCCTGCCATCTGGTGTTAGAGGTGCTAAGTTTTAAACAGTTTGTTCAATGCCAGGATTTCTAAATTTATTACATTATCACTATTTTTGTTAATGCATATTTTTTCCCAAATGTTTATCGATGAAGTGATTTTATAAATTTTATAGTTTGAACAATGTGGTTTTCTATCGAAAAATAGTGTACACAGCAAACTTTTCTATTTGTTTCAGTTTTATGTTATGTATGAACACACTATGTCATATAAAGTAAGAACAAATTTGAAACTAAAAGCTTCAGTTATCTTAGTAATATTGCAAGTTCTTTTGCTGCTGACACGTTGAAGTTAACTCGAAACATGTCAGCAGCAAAAGAACTTGCAATATTACTAAGATAAGTGAAGCTTTTAGTTTCTAATTTGTTCTTACTTTAGATTCTTGTTGCTTCACTGTCAATAGTTCCATTACTTCCTTATTTAACACTATGTCATGTTACAGTATTTTCAACATTTTCAAGTGAAGGTGACTATAAAAAAGTGACTCAAAAATCGAACTCAAACATGAATACTTCACTGTTAAGAGTACTTGCTTTTAAAATGTAATATTTGATCATTATTGGAAATACCTGGTAGTTTTGGCTCTGCAGGTGGTATTTCCTGGGGTAATGCCACTCTGGGAGAACCTGGTTGTGCTAAGGGCCTCCGAGCAGGCTGGCCAGGTTGGGGCATACCAGTCCCTCTTCCTGCTGGCATTACCCGTGGAACTTGTCTGTCACGTCTTGATCCTGAAGCATAACAAACTTCCTCAATTACCTACTTACAGCAGCACACTTCGCTAAATTTCCATGACAGAATGACAATTTTGTTGTGGCTTCTTGACAGGTAGACTTGATTATGCAAAGGATCATATAGAAAATTGAATATGCTGCAGCATACAGTTCAGCCATGTGACAGCTGCAGCATCTTGTACTATTGGATCAAGTTCACATGGGCTCTGCAACAAGCACCTCCAATGGGGTCACCAGACAGGACATGAAGAATGCAGAGCGACTGCTGGAATTGAGCAAGTGTACAATATCCTAGGAAGAAGCTATGGCCACGATTGCATCTGTGTCTGCCAACGTTTAATCAGAATCTGCAACACTTTCTTCACCGATTTGTGACCAATGATAAAACATTATTACACACCAGGGTCAAAATGGCAGTCAAGGCCATGAACGAAGACTGGTGAAAATGTACAGAAAGACCATTTTTTCAGCTGGTGAGGTGATGACCACTGTTTTTAGGGATTCCCAAGGAATAATTCGTATAGACTACTTGGTAAAAGCAGAACCATATTGTGCTTCATTGTTGAATGTGACTGAAACAAGGCGAAGGTTAACACACTTTCACAAGGATAATGCACCATCCCATACCATCAATCCCGATCGCAAAAGTGCATGAATTGGTTCCTCATCCACCCTACGAGGGTAGTCTGAAAAGTTTCCGACCTAATAAAGATACAATACATTTTTTCAGAAATTCTTTTTTTTTTTTTTCAACATAGTCTCCCTGTAACTCAACACACTTCTCCCAGCAATGCTCCCATCTCTGTAACCTGTCCAAATAGTACTCGGCGTTTTTCTCTGCAAAATAATTGTTCACGAAGGTGATTGCCTCTTCATTTCACTGTCCTCCGAGCACAATTTTTAGATGAGGGAATAAAAAGAAGTTGCTTGGGGCTAGATCTGGTGAGTAAGGCGGATGGTCAAGCAGTTCAAACCGTAATTTGTGGATTTTCGCCATTGCAACCACTGAGGTATGTTGTCTTTGTGAAACAGGAGTTTCTTTTTCTGCAAATGTGGCCATTTTTCTACAAGTTCAAGTAATGATGCATAGTATACTCCTGTAATGGATTTCCCTTTTTGAAGATAATAAATTAAAATAACTCCATGACTATCCCAAAAAAGTCGCCATCACTTTCCCAGTCGAAAAAACAGTTTTTGCTTTTTTTTTTTTTGAGCCAGTTCCCCCTTTGCAGTCCGCTGTTTGAACTGTATTTTTGGTTCAGGCATATAATGATGTGTCCAAGTTTCATCTACAGCAATTAATTGGCACCAAAACTCTAGACTTATTGCACCTAAACTGCGTCAACACTGTTGGAAATGTTCAATCAAACACGTTTTGGTCTAACGTGAGCAAACCCAGCACCCAATGCATGGACAGCTTTCTCATGTCTAAATGTTGATTTAATATGTGACAAACATGTTCTTTTGACATGTTCATAGCCTCTGCTATCTCTCTCACTTTAATTCGGCAGTCTAGCACCATTTGAAGAACTTTGGCAATGTTTTCGTCGGTAGTTGCAGTTTTTGGAGGTCCCAAATGTTTCTCCCAAGCTCTTACAGCCACATTTAAATTCAGGTGCCCAAAATTTCACTGTGATAAATGATGGTGCAGATTCCCCATACACAGAATCCAACTCATCTTTGATTTGCATAGGTGTATTTTTCAAAAACAAATATTTAATGACAGCTCGATACTCAATTTTGTCCATTTTCATAATAACACATCAACTCACTCAAACAACATAACAACTGAGCGTCCAAAATGGCTGAAACTTTGGGGAGTAACTGTCAACAGATGAACAACGAAATTCACTAGCTTTTATTTACAAGTGCTGCCATCTTCATGTTGAGGTCAGAAACTTTTCAGACCACGCTCGTATTCACCGGACTTTGCCCCAAGTGGCTTTCATCAGATGACAAAGTGGTTGATTGTCACTATTAGTTTGCTGAGTTTGACAGAACCGGCCGTTCAGATAGGATGAAATAGCTCAAGGATTGGTAGACCGAGTGTATGGCCTTATGTGAAGATATAAATAAGGTTTTATCTTGCTTTTTTTTCAAACTTCTTTAACTACCCTCATATATTGCACCCAAAAATTCAGTGCTGGAGATGTAACCAGAAACACATGTTTTGAGATTCCCTAAATAAAAGTATTTTTAATATAAAGGTCTGTATATGTGATTTGTCTGTGAACAGCATAATTCAAAAATAAATATTTTCTTAAATACCAACTTGGTGTAATTACTTGCAAGTAATCACGTTCCTAAGCTCTTAAAACAATTAACAAAACAATGACAGTCAATACCACAATCTTTGCATCACCTTGAGAAAAACCTAATAGTGACTTTACTACTTGAAGAAAGTATTTGCAAATTTCAATATTGAATTATAAATGTTAGTGTTGTTTAGTGTTATTGCTGTTAGCTAATGCTGGATTTCTGACAATGAAGTTGTGATGTGCAACATACAAACCCACTTGGGTGTCCTGCCAGGTGTCGAGGTATGACATTCAATTTATGATTTACCAAAGTGACTGGAAAGTGCTGGTGTTAGAACTGCAAGTTTTGCTGGTGGCTTCACAACAAAGAAAATACTGCTTTTGAAACAGTTTAGTCTACTTTACAGCAATCAAAGAAATGGTGCCAAGACAATTGTCAGTAAAAGTCAAGAAAACAAATTTTCAGCTGTTTTCTTTGAGAAGAAAAGCAGTAGAAATTAAATTGAAATATGAAAATTAACTACAGGAAAGAGAAAATAAAAAATGCAACATTAAACACCACCTAAAGTAGATATGTATATGAAACCAGTTTTGTGGCGACATCCCAGCAGCATCTTATTCAACAAACACAAAATCAAGTCTTACAGTATCCAATGAAACACTCAAAGCTATTAACACTGATGCAATGTAAATCTGTTCTTGGAAATTAATCACATCAATATTTCATACTAATTATGGTATTCAATGAAATTCAACACCTTAAACCAAATACAAAAGGGTAAGTGAAGTCTCTAAATATTTTAGATCAAGTCTTAGATTTAATATCTGGAGTATTTAGAACTACTCCAATTACAGGACTGCAAAAATTTACTAATAAGCCAATTATAATGGAACTTCAAAAACAGGCTTTGTTAAATTACGAAAAACTAATGACTTCCAAATGAAGAGAAATGTAAATACCTAGAACATGGCACTGCAAATACTCAAACTGCACCTATGCAACAAATAACAAAATTGAACTAACAATTCCAAATATGTATAGCCAAAGAAGTTTTCTTACATAAGAACAATCCATTGGACACCATTTCAGTCAATTACAATTTAAATTTAAATAGATAAATACAAAAGAAGATAAATCATCTTTGTAAGTAAAAACCCATGCTTTAGAAATTCTTCATACCAATTAGCCACATAACAATTGAACTCGCATCTATACAGATGGTTCCCTTACTAACAATAATGAAGGAGCTGGAGGGAAAAGTAAATTTTTCTCTTTTTATAAAAATCTGGGGAAACATACTACAAATTTTGAAGGTGAGATTGAAGTTATACATACCACCCTTCAAAACTTTTTACCTGGTTCCAACACTGCAACAGTATTATCTTCTCTCATTCAAGCAATAATGTCAACATTATGAGCTAACATGCAACAAACTGAACAAATACACAACATGGTTCAACAGATTCCGCAATATTGTAACATGACAGGGAATGAGAAGGCTGACATGTTGGCTGAAAAGGGAATCCCACTCCTCCCTACCAAAAAAATTATCCCTATGTTGATTAATAACACTAAACAACAGTTTGAGAGGTAAAACTGGAACTTAAAAATTCAATGCCACAACTGGGATTTGAACCACAGACCTTCCGCTTACCGGGCGGCTGCTCTACCACTGAGCTATTGTGACAAACTGCCAGAATGGCATTAAATTCTCAAACCAGTTCGTATTTCTCAAACTTTGCCCACACACGGCTTGTGTGTTTAAAAACACCAACAGTAAGTTTGTTGGCATAAATAAATAATACTAAACAACAGTGTTATTAGTCAACTCATTTTGTATCTTAATGCCATTCCAACAACAGTCATCAACTTCCAGTATTTATTAATATTAATATACCTATCAATTGATAAAAAGGATTACCAAAATTGAATTTGGTCATGGAAATTGTTGACTAAAGCAACTCATGGAAGACGTGCCCTGGCTCTGTACTGCTCTTGCTATGTTTCAGCTAATTACATTAGTCTGCAATCAAATTTCTGCCTCAGATTAGAGTATTTGTAGTGTGCTTAAATCATATTCAAAGCCATCACATACCACATTTTCCTTATTTTAATTTTCTTACAATAGATTATGAGCACATTTATTTAAATTGCAGTAATTTAACATATATAGTTTTAGTGTGTTAAAATATAAAAAGCACTCATATTCAACATTTTTAAAGTGCCTATAGAAACTATGGGAGTTTTTCTCCAGCCAAGAGTGTTCCTTATCCTCCGTAGAGCCTGGAAGTATGACTGTATGTGTTTTTAATTAACGTCCTCCAACATGTCATATCGGATGGTGAATGAATGAAATGGGTGAAATGATGCTCAAATGAGCCCGAGGTCCATGGAGCTTTAAGTTACCCGACATTCGTCTTCTCATGATAAGGGAAAACCTCAGGAAAAAGCCTTACCGGATAACTTACCCTAAGCGAGATTCAAACTCGCGGCCTCTTGAACATGAGACAGACACATTAACCATCACGCTACAGAGGTGTACATGTGTGCACGTGCACAAGTGTGCGTGTCAGTGATCTAATGTACTAAAAACCCTAAATACACAAAATGCCACCATTGCCAATAGGTAGTATGTTCCACAGGAGAGGCTTCCGATGTCACCTTTGCAGGATACAAATTCAACTGTATATCATCATGAACACTGCCAGCCAATAATACTACCATACATTTGAAAGAAAACTTTGTGAAGCTGGTATATAGCACAACCCATTACTACCTGGCTGCTGTGGCTCCAATGGAGGTAGTTCCTGCGGTGGTGGTGATTGTGGGGTCTCTTGTCCTGCCCTTGCTTGTATTTCTGGTGCAGGCATCTGCAGGCCTAAAACACAACACCTGTTGTAATAACACTAATCTTGCAAACATTTAAACAATTATAATGAAAATTATAATTCTTGCACCACTCACAATTTTCTCTATTCTTCTTCCACATACTCACAAAAACCTTATTCTTCTGCGTACTTCATGTTAATTGAGATAAACATTTCTATAAATCATTTTATTACACATTTCCTCATAGATACAAGAGGAATAGGAGAATACAGTACACTTAAGTAATAGTCAAATGTTTTAAGAAGTGGTCACTTCTGATTGCTTTGACATTCCATCCTCTTTGTGTGAGTGTAGTGAGGAGAGAGAGATTAACTCGCAATAGATTCACAAATTAACTTCACACTTTCACAATAAATAACACTTTCTGGTTCCGTAGAAGTATCCTTACTGTTGTCTTTCTGTAGTATTTGAAAATATTCACAATATGACTACACTGTATTCAGTCTTATGTTAATTAGTGGTATATCCAACGTCCTTGGATCACTGAAAAATTTCCTATTTGGTAGCACTAATATGCAACTGTCTCTTCCATATATTGCTAGTAATGATGTTATAGGGGTAATTGTTTATTTCCCTAGTTATGGGCATAGCAATCACGATTGGTTGGCTATTTATCAATTCAATTGTGATTTGTCTTATATGATGATTAACCTTTTGATTTACAATAGATTCGGGACATGGATTAAGAAATACAATTTTGATAATTACATTACATATACAATATGGTGACTTTTTGGGTTTGGTGTTGAGACAGAATATTGACTAATAGAAAATCGTTCATGTAAATATTTTTGTAAGAGTGTGTAAATTTCTAATTCTTTTAATTTGGGTGTATCAGGGACTTATTTTTTTTAATATTCAAGATAGCAAATGTTTTCTTGTCACTTCGTGTTCAACCAATGAGAACTGTTGCGCGGATGAATACAAAAGAATGGCAGTGTTACGTCAGAGAGACGCCAGGGACTCTTTTTTTCATTAGCGTCTGTATGCTCAAAGTGAAAGGACGTATATTTTTTTGATAGCGTGTGAACATGTAACTTACACCCAAACTTTTAACCAGTGTAGATTCGACCTAAAAAGTGAAAATTGTTGATTGATTAATATGGTGCTAAAAGTGTAAATTAACGAATAAAGATGTTGTGATAAAGGAACGTTGATTTATGCATTCCATTCTGTAACCACGACCCTAGAGATAAAAATAGCGTCTGCTATCAAACTTTCCATCTTTCCGTAAAAACATTATTCCTGCTGCTATATTCCCGCTGCTAGGTAAAGACCCATTTCTAAAAACAGTACCAAAATGGCTTGCCCAACGTGGAACGCGAATTTAGAATGGAATGCAAAATTACGAGTACGATAAAACATCAAAAGACGCCATCTCATCGTGCAGGAAAAAGACGCCATTAAACATCTTTGATATTAACGACCCATCGGAACATCGATGCATGAATAATCAACGTGGGAAAAACACCGGAGATCATCTAGCGAAGCCAACTACCCAGGAGACGTAAATAACTGGACGGAGAACCAGCAGAAAAGAAAGTAGGATCAAAATTTTTTGTTTTTACATACATTTTATTTCCATTGTATATGCTACTAAGAAGTGGTAAAATAGTGGGACTTTTAACCATAAGTGAATTGGATAAAGAAATTAAAATGTCGCGAAAAGAGATAGAAACAGCAGTGGGGGAAGGGGCAGATAGGCCTAGTTATCAGGTAGAATTAGAAAGTGAGGAACAGGTGGAAATAAGCAAAGACCAAAGGTTAATGATGATGATGTTTGAAAGACTAGAACAAAAAATGGAACAGAATAAGGCAGAATTAAAACATGACATAGAACAAAGTTTAGGTCAGAGTATAGGTCAGAAAATAGAGGGAGTGAGAGAGGACTTGGAAAATAATAAAAAAAGAATTAGGTCAGAAACTGGAACAGAATAAGGAAGAAATAGAGTCACCCCACAAATTGGAGAAAAGGTGCTCTTAAAAAGCCACAAAGCATCCAAGGCATCTGAAAAAAGATCTGGAAAGATGGAGCTATTGTATACTGGACCACTGGTCATAACAAAACAGCTGGGTGACCACACGTATGAGCTACAGAATACAAATGGCAAGTTGGTAGGAAGATACCATAAAAATAAATTGAAGCCATACAAAGAAAGGACCAAATAGTCTTTGCCAACGAATGTGTAAGGCAGGAGTAGTAGAGATGAAAGAAGATAACAATTTTTAATGGGTTACTTATAGAAAATTATGTTCAGATTAGGAATTACAACAAGGAAGAAAATCAACATAGTCATTGGCTATATCGACCACAAAGAGCATTGTCAACAAAAACAGATGAGGACACTGATTGTCATTAAAGAAATGAATCATAGCGACGGAACATATGTTTTTGACATAAGGATGTCAGGAACAAAAATAAAAAGGAATCAATTATGATGACAAAGATATAATATTTCGACACAAAGATGTCGAGGATAAACTGAGAAGAAAAATAATATAATTACAGAATAATTATAAGTATAGAAGTTTCCTCTTATAGAAATAAGAGACAAAGAAGTGACAATTAGTGAAGTGAGAAAAACCATAATCAGAAAAACAATGCCCATGAATTAAGATGAATATAGCCAATGCTAAGCTCGAAGAAATGTTGAACCAAAAAAAAAACAATGAATAATAACCCAATTAAGAAAATTAGTACCATTAGTAACATCAGAGTTTAAGAACCGACTCAACAACCTGCCTATACATAAGCTTACGAGACAAAGAAGGCAAAGAAATGAGTAAAATATTGCCATAAACATGATCATAATCATTAGCTCAAAATTTGTATCCTGTTTTTCTCTCCTCATAGCAATGAATACAAGTCAAAAACCACATAATAAACCATGAAACACTTAAATTATATTTGTGTCAATGTCAAATGTACAATAACTGAGTATGTGTTGTATAAGAACTGAATACATGTTGTACAATAACTGAATATGTATTGTATGATAACTGGATATATTGTGTAATAACTGAATATGTTGAGTAATAACTAAATGTGTTATGCGAAAAACTGAATGTGTATTGTGTAATAACTGAATATGTATTGTATAATAACAGAACATATGTGGTATGATAGCTGGGTATATTGAATGACTGAATATATATTGTATAATAATTGGACATGTTGTGTGATAACTAAATGTGTTATACAATAACTGGATATGTATTGTATAATAACTGAATGCATTGTGTAGTAATCGAATATGTGAAATTTATAAAGACATGCTGTATCATGTCAAAACGAAGGACAAAGACATACAGTGAAGAAGACTGGAAAAAAAAAAAATATTGTACAAAGTGATTGAATCATAGGAGTAGGGAGAAGTATTGTATTGTGTTTCAAGATTGTAAATAAGGTGACAACTTGAAAAACAAAACAAGGGGCATATGAGACAGAATATTGACTAATAGAAAATCGTTCATGTAAATATTTTTGTAAGAGTGTGTAAATTTCTAATTCTTTTAATTTGGGTGTATCAGGGACTTATTATTTTTAATATTCAAGATAGCAAATGTTTTCTTGTCACTTCGTGTTCAACCAATGAGAACTGTTGCGCGGATGAATACAAAAGAATGGCGGTGTTACGTCAGAGAGACGCCAGGGACTCTTTTTTTCATTAGCGTCTGTATGCTCAAAGTGAAAGGACGTATATTTTTTTGATAGCGTGTGAACATGTAACTTACACCCAAAATTTTAACCAGTGTAGATTCTACCTAAAAAGTGAAAATTGTTGATTGATTAATATGGTGCTAAAAGTGTAAATTAACGAATAAAGATGTTGTGATAAAGGAACGTTGATTTATGCATTCCATTCTGTAACCACGACCCTAGAGATAAAAATAGCGTCTGCAATCAAACTTTCCATCTTTCCGTAAAAACATTATTCCTGCTGCTATATTCCTGCTGCTAGGTAAAGACCCATTTCTAAAAACAGTACCAGTGTGAAGTAAAGAAGACAGATGTAGTCGGGATAATGATACACTTTTATTTCCGTAAACAGTAACTTTGTACACTCATTGCAACAGTAAGAAAGTCTTTTCCCATTCACCAACAACACGGCTCCAAACTCGTAACACAAAGAACTCACACTTCTCCGTCGGCACAACGCTTCACATCGTCTGTCCGTCTCCGTCTGCACGACTACTCAACGCTTCACATACGTCTGACTGCCTCTTCTGTCGCGCTTTTACTGCTATTGATATCTCCCAGGCACTATTCTGGAAAGTTCAGTTATTGCGGTGGAATACAAAGCGGAAGATTCCAGAAGCTTCTATCCTTTTCTCTCTTTCGGCAAGCGCCCCAACAATGCGGCCATTCTCTGTCTCTTTCCTTCGGCTCCTTTGCCGTAGTGCCGACAATAATGCGATGGGTGACACTGCTGTTGTCGGCAATTAGATGCGGCAGGCGCGGTGACAATAGTTACATGTGTTATGTCTAAACAACTTGGCATATTGAATATTGACATTTATCTTTTCTCTGATGCATTTTAACACACAATTTCTGTCACACACCCAAAAATTCCATGTCGAGATTTTGCCACAAACATGTTTTGAGGCCCCCTGAATAAAATAAAAAAAAAATAAATAAAAAAAACCACACACAAACATGTTTAGAAAAATGTGTGTTTGTACATGCACGTCTGTCAGTCTGTGGACAACATTAACTGAAAAACGAAAAGTCGGTTAAAAGCCAAAGTTGGTATTTAGGTTCAATGTTTTTACTTTCTCTACTGGTAAGTAGGGGAAGTATTGTATTCCACCCAAAAATTTGAAGTTGAGATTTCACCGGAAATACATGTTTTGAGGCTCCCTGAACCCAAAAAAACATTTTTAGAAAAAGGTCCGTGTGTGTGTCTGTGTGTCTATCAGTCTGTCAGTCTGTGGACAGCATAGCTCAAAAACGAAAAGTCGGTTAAAAACCAAAGTTGGTATTTAAGTTTAATATCGTTCAAGGATGTGACACGAAGATTTTGAAGAAAATAGCCCCACCCTAAACTACCCTTTACATGGACAATTTTTCGAAAATTTTGATTTTCTTGAAAATGGCTCTAACGATTTTGATTAAAATGTCATATGTTTGAGATATTTTTATGACAAATGAAATGTATATCTTGAATTTTCTGGCTATAGCCCCAGTAGTCGTATTTACTCTGGACGACTTTTGCATAACTGGTAAACCGTTAGAGATAGACCAAATTATACTATACAAAAAATGTAGATCTTGCTAAAATACACAATTTATGTCTCAATAAATTTTCTTGTAGGGTGAACCATTTCGGAGATATACCTTGTTATGTGTGTGAGTTTTGGAAAACTTGGAACTTTCGTGAAATGGGTCATCGTTGTTCATTTTTTTATATGTTACGTGTACAAAGAGAACGGAATCTCAAAGCTTTAAAAGATTTGACTATCACACAAAGCCTACTGTATTCCAATATTCCCCTTGCACCTACAAGGAAATAAGCAATAAGATAATTTGTACAAATGTTTATTTTAACTAACACGAAGAAGATATAGGAATAAGAGTTTGTAAGAATGGTTAGTACAAGAGTAGAGAAAGTCATGTGAGTGCAACACATCAGATTTTTTAAGGATGTGACACAAAGATTGCTTCACCCTTAACTACCCTTAGATGCAACATATTTAAAAAATTTTAGTTTTCTCAAAAATGGTTCTAACAATTTTGATTAAAAAGCCATATTCTTAAGATATTTTTATGACAAATGAAATGTGTATTTTTAATTTTCTGGCTAAAGTCCATGTAGTCCTGTTTACTCTTGATGACTTTTACATAACTGGTAAACCATAAGAGATAGATCAAATCTTACTACTATTGAATTGCTTCGCAAAATGGGGCCTACTTCTAGCAAATGACAACTCAAAATAATTTTTTATTAGCCAATGCTGGATTTCTGACAATGAAGTCTCTTGCTCTCCAATATTTTTCACTGATGGATGGGAACAGCACTGGAAGTGGCTGGGCATATTTTAAGGTGGTCTTGGTCCGCTTTATCTTGCAGATCACATAGAGGACAGAGTGGTGAAGAATACCAGGTGAGTCAGCCGCGCCTTATTTTTTGGAAGGTAGGCCACCCATCAAACGGCATGTGAGCCTTAGTCCAGTTTTGCGCTTACTAAAATGTATTGCTTGATATTCTTAAAGAAAAGAATGCACAAAATTGAGAGCAACAGCGGTTTAAGGAACAGAATGTACTCCTCAAAAACATATGACTCATTTACTGAGAGCAAATTCCAGTTTCCAGCCGATCTTACAAACTTTTTATTAGAGTATACATAGCAATGTAATTTAGTAAACGCCTCAGAAAAATTGGACCTATCATATGGGTACACTAACGTCAGCTAAAAAGAAAATGGTGGATTCTTGTACTTAGAGCAGGGGTTGGCTGCCAAAAATTACGGAAAATTTAGTGACACGCCTCATCCATCATGGACCCGTACAGTCAAAATGGACATATTATTAAACAACAATTTATTTACATTTTTGCGTGAGCTACCCCTTGTGCATCTCAATTAATATGCATAACAGCTTTTGCCATTTAAGTAATAATATTAAAATGCCCAGCAAATGATTAAGTCTGTCTTAAAAGGCTAAATCAAGCCCGAAAACTCGCGAGGTGGCAATGGCATAGTGCCAGGCATACAAGTCCTACTATTGCACGCGGTACATGCTTTCAGTTAAGTCTCCAAATAGCTGAATAGGATTGTGACGGGTCCTCTGCGCTAAGCCTCAATGACATAGGTTCGAGTCTCAGTATTGTAAATATTTTTTTTTATGTTCATCAAAACTTGGAAACCGAATTCACAATAATCTAATTATAAAGTCCCTGAGCATTTAGGACATTATAATTTAAATCGTTTTTGGTTGTTTGCATTTTGTAATTGAACAGGTGTAATGACTTCTGCGCCATTGGACTGACATGATGTATTGTGTTGTGAATGCCGACCCCTGCGTTCTCCACACGTATACTGTCGCATGATATTTTGTGCCAGTCTTTCATTATGTATTCTACACATGAGTAAGTAGATATGCTTTTGATCTATGGAGAAGTAAGAAGAAATACACCGGAGAAAATATCTCAGGAGAGATATCCGAATAGACGACAACCAACAGCAAACAGCTTCCAGAATGTTGAAAGGCGTCTGCATGTAACAGCATCACTTGCAAGAATCCCTCCTCAAAGACACGCACCAGGAACATTGGGTGTTAATGCAGAAGCAGTTTTGAATGCCACCCAGAACAATCCGCATCCTAGTACACGGGTAGCTGCTCAGAAGGTGAACACCAGCCAGTCTTCTGTAGTGTGAATATTGAACACTAATAAGTTCCATTCTTATGGTTTGCACCTACACCAAGCACTTCACGGGAGAGATTTCGAAGCTCGAGTGATCTTTTGTGAATGGTTGCTGGAGCGAATAGCAAGTGATGTGGGATTCGCATCCAGGATATTGTTTTCTGACGAATCAAGATTCCACAACAATGGAACTGGAAATTGTCACAATATGCGCTATTGGAGTGTTGATAATCCTCATTGGGTAAGGGAGGCAGCATTCCAAGAGCAGTGGGGTGTAAATGTCTGTTGTGGAATCTTGGGAGACCACCTTATTGAATCATTATTCTTCGAGGGAAATCTAACAGGAACTGGAATTCCTCTGCAGCTCACCCCTTATTATTAGGGAATGTGCCACTGCAGGAGCAAATGACGATGTGGTTTCAACACAATGATGCTCCTCCGTATCGGTCGAGGATTGTCTGCAATCATTTGAATGCTGCACATCCTGGTCATTGGATAGGAAGCCAAGGACCAGTCCCCTGGCCTGCCAGATCACCTGATCTGACACTCCTTGTCTTCTTTCTCTGGGGTTATTTAAAAGAACACATTTATGCAGAGGTGCTGGACAATCCAGATACCCTTCATCAGCGTATTACAGTGGATTGTAGATCTGTTCAACCCTGTGTGTAAATGATCCTTATTTCAATTGCACCTACCTATAGGTATGTTTAAACAACTACCTTATTGTAGTTCACCAATAAAGAAACATCAAACATTGCCATAAAACATAAATAAAGCAATAAAAATGAATATAATAACCGTTTTCAAAATAATAATTTGTAAATTGTGAGGATTGCATGGTAAAAAAATTAGTACATGCAGGTGATTCGAACCACCTTCACAGCAGACACATTACTTCGGAATCTTGCGCTCGTTCCAACTGAGCTACCTAATAATGTGTGAGGTAAGCAATCCGTTTAAGATGTAATATTCGCTGGTTCCAGTGAACATTTGCAGAAGTGCAAACATCAGCTGTTTAATTACGAATATATTAAAAGGC
This sequence comes from Tenodera sinensis, assembly GCA_030765045.1. Classification (NCBI taxonomy): domain Eukaryota; kingdom Metazoa; phylum Arthropoda; class Insecta; order Mantodea; family Mantidae; genus Tenodera; species Tenodera sinensis. Next base: position 180,969,488 of record CM060966.1, read on the forward strand.
AATGTGATAACATCTGTATTAGCCCTAATTTCATCGAGTGTTTAACATCCATGTTAAATACGTGGGTAGAACCTAGTAATGGGGTCGATGTTTTCATGTTGGAGTATAAAATGCAGATTGCATAAAACTTGAGAATAAGGGACAGCTGACTCACCTGGTATAACCCAATTCTGTTCATATGTTTTGCCAGACAATCATGTCCTGTAATCAACCTGAAGGTTGCAACTGCCATTTTTTGAGGATACCCAGGAATTATTGTTTGAATGTTTAGTAGTTCCCATCTTTTATTTTTTGATTTTTCATAGGAATATTTTGCAATTCAGAGTTGACTAATGTTTTAGCTGCATAAAATGGTAGGTTAACTATAGATTTCTGTACACTGCTGGTACCCTTTTTTTGCAAGAAAATCAGCTTTGTCATTACCACTCGGTCCACAGTGAACTGGTATCCATTGGAACACTAGGTGTTTTTGAAGTGCGGTTAGATGGGTAAGGATTTTCCAACATTCTATAATTGTTTGTTTTTTAGGTGACAACTTGGAAGTAATTGCTTTAATTGCTGCCCTGGAATCTGAGAGAATAACTGCTTGATAAAAATGTGAAATGAAATTCTATACAAAAGATTTTGTAGGGCCATTTGAATTGCTTTAATTTCTCCATCAAAGTTAGTAGTTCCATAACTTAAAGATTTGTAATAGGAAAAGAGGTGACATGTGACTCCAGCACCTGCTCCATCTTGGTTTGATATCAATAATCCATCAGTATAAATATGGAGCCATTTGTGTTCCGGAAATCTAATATGGATTGTCTCTAATGCCAATAATTTTAGACCACTAGTTGGAGTATCACTTTTCTTAACTTCCTCTGTCAGGTGTAAATAATATGTGATGTCTAATGTTTGTGTCGGATTGACTTTAGATATGAAGTTTTCCTTTGAATTAGGAAGGTATAGATTCTTCTTGATGTCTTGAATTTTGGAAAGAAAGCTCTCCTGAGTCTTTAGTGTATGTGTAAAATTTCTCTTGTGCCATGTATTGAATGGGAGTCTGATCAACTTTTCATGTTGAGTAAGAGCTGTGTTTTCTATTTCATATTCAATGGGGTTTTGGTTGGTTAGTATTTCCATAGTTGCTATTGGTGTGGTTTTGATAGCACCTGTAATTAGTCTCAGACTTTGGTTTTGAAATATTTTAATTTTTTTTTTTTTTTTGTATTTGCTGTTACAAGATCTTCGCTGCAGTAAGTAAATAATGGCTTTATATATACATTGTATGTCGTATTAAGAGTTGCTGTGGAAAAACCCCACTTCATTCCTGTTAGACGTTTTAAAAGTGAAAGGCACCTTTCTGCTCTTTGTATTATATTTTCTATTTGTTTGGTCCATGTAAGTTTGGTATCAAATGTAACTCCTAAATACTTTACTTCGTTTGTTTCTGATAATTGTTGACCCTTGAAATTTAGTTTTACTTTTAGTGCTTTTTTTCTTAGTGAAAATATTTGGTAGTTTGATTTTGTTGTATTAACAGTCATTAAATTTTCTTTGGTCCACTTTTGTAGGTTGGTTAAGGATTGTTGCATGCAACTCAAAATAAATAACTTGATTTACTCATAAATTAGTTTTAACCATTCTTCATGCTCACTTTTACAATAATTTTGAAGTTGTATGTTTCCTATCTCATTTTTCACATCCTCTTCATTCGAGTTACATTAATACAGATTTATAACTCCTGAGAAAATGTTCTTTACATTGTTAAACTTATACATAGTTACTAAGAACAAATTTACAACCTCTCAATAAGATACTCTTTAAACCTTTTCTATTTCAACAAATACATAAATTCTTCAAACATGAAGTATCCAAACATACTCCTGCAATTCACTGAAAAACAAGTTACTAACAGTTTCGTGACAAGAGCACAGAGATATTATAAACATATCAAACTACAGTCTGGCTTTGATTTCAAGCACTTGCAGCAAATACTAAGTGAAGCTTATGGCGTGTTAAGAATTTCTTACATTTGTAGACATACTGCTACAATATAGGCAAATGTCGAACTCTAGTTAACTTGTTTGTTAAATGTTACTCACTCTATGGAGTACCAACAATGCTGGTCCTATGGGCTGATTGCTGACAAACTGATCAATCAATTTAATTTAGAAATATAAATGTTTGCATTTAAGTTACCTGGTGGAGGGGATTGTGCCTTCACTTCTGTCACTTCTGCAGGAGCCTGCATGCGCTTCTGTCTTCCTTTTGGTGGCCCACCCAAAGATGGCCATTCCTCCAGACCTTAACAATAAGCATACGTCACACTCACTATTCTATTTTTATCTCCCTTCTACAAACTTTTCATTACGCTTTGTTATAAGATACAAGAAGCATATCAATTTTGAAATACCACCGATTGATTCTATTAACAAATTTCTTTTGTTCTCAGTAGTTGGTAACACATAGAAATATTAAGTGATTTAGTGTTTGTTACGATTGCAATCAGTATAAACAGTGACACCAATGATGCAATAAACTAGTTTGTGTTTAATTTCAAGAATGTGCAGCAAATACTAAGATAAGTGAAACTTATAGTCTAAGATATTTGTTATATTTATTAACAGTTAAATGTGAGGTCTGCAACATACAATGATTTTATTCCAACAGCTCACTGCCTTACGCCTTTGACATAGGAGCTCTGATGTCTGTCCAATTCTGTACTAACTTGTTATTCCTGGTAATGAAATCATTAATTCACTTACTCTGCAGTTCAATGGCACATTACTGAAGAATAAATCCCAATCCTATGGAGATGCTTTGCTAGACAGTAGTCTCAAGATTACACCTGCACTTTTCCTTGGGTATCCAGAGATGTTTTCATCTGTGACAGATTCCCATCTTTTATCTTTTGAAATTTTAGAGCAATACTGTGTAATCACTTCTTGGAATTGTAGATTTATATAATTCTTTTTAGTGTATGGAAAGATAGTTATGTACACTACTGCATCCCGTTTTGGTTAGACAATCAGTATTGCCACTGGCAAACACCCTCTGAAAAACTTTTTCCCCCTCTTTAATTTAGTGAGATGAACTACTCTTGCCCAATACTCAAGAACTTGTTCATTTTTTTGGTGTTAAGGTGGATACTAGTTAAAATAGTTGCTCTTGAGTCAGAAAGAATCACCATGTTATTCTGTTCAGCAGATTTTCAAGTTTTGTGCACATGGCTTAAACTTCTCCACATCCAAATTTGGGGTAACAAAACCAAGAGATTTTTGCACAAGGAAAAGAGATGACACGTAGCTCCAATTTGCTTTGGCAGCAACGAGGCATCAGCAAAAATTTGAAGCCATTGTTGTTCTGAGAATCTTGTGTGAACTATTTCTAAAGCTAATGATTTCAATATATCATTTCAAATGTCTCCTCCATTAGGCCTTTATGGTATTCAATATCTAGAATTTGTGTAGGGTTCATCTTCGTTAGGAGTTGTTTTTTGAGATCATGGATTTTAGAAAGAAAGCTTTCCTGAGTTTTGAAGTGTTTGTTTGCTAACTACTGATGTTAGCCTGTGCTGTACAACAGCAGCTTTCTCTAGCTGATATCAGATAGGTTTTTGGTTTGTGAACATCTCTATTGTGGCTATTGGTGTAGACTTCACAGCAGTAAGTAAGTAAGTACAGGTTTTTGGTTTGTGAACATCTCTATTGTGGCTATTGGTGTACACTTCACAGCAGTAAGTAAGTAAGTACAGGTTTTTGGTTTGTGAACATCTCAATTGTGGCTATTGGTGTACACTTCACAGCAGTAAGTAAGTAAGTACAGGTTTTTGGTTTGTGAACATCTCTATTGTGGCTATTGGTGTAGACTTCACAGCAGTAAGTAAGTACAGGTTTTTGGTTTGTGAACATCTCTATTGTGGCTATTGGTGTACACTTCACAGCAGTAAGTAAGTAAGTACAGGTTTTTGGTTTGTGAACAACTCTATTGTGGCTATTGGTGTACACTTCACAGCAGTAAGTAAGTACAGGTTTTTGGTTTGTGAACATCTCTATTGTGGCTATTGGTGTACACTTCACAGCAGTAAGTAAGTAAGTACAGGTTTTTGGTTTGTGAACATCTCTATTGTGGCTATTGGTGTACACTTCACAGCAGTAAGTAAGTAAGTACAGGTTTTTGGTTTGTGAACATCTCTATTGTGGCTATTGGTGTACACTTCACAGCAGTAAGTAAGTACAGGTTTTTGGTTTGTGAACATCTCTATTGTGGCTATTGGTGTACACTTCACAGCAGTAAGTAAGTACAGGTTTTTGGTTTGTGAACATCTCTATTGTGGCTATTGGTGTACACTTCACAGCAGTAAGTAAGTACAGGTTTTTGGTTTGTGAACATCTCTATTGTGGCTATTGGTGTACACTTCACAGCAGTAAGTAAGTAAGTACAGGTTTTTGGTTTGTGAACATCTCTATTGTGGCTATTGGTGTACACTTCACAGCAGTAAGTAAGTACAGGTTTTTGGTTTGTGAACAACTCTATTGTGGCTATTGGTGTACACTTCACAGCAGTAAGTAAGTACAGGTTTTTGGTTTGTGAACATCTCTATTGTGGCTATTGGTGTACACTTCACAGCAGTAAGTAAGTACAGGTTTTTGGTTTGTGAACAACTCTATTGTGGCTATTGGTGTACACTTCACAGCAGTAAGTAAGTACAGGTTTTTGGTTTGTGAACATCTCTATTGTGGCTATTGGTGTACACTTCACAGCAGTAAGTAAGTAAGTACAGGTTTTTGGTTTGTGAACAACTCTATTGTGGCTATTGGTGTACACTTCACAGCAGTAAGTAAGTAAGTACAGGTTTTTGGTTTGTGAACATCTCTATTGTGGCTATTGGTGTACACTTCACAGCAGTAAGTAAGTACAGGTTTTTGGTTTGTGAACATCTCTATTGTGGCTATTGGTGTACACTTCACAGCAGTAAGTAAGTACAGGTTTTTGGTTTGTGAACATCTCTATTGTGGCTATTGGTGTACACTTCACAGCAGTAAGTAAGTACAGGTTTTTGGTTTGTGAACAACTCTATTGTGGCTATTGGTGTACACTTCACAGCAGTAAGTAAGTACAGGTTTTTGGTTTGTGAACATCTCTATTGTGGCTATTGGTGTACACTTCACAGCAGTAAGTAAGTACAGGTTTTTGGTTTGTGAACAACTCTATTGTGGCTATTGGTGTACACTTCACAGCAGTAAGTAAGTAAGTAAGTAAGTAAGTACAGGTTTTTGGTTTGTGAACAACTCTATTGTGGCTATTGGTGTACACTTCACAGCAGTAAGTAAGTACAGGTTTTTGGTTTGTGAACAACTCTATTGTGGCTATTGGTGTAGACTTCACAGCAGTAAGTAAGTAAGTACAGGTTTTTGGTTTGTGAACAACTCTATTGTGGCTATTGGTGTACACTTCACAGCAGTAAGTAAGTACAGGTTTTTGGTTTGTGAACATCTCTATTGTGGCTATTGGTGTACACTTCACAGCAGTAAGTAAGTAAGTACAGGTTTTTGGTTTGTGAACAACTCTATTGTGGCTATTGGTGTACACTTCACAGCAGTAAGTAAGTAAGTACAGGTTTTTGGTTTGTGAACATCTCTATTGTGGCTATTGGTGTACACTTCACAGCAGTAAGTAAGTACAGGTTTTTGGTTTGTGAACATCTCTATTGTGGCTATTGGTGTACACTTCACAGCAGTAAGTAAGTACAGGTTTTTGGTTTGTGAACATCTCTATTGTGGCTATTGGTGTACACTTCACAGCAGTAAGTAAGTACAGGTTTTTGGTTTGTGAACAACTCTATTGTGGCTATTGGTGTACACTTCACAGCAGTAAGTAAGTACAGGTTTTTGGTTTGTGAACATCTCTATTGTGGCTATTGGTATACACTTCACAGCAGTAAGTAAGTAAGTAAGTAAGTAAGTAAGTAAGTAAGTAAGTAAGTAAGTAAGTAAGTAAGTAAGTAAGTAAGTAAGTAAGTAAGTAAGTAAGTAAGTAAGTAAGTAAGTAAGTAAGTAAGTAAGTAAGTAAGTAAGTAAGTAAGTAAGTAAGTAAGTAAGTAAGTAAGTAAGTAAGTAAGTAAGTAAGTAAGTAAGTAAGTAAGTAAGTAAGTAAGTAAGTAAGTAAGTAAGTAAGTAAGTAAGTAAGTAAGTAAGTAAGTAAGTAAGTAAGTAAGTAAGTAAGTAAGTAAGTAAGTAAGTAAGTAAGTAAGTAAGTAAGTAAGTAAGTAAGTAAGTAAGTAAGTAAGTAAGTAAGTAAGTAAGTAAGTAAGTAAGTAAGTAAGTAAGTAAGTAAGTAAGTAAGTAAGTAAGTAAGTAAGTAAGTAAGTAAGTAAGTAAGTAAGTAAGTAAGTAAGTAAGTAAGTAAGTAAGTAAGTAAGTAAGTAAGTAAGTAAGTAAGTAAGTAAGTAAGTAAGTAAGTAAGTAAGTAAGTAAGTAAGTAAGTAAGTAAGTAAGTAAGTAAGTAAGTAAGTAAGTAAGTAAGTAAGTAAGTAAGTAAGTAAGTAAGTAAGTAAGTAAGTAAGTAAGTAAGTAAGTAAGTAAGTAAGTAAGTAAGTAAGTAAGTAAGTAAGTAAGTAAGTAAGTAAGTAAGTAAGTAAGTAAGTAAGTAAGTAAGTAAGTAAGTAAGTAAGTAAGTAAGTAAGTAAGTAAGTAAGTAAGTAAGTAAGTAAGTAAGTAAGTAAGTAAGTAAGTAAGTAAGTAAGTAAGTAAGTAAGTAAGTAAGTAAGTAAGTAAGTAAGTAAGTAAGTAAGTAAGTAAGTAAGTAAGTAAGTAAGTAAGTAAGTAAGTAAGTAAGTAAGTAAGTAAGTAAGTAAGTAAGTAAGTAAGTAAGTAAGTAAGTAAGTAAGTAAGTAAGTAAGTAAGTAAGTAAGTAAGTAAGTAAGTAAGTAAGTAAGTAAGTAAGTAAGTAAGTAAGTAAGTAAGTAAGTAAGTAAGTAAGTAAGTAAGTAAGTAAGTAAGTAAGTAAGTAAGTAAGTAAGTAAGTAAGTAAGTAAGTAAGTAAGTAAGTAAGTAAGTAAGTAAGTAAGTAAGTAAGTAAGTAAGTAAGTAAGTAAGTAAGTAAGTAAGTAAGTAAGTAAGTAAGTAAGTAAGTAAGTAAGTAAGTAAGTAAGTAAGTAAGTAAGTAAGTAAGTAAGTAAGTAAGTAAGTAAGTAAGTAAGTAAGTAAGTAAGTAAGTAAGTAAGTAAGTAAGTAAGTAAGTAAGTAAGTAAGTAAGTAAGTAAGTAAGTAAGTAAGTAAGTAAGTAAGTAAGTAAGTAAGTAAGTAAGTAAGTAAGTAAGTAAGTAAGTAAGTAAGTAAGTAAGTAAGTAAGTAAGTAAGTAAGTAAGTAAGTAAGTAAGTAAGTAAGTAAGTAAGTAAGTAAGTAAGTAAGTAAGTAAGTAAGTAAGTAAGTAAGTAAGTAAGTAAGTAAGTAAGTAAGTAAGTAAGTAAGTAAGTAAGTAAGTAAGTAAGTAAGTAAGTAAGTAAGTAAGTAAGTAAGTAAGTAAGTAAGTAAGTAAGTAAGTAAGTAAGTAAGTAAGTAAGTAAGTAAGTAAGTAAGTAAGTAAGTAAGTAAGTAAGTAAGTAAGTAAGTAAGTAAGTAAGTAAGTAAGTAAGTAAGTAAGTAAGTAAGTAAGTAAGTAAGTAAGTAAGTAAGTAAGTAAGTAAGTAAGTAAGTAAGTAAGTAAGTAAGTAAGTAAGTAAGTAAGTAAGTAAGTAAGTAAGTAAGTAAGTAAGTAAGTAAGTAAGTAAGTAAGTAAGTAAGTAAGTAAGTAAGTAAGTAAGTAAGTAAGTAAGTAAGTAAGTAAGTAAGTAAGTAAGTAAGTAAGTAAGTAAGTAAGTAAGTAAGTAAGTAAGTAAGTAAGTAAGTAAGTAAGTAAGTAAGTAAGTAAGTAAGTAAGTAAGTAAGTAAGTAAGTAAGTAAGTAAGTAAGTAAGTAAGTAAGTAAGTAAGTAAGTAAGTAAGTAAGTAAGTAAGTAAGTAAGTAAGTAAGTAAGTAAGTAAGTAAGTAAGTAAGTAAGTAAGTAAGTAAGTAAGTAAGTAAGTAAGTAAGTAAGTAAGTAAGTAAGTAAGTAAGTAAGTAAGTAAGTAAGTAAGTAAGTAAGTAAGTAAGTAAGTAAGTAAGTAAGTAAGTAAGTAAGTAAGTAAGTAAGTAAGTAAGTAAGTAAGTAAGTAAGTAAGTAAGTAAGTAAGTAAGTAAGTAAGTAAGTAAGTAAGTAAGTAAGTAAGTAAGTAAGTAAGTAAGTAAGTAAGTAAGTAAGTAAGTAAGTAAGTAAGTAAGTAAGTAAGTAAGTAAGTAAGTAAGTAAGTAAGTAAGTAAGTAAGTAAGTAAGTAAGTAAGTAAGTAAGTAAGTAAGTAAGTAAGTAAGTAAGTAAGTAAGTAAGTAAGTAAGTAAGTAAGTAAGTAAGTAAGTAAGTAAGTAAGTAAGTAAGTAAGTAAGTAAGTAAGTAAGTAAGTAAGTAAGTAAGTAAGTAAGTAAGTAAGTAAGTAAGTAAGTAAGTAAGTAAGTAAGTAAGTAAGTAAGTAAGTAAGTAAGTAAGTAAGTAAGTAAGTAAGTAAGTAAGTAAGTAAGTAAGTAAGTAAGTAAGTAAGTAAGTAAGTAAGTAAGTAAGTAAGTAAGTAAGTAAGTAAGTAAGTAAGTAAGTAAGTAAGTAAGTAAGTAAGTAAGTAAGTAAGTAAGTAAGTAAGTAAGTAAGTAAGTAAGTAAGTAAGTAAGTAAGTAAGTAAGTAAGTAAGTAAGTAAGTAAGTAAGTAAGTAAGTAAGTAAGTAAGTAAGTAAGTAAGTAAGTAAGTAAGTAAGTAAGTAAGTAAGTAAGTAAGTAAGTAAGTAAGTAAGTAAGTAAGTAAGTAAGTACAGGTTTTTGGTTTGTGAACATCTCTATTGTGCCTATTGGTGTACACTTCACAGCACCTGTAATTAGCCTGGAAACACTTAACTGTGTTGACACTTGCTTCTGTAAGTACTTCATCGCAGTAAGTAAGTAAGTACAGGTTTTATGTAGGTACCTATTATGTTGTGTTTGTTCTCTCCTCAGCATTCCATGGTACTTAAGTGATTTGCATTAATCTAGCGATTTATTACTTACAAAATCACAACTTTGTTTATTTATTTCTGCTAAGCCATATACAAGTGAGTATGACTGGTGTTCAGCCATGGCTCTTTACCCGCCAATCTCATATTTTACAACAGGTCCTTATTACTAATTATTTACACCATTGAAGGGTTGTTATTGTTCCTATTCACTGTCCAAAACCATTTGTCTCTCACTTTGTATAAAAACTGTCCAATCTTCTTGCTATCTTTAACAAACATTTCAACTACAGCTATGTTTCAATCCAACTTGAACCATATCTTATTAAGATACTCTTTTCTCAAAATTTCTGACCCTTTACACTTAAATATTATGTGTTCCAGGTTCTCATCACCCCATATGGGACAATAATTTTGTGGAATATCCTTCCTTAAATCTTTTAATCGCCATACTCCTGCTCTTCCCCAATTTTGCTTCATTGGATGTAGTAAACTAAAGAACTCTTCTCAGCTATTTCACTAAATAAACTTTGTTTATTGTATTCTTACAAATGTATTTAGAAAATTATACCTCATTATTAATTCAGTCTTGTTCAAATGTTTAAACATGTCAGAAGAGCTCCTCACATTTGCTTTTTATCCTTACATTTTATGAAGTCATTAATATGATACAAGTTGCTCCTCAGAATCCTGTCACATTTGCTCAGCTTTCTTCCTTCTCCCTGTAGTTTGTATGATAGCACACACGTGCCATTGCTCTCTTGTTCAAACTGTCCACTTCTGCAGTACACCTTCTCATGTTGTAAAGCTGTTAGGCTTAACGGCACCAGTAGAGCAGGTGGGCATTCCTTGCCACAGCTTTCAAATGCAATTTTCATTTTCACTGGCTTTGATTTTGGTCTCTTGCAGGGAATTTTGCTTCAGAGATTGTGATGAATTTCATATACCGAGCTGAAATGCCACAAATCTGATACGTTTTACTTGTAAACAGAGAAGTGCTGTCAGTGTTCTGTAATTCTGCAATCTTGCCAGGTTATTTCAGTGTTCCAGTTATATACTAGGCATTGTTTAGGTATTTAATAGGTGTTAAGTTATTCGTTAGTTTATAGTAAAGCAGTAACGCACAGATATTTTAGGAGTTTGGCATACAAATTAGTGAAAGTGCATAGTGTAGAGGTTAGCTAAGAGCAATACATTTCTAAATTTTGTGAACAATGGGAAGGAGAAAGAAAGTTTTCATATTAAGAAACAACCAAGCAAACTTAACATTTTCAAAAACTGCTACTGAGGCAGAGAAGAAAGCAGCAGAGGGTCCTACGTATGGTGCTGGAGAATTTTAAGTTGATTGTTTTTAGGTAAAGTACAAAACTATATTGTTCAACTTTAAAATCCATTTTCTCAATTTTTTTCAGCAGTTTTCATTATTCAAAATGCTCCTTGAACCTTAGTTAATAACTTAATAGCTTGAAATTTTCAGGAGAGTTTGAGATATTAGGGTATTAAAATTTGTCATGCACTAGTTCAAAGGGTTCAAGGGTAATCATATTAACATATCAAAAGGCTATGTACTATTAATAAATCTATTAATTTTAAAACAATTTGACATAGACATTGAAATTTCATGTATACTATTATATTCTATGTTCAGTGTGTGGAAAAAAATTCAGAGCAACCAGAAGAAAACTGTGAATTTTTTTAATTTTCATAGAAAAATTGCCTTAGTACTAAGCATCTATGTACACAAAACAGCTCTCTGATACATATGATTGCTTCCATATCAAACATAAGTGAAGTTTTGCTATAAAATATTCTATTGTTGTGACACAATTATAGTTACCTGGCACTTCTGCAGCTGGTTGGTACCTCTGCCCTAGCACCTGGCCTGGCCCTTCCGGTCCTGAACAGACACCAGACACAGAACCACTTATTAATATCAAAACTGTTTACTAAGTTACTGTCATGCATGCTCTTTAATTAGACTTGCAGTCAAGTCAAGAAAAAAGTACAACCTCAATGAATATATAAACAATGTATATTTAAGAGCACTCAACTACTTGATCACCAGCGTCCTCAAAAAATGAATCATGGCAAAAGCTGAGATTAAGATCAATACAAAATAGAAATGCTAGCCAAAGACAAATATCAATAAATACACAGAACTAATTGAATTGGTCAGAGCTATATTTTGTCAGTTTTTACAACTTTTCAGGAGAAAGAAAAACCATGATATATTTAAATGGGATTGTTTTATAAATTAGAGTCATCTTCTCTCTTATAGAATGCTGAAAAATGTTATATACTCTATGTTTGAAAAATGTTGACATAGTTAATTGATATTAAATTCATATTTTATAAAATTGACAAAATGCCTTTTACCTCAGTAATTAATTAAAACTCACTACTTTAATATGACATATTATAGTGCACTCACAACTATAACAACAATAAATAATAATAATAATAATAATAATAATAATAATAATAATAATAATAATAATAATAATAATAATAATAATAATAATAATAATAATAACAACAACAACAACAACAACAATGGTTTTATGTGACAAAATTTAAAATATCAACATGGTAAGAAACAAAGGCAATGCTAGGTTTACTGCTCTATACTATCCGAGTTCTCTTAAGTGGCAGCAGTAATATGAGCAGGCCATTTCAAAATTTCTTCCTAAAAGTTCAATACATCAGGCTCCGCATACTTAACTACTTTTGGAATATCCTGAATCCTTTTAGGATTGATGAGGACTTTTCCAGTGAAGTATGCTTTTTCTTGGGGCATTGTGCAAAGAAGTCTCAACTGAAGCTTTCCAAGATGGAAGGTATCCCTTAGTGGAGAATTGATAAGAAAAGCAGTTTTAATTATCCCTGGTCCATCACTGAAATATTTAAATTCTTTGAAGGAAGTTGGGATGAACACTTGCTGTTTATTCCTTTCAAGTGATTTCCTTTCAACACTATGAGCAGTTTTTGTGAACAGTTTAGGCCACCAGGCATCAAAATTCAAATGTCATCTTGTTACACAACATGAACTACTACATCTTTCTTGCTGTTTGCAATAAGCTCCACACACTCGCTGGATGTGTACATTCTGTCAATCTTGTTAATTTTTTCCTTAAAAACACCAACATTTCTGTCACAAGGCAGAAAAGAGAGCCCACATTCTGGGAATCAATGAGTTATGGCATGATTTTTGTTCTGTCCGAAACAGCTATCAGAAAATAAATTCATATCTTTAATGTTCTGTGGAATATAGTGCTGCACATAGTGAGACATCGTTAGCACCCTTTTCACCTTGGCCTTCATGGTTTAAGTACACTACAGACCTCCCACTTGGAAAATCGTGTACATTGAAAGCGTTCACCCACAGCTGACAAGTAGAATGTCTCTTGTACTCAAATGTTTGGCAAAGGTAGATTTTGCATAAAATCAAATGCTATACCCCCTACTTGTCCACTTTGAGTATCTGCATTCTCATCTTTTAGGGACTTCTGCACAAGTGTACTTCTAATTCAGCCTTTGCTACACTTTGTGCATTTTCATTAATGTAGGGGCTTTTTAGTTTTGCATTTAGTTCTTCACATACTGAACAGGTATCCATCTGCGGTCTTGACAGAAATATTCCCTGTAATAATCACATTCTACTGCTAACTTAGGATACTTGGTACAATACTGATCATACATTGCCTTCACAGTACGGCAAGCATCTAAGTAATATATTTCTTTGCCAGCATAATGAGAAGACTTAATGGGGAAGGCCTTAATATTCCTTATTTCATCAGAGTCATGCCATGTGTATCCTTTGGCATTTCTCCTCACAGAAGGGCATGAGTTATGTTGCAAGCTCTCTTCATCCCAAGAAGTTGAACTATACGTGTTTGTTCCTATCCCTCAGATTTCCTGGATTGGTGCTGTTTTACAGGAGCTGCTTCTATTAAACCATGTAAGAGATATCTTGTGCATTCTTATTTGGTACATCATGAAACTTTGTCGGTATCATTGTCCTTTCATCCTCACTTAGAAACTCAAAACATCTCTTCTTACACCTAACAATTTGAACACACAAATTAATACCTCCCTTCACTTGTATAATAATAATGATATAACAATATCAGTACTTGTGCAACTCCAAACTATAATATATTTATTTACAATGTTTAACGTCCCTTTTAACTACAAATGAGTATGTAGAGACAAAAGGGTAAACTACCGTCGTGCCGGCCGTAAGCCCAGACGCTGCTGGTAAGAAATGCCGGTCAGGGCCTGCTGTCTACCCAGCAGCAGGAATGGGCCGGAGGCGCTTACCTGTCTGCCGACCGCACAATAGATCATACGGGGACAATACCTACTATGTAGTGGTCTGGTGTCTGGACTGTTCTTCCACAGCCACACCACCAATTCTACTTCCAGAACTTTGCCATTGTCTACAGACCTATATAAGGGGCTACCGTGAGTCGAGAAGTTGGTCCAGTCGTTCTTGTAGTGAAGTGTTGAAGAGAGTTAAACGTTTACCAAGCGTTCAGTGGACAGCGCCTGTGAATCGTGCCAAGTACCAGTTCAGTGCGAGTTGTGATCTGACAGTTCTTTATTATAATTTGATTGAACATTGTTCTATTGCTCTGAGTTTGTACAAAAGTGATCTAAGTATAACATTAGCACTATGCTAACTGACTACAAGGCAATAAAGTATGATTAGCGGCAACTGGCATTTTCTCATTTGTTACATTGGTGTCAGAAGTGGAATTTGTAGAATTGCTGTTTTTTATATTGCTTTTAGAAGTGCAACATGAATGCCATAATGGAGGGAGATTCAGAAACCAAGGATGGTGGCAATTAATGGAGTTATCTGCAAAGACTGACATGAAAATGGTCGGAGTGAAGGAAGATGTGGAAGAACTCAGTGGGAAGGTGAGAGACCTCTACCAGTGCAGGGTCATCTTTTATTTTTATTTTGACATCCTCCAACATAGCGTCATATCGTATGGTGAATGAATGAAATGGGTGAAATGATGCTCAAATGAGCCCGAGGTCTATAGAGCGCGGGGACGTCGTGGAGGACAACAGGGAATGTCTTGGAATCCTGGAAGACAGAGTTGACGGGAGCGTCAAAAAACTGGATGCCAAGGACGGGTGGGATAGCGTAGACCTGGGGAGGGAGCACCTAGTGGCCAAGGCAACAGTTGCATCCATCTCGGAGTACGAAAGTTTATGCCTCAGGGAAGATAAAGGGACAGTTCAGGGACATTGTCAAGGATCCCCCAGAAGAGTGTGTTGAGAATATAGCCAACCAGGATGTGTCGTGGAGGACTACCAGCAGGGAAGCGCACAAGCAAGTGAGGAACACATGAGAACCGACTGGGCGTGGAACATGGAGGGACCGTCGAACGGAAGACACCGAGGATGGCAGGATAGAGTAGAATCTGTGCCAAGTACGAGTGAACACAAGGGCAGTTATGACCGTGATTCGATCGGATGTGACGGGGGTTATTGCTGGACCAGCCAGGAGCAAGGTGGCTGTGAAGGTACACCAGAGAGGTCGGCAGCCATGGAACCCAGTGGGCCGATTTCAGGTACCCAGGATGACCTGTCAACACACCTGGAAGAAGGGCAATCAAATGGAGAGCTGTCAAAACCAGCGACACTGTCACAGAAGCTCAAAGCAGGATGTCATACATTGTCCTACCTGGACCAAGGAGCACTACCTAACAGCGATGCCAAGGATTGTGGAACCTGGAGAAGATGTTCAATGGCTTGTTTCACCATGTGCCCAAGGGAGATGCTGCCAGTGAAAGGCTGGTCGGGACAATCAGCCTGGAGGAGGGAGCAGGGTCACACCAGCCGAAAGCCCGGACGGTATTTTGTAAGAAATACCGGTAAGGGCCTGATCTCTGCCTGGCAGCAGGAACGAGCGAGAGGCGCTTACCTGCCCTAAAGACCCGTCTGCTGACTGTACAATAGAGCATATGGGAGCAACAGCTATTACGTGGTGGTCCAGTTTCTGGTGATCTGTTCTCCCACAGACACTCTCGACCATTCTACTTCCACAACTTTTCCATTGTCTACAGATCTATATAAGGAGCTGCTGTGAGCTGAGAAGTTCTGACAGTGAAGTGTTGGAGTGAGGAAAAACGTATCTGAAGCATTCAGTGCACAGCGCCAGTGAATCGTGCCGAGTAGCAGTTCAGTGCAAGTTGTGATCTGACAGTTCTTTACTGTGATCTGATTCGACAGTTGTTCTGTTGCTCTGAGTTTGTACAAAAGTAATCTAAGAATAACCTTACCACTGCACTGACTAGAAGGCAATAATGTGTGATTAGTAGTAACAGGTGTTTTCTCATTTGTTACAATACCTAATTTTTGTAATAAGTGATTGGTGGAATGATGGTGCAGAAACCTGGTGAAAACCAAGTGCAACTTTGCACTCCACAAACCTACTTCCAGTTCTTGGGTTTAAATCCTGGGTGACTTTATGAGAGGCAAGTTTATTGCTCAGTCACTGCACCACCACTATTAATAGGTACTGTAATACCATATGAATTATTAACCTGCAATCTCCACATGTTGTCCATGACATAATACTTTCTTCCTCCAAATTTGCTAAAATGAATTCTGATTCCTAGCACAAGGAGCAGTGTGACAAAATTCCTTTTACTGCCGTTTGATGCATCTCAGTTGAAAACCCATTAATCAAAATAAAATAAAAATCACATTTTTTGACCAAATGCCATTTACCTCTGACCGATTCAATTATGGCAAAAGTCAGAGTTAAAACATATTTGCAAAAACTCTGACATATGAAAACTTGGTATCTGTAGAACTACTTTTATTTGGAAGATATTGATAAATGACCACTTGGTTATCGTCGAGAGGGACCTTGGCTAAACTGGCTGGCAGCTGTAGAGTCCTGAAACTCTAGCACGCAGCCCTTGAGGACAAGATGGTGTCACATAGACACTCACTCACCTGGTTCTGTTACAGGACCTTGGCTAAACTGGCTGGCAGTTGTAGAGTTCTGAAACTCTAGCTGCCCTTGAGGGCAAGATGGTGTCACATAGACACTCACTCACCTGGTTCTGTTACAGGGCCTTGGCTAAACTGGCTGGCAGTCGTAGAGTTCTGAAACTCTAGCTGCCCTTGAGGGCAAGATGGTGTCACATAGACACTCACTCACCTGGTTGAGTCCTGAAACTCTAGCTGCCCTTGAGGGCAAGATGGTGTCACATAGACACTCACTCACCTGGTTGAGTCCTGAAACTCTAGCTGCCCTTGAGGGCAAGATGGTGTCACATAGATACTCACTCACCTGGTTGAGTCCTGAAACTCTAGCAGCCCTTGAGGGCAAGATGGTGTCACATAGATACTCACTCACCTGGTTGAGTTCTCAAACTCTAGCAGCCCTTGAGGGCAAGATGGTGTCACATAGACACTCACTCACCTGGTTGAGTTCTGAAACTCTAGCATGCAGCCCTTGAGGACAAGATGGTGTCACATAGATACTCACTCACCTGGTTGGGTCCTGAAACTCTAGCTGCCCTTGAGGACAAGATGGTGTCACATAGACACTCACTCACCTGGTTTTGTTACAGGGCCTTGGCTAAACTGGCTGGCAGTCGTAGAGTTCTGAAACTCTAGCTGCCCTTGAGGACAAGATGGTGTCACATAGACACTCACTCACCTGGTTGAGTCCTGAAACTCTAGCTGCCCTTGAGGACAAGATGGTGTCACATAGATACTCACTCACCTGGTTGAGTCCTGAAACTCTAGCTGCCCTTGAGGACAAGATGGTGTCACATAGACACTCACTCACCTGGTTTTGTTACAGGGCCTTGGCTAAACTGGCTGGCAGTCGTAGAGTTCTGAAACTCTAGCTGCCCTTGAGGACAAGATGGTGTCACATAGACACTCACTCACCTGGTTGAGTCCTGAAACTCTAGCTGCCCTTGAGGACAAGATGGTGTCACATAGATACTCACTCACCTGGTTGAGTCCTGAAACTCTAGCTGCCCTTGAGGACAAGATGGTGTCACATAGACACTCACTCACCTGGTTTTGTTACAGGGCCTTGGCTAAACTGGCTGGCAGTCATAGAGTTCTGAAACTCTAGCTGCCCTTGAGGGCAAGATGGTGTCACATAGACACTCACTCACCTGGTTGAGTCCTGAAACTCTAGCTGCCCTTGAGGACAAGATGGTGTCACATAGACACTCACTCACCTGGTTTTGTTACAGGGCCTTGGCTAAACTGGCTGGCAGTCGTAGAGTTCTGAAACTCTAGCAAGCAGCCCTTGAGGGCAAGATGGTGTCACATAGATACTCACTCACCTGGTTTTGTTACAGGGCCTTGGCTTAACTGGCTGGCAGTCGTAGAGTTCTGAAACTCTAGCAAGCAGCCCTTGAGGGCAAGATGGTGTCACATAGATACTCACTCACCTGGTTGAGTCCTGAAACTCTAGCTGCCCTTGAGGGCAAGATAGTGTCACACAGACACTGTGTGAAATACTTACCTGGTTTTGTTGCAGGAGTCTGTTCTACCTGTCCACCCTTGCCACCTGTAACAGCAATACAAGCAGCAGCTAACATTGGGTTTAACACATTATACACAAAACCCAGTGCTGCCATCTGATACATGTCATTCCAGCAGCAGTATCTTAGCCCACAAACAAAACAACTGCTAACTGGTATTACTTATAAATCACCTACTTTACAGGTAACATTTTGAACTCAGTAACATTTACCTTCTACATTTTTTAACTAATTATTTTATTGTAAAACCTGCCAAATCAGACACTGAAAATGTTGCCATAAAGTCTACTTTGGAAAACAGTTTTGGGCTCAGTAGGAATCATATTATCTTGATTTTTACTAAAGAATAAAGAAACTGCACAATGAAGAAATAAACTATAATGAAACACTGAAGCTATTAACTGTGAAGCAACATAAATCTATAAATATAATATCATAGAGATTATAAGCTTTACTTACCTCAGTACTTGCTGCAAATTCTTGAAATAAAAAATAAGGTGGACAGCTGTTTCTCAAATTATCATTTGTATCATCCGTGCCATATCTGTTTATAGTCAAAACAATTGTGGCACTGATGATGGAAACGATAATTCAAGAAACTGCAGCTGCCTTTGATTCAAGAACTTGCAGCAAGTACTAATATAAGTGAAGCTCATAGAAGACATTGTTATATTTATAATCTGTCTAACTGATTAAACAGAAACTCATTTATTATTTATTTATGCCAACAAACTTATTGTTGGTGTTTTTAAACATACAAGCCGTATGTGGGCAAAGTTTGAGAGGTAGAACTGGAACTTAAAAATTCAATGCCACAACTGGGATTTGAAAAACAGACCTTCCGCTTACCAGGCGACTGCTCTCACCATTGAGCTATTGTGACAAACTGCCAGAATGGCATTAAATTCTCAACCCAGTTCGTATTTCTCCTGGTAAACCACAAAGGCAGTCTCACATCAGAGACAAATTACCCCAATGGTGACTTACTATTGTAAGTACTTTATGTCCCAGGATTAAATAACCTTCAGATGGCAATTATTATTTATTTATGCCAACAAACTTACTGTTGCCATTCTGGCAGTTTGTCACAATAGCTAAATGGTTAGAGCAGCCACCTGGTAAGCGGAAGGTCTGTGATTCAAATCACAGTTGTGGCATTGAATTTTTAAGTTCCAGATCTACCTCTCAGAAACTCATTTGTTTTACAATATACTGTGCTTCCAAGGAAACTACAAATGTTTTATATTTTATATTTTAGGAGATTGTGTACTTCAAATGTCTCTTGTTCAGGTAAATGTGACTAATTTGATAAAATGCATACCTAGTGGAGATCATACAAAGGACAAAAGAAAGGGATTAAGTGTTACAAATGTGTTTTTCCTTCACTGATGTGTTATGTGAGAAAAGCTATGAATTTCATATAAAGGATGTTGTGTAACCCAGATATGTTCATAGTGTTAGTTTAGTGTTGTGGTGGATAGGTCAGTACTCTGATAGATAATCCCAAATGAGCAGTGTTCTGATGAATGAGTAGCTGGATGAAAACAGATGCTGAAGCAATGTATGATATGAGAACACACGTAACATGAAATGTATATAAAACTTATGTGAGTCTGTAACTTTTTAATAAAATGCACTATATTGAGATTGCTGGCATTGTGTTTGTGATTCATTTTAGCAGTATGAATACAAAACAATCTGCGATTTTCTTACAATATGTAAACTGCCAAATTAGAAACATCAGATATGTAGCACTCTCAGGTGACAAAACCCGGATTTACGAACTTCATCTGGGTGATAATCTGACAAAAGTGAAGCATTCCTCAACCATCAGTAAGATGTGGCATTATTCTTCTTCAAGATGGCTACTATTCATTGGCACACCTTGGCTTGTCTTTAACCTCTTCAGGGATATGGACGTCATATCACGTCCATTTAAAATGACGGACGAGCGATATGGACGTGTATACACGTCCTGTGCGTTTGTGCATTTAACCCTTATTTATCCACTATCTAACTCAACTTATTTTAATTTTCCCCCGTTATGAAACTTTTAATTAAATTCTATATGCTTTACTGGCTTACCTTTATATGTTCCTTCTGCAGTGATATGCCTCAAAACAGGGATAAACACACAAGGGCACATCTCCACATTCGCCACAGATCATCCCCGTTTCCTTACGGATTCCCTTCTTGCGGCACACGAAACACCTTCGAAATGGGCGGGACTTCTTTGCTGTTGACGGTATCCTTTTAGGATAATGTTTTCCTTGAAGTCTGAGGGGTGCAGGGGTTTTGGATTTTCTACCCCCAGTATGAAGAGGCCTCTCAACCTGGTATTGTTCAATTAGGCTGCGAGCTATTGATAGTCGAAAGTCCAGGTAGGTCATTGTCTTGTGTGGGTTTAGAGCTCTCCAAATTACCAAACAATTGTATATGGTTATATCCAGTTGGTGCAAAAATACCTTTTTATACCATTTCACTGTTTTTCGTAAAGAGGGATATGCTTGCAATACCTGATCTACTAGATCGACACCGCCCATGTGCATATTGTATTCCTGGATAACGTCAGGCTTGAAAATGCACATTTTGGTATGGGCATCTGTTTTTCCAGTGTCAATCATCAAAATCTTAGAGCTGCAATTGGATAATGCCGTAACTACCCTCCTGTCCTGCCAGGCAAGGTAGGTCAAAGGTGGGAGCTGACGCACCTCCATTTCCCCTCTCCTTAGAGCCTTCGTATTCACATCTTTTGGCAAACCAATACGATTTGAACGTACTGTTCCAATTGCATTAGTCTTTCTTTTGTGTAAGGCCATGAATAATTTAGGAGAGCTGTACCAGTTATCTAAGTACACAGTCCTACCCTGATCAAGCACAGGTTCCATTAGGTGCATTACTATGGAGCCAGATAAGCCCAAATCTTTGTCTCCAGTATTGTCAGTCCCTTGACCAGTGTAAATGCAGCTATTGTAAAGATATCCCGTTTTACTTTCACAAACATCAAAACTCTTTATGCCAAATCTAGCCCTTTTTGTTTTGATGTATTGCTTCCAACCTAAGCGGCCCTTCCAAAGCATTAGGCTTTCATCAACAGTGACCTTTTCACCAGGCACATAATTTTCTTTAAATTTTGAAATAATATAATCGAAAACAGGCCTAATTTTGTGGAGTTTGTCATTTACATTCTCTGTGCAGGTGAAATGAAGGAACCGCAAAATTGACGTAAATCTGTTATTTGACATGCATTTTCCAAAAAAAGGAGTAGCTAGTATGTCATCTGTGGACCAATACATGTATAATGCAGGTTTACGAATAACACCCATAAGTATAATTAGACCAATTAGCCTGTAAATCTCATTGAGTGTTACTTCTGTCCACCTTTGAATTCTGCTCTTAGGCCCTAATTTACCTTTAGAGAGCAGGTCTTCCTTCACCTTACTCGCATATACATTTGTTTCGCAAACAATGAGAGACACTAAGTCGGTAGTAAAAAATTTTGCAAAATGTCAATTGGTTGGCTGTCAGAAGTCAGCTGAGCCTGGGATTGAACACCAGACCCTGTGCTCGTGAAGATGTGCCTGTTTGTATTGGAATTGTTTTCAGCACTCCACAATGCTGACTCTTCACGAACACCTGAAGGAAGTTGGTCACGTTCTTCCTCACTGCTACTTGTACCTATATCCTCCACACCCCCCTCAAATTCGGAAAATTCGCCATCGATATCCAAATCGCTGTCACACAGCAAGAAGTCCTCCACATTATCCTGTGTAATTTCAGAAGCCCTTACACTTCCACCACTCGCTAACCTTTGTGCAACACTGCTTGTTGATGCCATGTTTTAGCTCTGAGATGTAACACTCAATAGCTTCTCACTTCAGCTACAAGCAGGAAAGTATACGTATGCATTTCAAGAGAGAAACAAACGGAGCCTGTAAGCTATATCCAAGTTACGAAACACGTGTAAGGAAAAATTGCAAACCTGCCTTATTCTGATGACTCATAAACCACGCATACAGTAGCGTTCTATTTCCCATTGTGCTGTGACTTGCTGACGCATAGCTAACACATACAATGGGTCCACTACTGTTTCTTTCCGAGATGCGTTCGACAAAGCAAAGTTAACTTTTTACCACAGTGAAACAAATAGTGCCATTTCAACGATTTGTAAATGCAACTCAACATTGCTGATGATGTACATGTATACTGCATATAATGAGTTTTATAACAGTTTTTGTTTGATTAAAATAACTTAAAATTTACGCAAAATACAGCTGTGTATTTAGGAAGCACTTTTAGCGCATTTAACAATTTAAATGCCCTGCGCTGGATATTGGGTATCCGTTCTCGGCCTGCAGAGCTTTTAAATGGCTGTCGCTCAAGAGGTTAAATAATAGTGGATACACACAGGACTGTGAGGGATCCTGGATGTTACATTGGTACACCATGGCTTGTCTTTCAATAATAGTGGATACACACAGGACTGTGAGGGATCCTGGATAGTACATTGGTACACCATGGCTTGTCTTTCAATAATAGTGGATACACACAGGACTGTGAGGGATCCTGGATAGTACATTGGTACACCATGGCTTGTCTCTCAATAATAGTGGATACACACAGGACTGTGAGGGATCCTGGATAGTACATTGGTACACCATGGCTTGTCTTTCAATAATAGTGGATACACACAGGACTGTGAGGTACACCATGGCTAGTCTTTCAATAATAGTGGATACACACAGGACTGTGAGGTACACCATGGCTAGTCTTTCAATAATAGTGGCCACACACAGGACTGTGAGGGATCCTGGATAGTACATTGGTACACCATGGCTTGTCTTTCAATAATAGCGGATACACACAGGACTGTGAGGGATCCTGGATAGTACATTGGTACACCATGGCTTGTCTTTCAATAATAGTGGATACACACAGGACTGTGTGGTACACCATGGCTTGTCTTTCAATAATAGTGGATACACACAGGACTGTGAGGGATCCTGGATAGTACATTGGTACACCATGGCTTGTCTTTCAATAATAGTGGATACACACAGGACTGTGTGGTACACCATGGCTTGTCTTTCAATAATAGTGGATACACACAGGACTGTGAGGGATCCTGGATAGTACATTGGTACACCATGGCTTGTCTTTCAATAATAGTGGATACACACAGGACTGTGTGGTACACCATGGCTTGTCTTTCAATAATAGTGGATACACACAGGACTGTGTGGTACACCATGGCTAGTCTTTCAATAATAGTGGATACACACAGGACTGTGAGGTACACCATGGCTAGTCTTTCAATAATAGTGGATACACACAGGACTGTGAGGTACACCATGGCTAGTCTTTCAATAATAGTGGATACACACAGGACTGTGAGGTACACCATGGCTAGTCTTTCAATAATAGTGGATACACACAGGACTGTGAGGTACACCATGGCTAGTCTTTCAATAATAGTGGATACACACAGGACTGTGAGGTACACCATGGCTTGTCTTTCAATAATAGTGGATACACACAGGATTGTGAGGTACACCATGGCTAGTCTTTCAATAATAGTGGATACACACAGGACTGTGAGGTACACCATGGCTAGTCTTTCAATAATAGTGGATACACACAGGACTGTGAGGTACACCATGGCTAGTCTTTCAATAATAGTGGATACACACAGGACTGTGAGGTACACCATGGCTAGTCTTTCAATAATAGTGGATACACACAGGACTGTGGGGTACACCATGGCTTGTCTTTCAATAATAGTGGATACACACAGGACTGTGAGGTACACCATGGCTAGTCTTTCAATAATAGTGGATACACACAGGACTGTGAGGTACACCATGGCTAGTCTTTCAATAATAGTGGATACACACAGGACTGTGAGGTACACCATGGCTAGTCTTTCAATAATAGTGGCCACACACAGGACTGTGAGGGATCCTGGATAGTACATTGGTACACCATGGCTTGTCTTTCAATAATAGTGGCCACACACAGGACTGTGAGGGATCCTGGATAGTACATTGGTACACCATGGCTAGTCTTTCAATAATAGTGGCCACACACAGGACTGTGAGGGATTCTGGATAGTACATTGGTACACCATGGCTTGTCTTTCAATAATAGCGGATACACACAGGACTGTGAGGGATCCTGGATAGTACATTGGTACACCATGGCTTGTCTTTCAATAATAGCGGATACACACAGGACTGTGAGGGATCCTGGATAGTACATTGGTACACCATGGCTTGTCTTTCAATAATAGTGGATACACACAGGACTGTGAGGGATCCTGGATAGTACATTGGTACACCATGGCTTGTCTTTCAATAATAGTGGATACACACAGGACTGTGTGGTACACCATGGCTTGTCTTTCAATAATAGTGGATACACACAGGACTGTGAGGGATCCTGGATAGTACATTGGTACACCATGGCTTGCCTTTCAATAATAGTGGCCACACACAGGACTGTGAGGGATCCTGGATAGTACATTGGTACACCATGGCTTGTCTCTCAATAATAGTGGCCACACACAGGACTGTGAGGGATCCTGGATAGTACATTGGTACACCATGGCTTGTCTTTCAATAATAGTGGATACACACAGGACTGTGAGGGATCCTGGATAGTAAATTGGTACACCATGGCTTGTCTTTCAATAATAGTGGCCACACACAGGACTGTGAGGGATCCTGGATGTTACATTGGTACACCATGGCTTGTCTTTCAATAATAGTGGATACACACAGAACTGTGAGGGATCCTGGATAGTACATTGGTACACCATGGCTTGTCTTTCAATAATAGTGGATACACACAGAACTGTGAGGGATCCTGGATAGTACATTGGTACACCATGGCTTGCCTTTCAATAATAGTGGCCACACACAGGACTGTGAGGGATCCTGGATGTTACATTGGTACACCATGGCTTGTCTTTCAATAATAGTGGATACACACAGGACTGTGAGGGATCCTGGATAGTACATTGGTACACCATGGCTTGTCTTTCAATAATAGTGGATACACACAGGACTGTGTGGTACACCATGGCTTGTCTTTCAATAATAGTGGATACACACAGGACTGTGAGGGATCCTGGATAGTACATTGGTACACCATGGCTTGCCTTTCAATAATAGTGGCCACACACAGGACTGTGAGGGATCCTGGATGTTACATTGGTACACCATGGCTTGTCTTTCAATAATAGTGGATACACACAGCACTGTGAGGGATCCTGGATAGTACATTGGTACACCATGGCTTGTCTTTCAATAATAGTGGATACACACAGGACTGTGTGGTACACCATGGCTTGTCTTTCAATAATAGTGGATACACACAGGACTGTGAGGGATCCTGGATAGTACATTGGTACACCATGGCTTGCCTTTCAATAATAGTGGCCACACACAGGACTGTGAGGGATCCTGGATAGTACATTGGTACACCATGGCTTGTCTCTCAATAATAGTGGCCACACACAGGACTGTGAGGGATCCTGGATAGTACATTGGTACACCATGGCTTGTCTTTCAATAATAGTGGATACACACAGGACTGTGAGGGATCCTGGATAGTACATTGGTACACCATGGCTTGTCTTTCAATAATAGTGGCCACACACAGGACTGTGAGGGATCCTGGATGTTACATTGGTACACCATGGCTTGTCTTTCAATAATAGTGGATACACACAGAACTGTGAGGGATCCTGGATAGTACATTGGTACACCATGGCTTGTCTTTCAATAATAGTGGATACACACAGAACTGTGAGGGATCCTGGGTAGTACATTGGTACACCATGGCTTGCCTTTCAATAATAGTGGCCACACACAGGACTGTGAGGGATCCTGGATGTTACATTGGTACACCATGGCTTGTCTTTCAATAATAGTGGATACACACAGGACTGTGAGGGATCCTGGATAGTACATTGGTACACCATGGCTTGTCTTTCAATAATAGTGGATACACACAGGACTGTGTGGTACACCATGGCTTGTCTTTCAATAATAGTGGATACACACAGGACTGTGAGGGATCCTGGATAGTACATTGGTACACCATGGCTTGCCTTTCAATAATAGTGGCCACACACAGGACTGTGAGGGATCCTGGATAGTACATTGGTACACCATGGCTTGTCTCTCAATAATAGTGGCCACACACAGGACTGTGAGGGATCCTGGATAGTACATTGGTACACCATGGCTTGTCTTTCAATAATAGTGGATACACACAGGACTGTGAGGGATCCTGGATAGTACATTGGTACACCATGGCTTGTCTTTCAATAATAGTGGCCACACACAGGACTGTGAGGGATCCTGGATGTTACATTGGTACACCATGGCTTGTCTTTCAATAATAGTGGATACACACAGAACTGTGAGGGATCCTGGATAGTACATTGGTACACCATGGCTTGTCTTTCAATAATAGTGGATACACACAGAACTGTGAGGGATCCTGGATAGTACATTGGTACACCATGGCTTGCCTTTCAATAATAGTGGCCACACACAGGACTGTGAGGGATCCTGGATGTTACATTGGTACACCATGGCTTGTCTTTCAATAATAGTGGATACACACAGGACTGTGAGGGATCCTGGATAGTACATTGGTACACCATGGCTTGTCTTTCAATAATAGTGGATACACACAGGACTGTGAGGAATCCTGGATAGTACATTGGTACACCATGGCTTGTCTTTCAATAATAGTGGCCACACACAGGACTGTGAGGGATCCTGGATGTTACATTGGTACACCATGGCTTGTCTTTCAATAATAGTGGATACACACAGAACTGTGAGGGATCCTGGATAGTACATTGGTACACCATGGCTTGTCTTTCAATAATAGTGGATACACACAGAACTGTGAGGGATCCTGGATAGTACATTGGTACACCATGGCTTGCCTTTCAATAATAGTGGCCACACACAGGACTGTGAGGGATCCTGGATGTTACATTGGTACACCATGGCTTGTCTTTCAATAATAGTGGATACACACAGGACTGTGAGGGATCCTGGATAGTACATTGGTACACCATGGCTTGTCTTTCAATAATAGTGGATACACACAGGACTGTGTGGTACACCATGGCTTGTCTTTCAATAATAGTGGATACACACAGGACTGTGAGGGATCCTGGATAGTACATTGGTACACCATGGCTTGCCTTTCAATAATAGTGGCCACACACAGGACTGTGAGGGATCCTGGATAGTACATTGGTACACCATGGCTTGTCTCTCAATAATAGTGGCCACACACAGGACTGTGAGGGATCCTGGATAGTACATTGGTACACCATGGCTTGTCTTTCAATAATAGTGGATACACACAGGACTGTGAGGGATCCTGGATAGTACATTGGTACACCATGGCTTGTCTTTCAATAATAGTGGCCACACACAGGACTGTGAGGGATCCTGGATGTTACATTGGTACACCATGGCTTGTCTTTCAATAATAGTGGATACACACAGAACTGTGAGGGATCCTGGATAGTACATTGGTACACCATGGCTTGTCTTTCAATAATAGTGGATACACACAGAACTGTGAGGGATCCTGGATAGTACATTGGTACACCATGGCTTGCCTTTCAATAATAGTGGCCACACACAGGACTGTGAGGGATCCTGGATGTTACATTGGTACACCATGGCTTGTCTTTCAATAATAGTGGATACACACAGGACTGTGAGGGATCCTGGATAGTACATTGGTACACCATGGCTTGTCTTTCAATAATAGTGGATACACACAGGACTGTGAGGAATCCTGGATAGTACATTGGTACACCATGGCTTGTCTTTCAATAATAGTGGATACACACAGGACTGTGAGGGATCCTGATGGTACATTGGTACACCATGGCTTGCCTTTCAATAATAGTGGCCACACAAAGAACTGTGAGGGATCCTGGATAGTACATGGGTACACCATGGCTTGCCTTTCAATAATAATGGCCACACACAGAACTGTGAGGGGTCCTTCTCCATCACCATTTAGTTCCCGGTATCTGTGGAAGTTAAACTCCAAACAGAACCAGTCTGGCTGTGTGTGACCATTTTCTGTTTCCAATTGTAAAAAATTGTTCCTTAGCAAGAGATTTTCAAGCCCTAAAGATGGTTACCACCTAAGAGTGGGACTTGCAGGAGGAGTGCTTCCAGAAGTGGTGTCAGGGAATCCAAAAGTGTATAGAATGTGATAGCAAGTACCTTCTGGAAATGCAACAGTCACAAGAAGTTTAAAGAAATTGTTTTTTGGGCATCTTCAAATGTTTGTAGTAACCTTCACGGTACACTATGCATCATAACTCCAAAATAAGGAAATTTCAGACACATTAACCTAGGGTGGTGCAGAAGTTTCTCAACCTTACTGCATTTTTACTTTCTCTACTATGAATAGTAAGTATTGCACCCAAGATTTCACAGGAAATATATATTTTGAGGTCCACTGAATCCCACCTTTAAACAAAAGCAGTTTTAGAGAAAGGTGTGTGTGTGTGTGTGTGTGTGTGTGTGTGTGTGTGTGTGTGCGTGCGTGTTTGTGTGTGTGTGAACGTGCGCGCGCGCATTTTTATGTGATACAAATATTTTGAAGCAAATTCCTCCACCTTAAACTACCCTTCTATGGCAATTTTTCAAAAACTTTAATTTTGTTAAAAATGGTTCTAACGATTTTGATTAAAATGCCATATGTTAAATGATATTTTTATGACAAATTAAATGTATATTTTCAATTTTCTAGCTATAGCCTATGTAGTGCTGTTTACTCTTGATGACTTTTGCATAACTGGTAAAGTGTAAGAGATAGACAAAATCTTGCTATATAAGTAATGTACATCTCGTTAAAACACACAATTTATGTCCAAAAGAATTTTTTTGTAGAGTGAACCATTTCAGTGCATCAAATGCATAAAGCCAAGTAGGCTGAAAAAGGGTGGGACATGTCATCCGAATGGTGGAAAATGACCCAGCTTCAGATCCAGGAGGCAAGTGCTGTAAGGGAAGAACTAAGGAGGCTGAAATAGGCAGGACATGTCATGCGAATGGTGGAAAATGACCCAGCTTCAGATCCAGGAGGCAAGTGCTGAGTAGGCTGAAATAGGCAGGAAATGTCATCCGAATGGTGGAAAATGACCCAGCTTCAGATCCAGGAGGCAAGTGCTGAGTAGGCTGAAATAGGCAGGACATGTCATGCGAATGGTGGAAAATGACCCAGCTTCAGATCCATGAGGCAAGTGCTGAGTAGGCTGAAATAGGCAGGAAATGTCATCCGAATGGTGGAAAATGACCCAGCTTCAGATCCAGGAGGCAAGTGCTGAGTAGGCTGAAATAGGCAGGACATGTCATGCGAATGGTGGAAAATGACCCAGCTTCAGATCCAGGAGGCAAGTGCTGAGTAGGCTGAAATAGGCAGGACATGTCATGCGAATGGTGGAAAATGACCCAGCTTCAGATCCAGGAGGCAAGTGCTGAGTAGGCTGAAATAGGCAGGACATGTCATGCGAATGGTGGAAAATGACCCAGCTTCAGATCCAGGAGGCAAGTGCTGAGTAGGCTCAAATAGGCAGGACATGTCATGCGAATGGTGGAAAATGACCCAGCTTCAGATCCAGGAGGCAAGTGCTGAGTAGGCTGAAATAGGCAGGACATGTCATCCGAATGGTGGAAAATGACCCAGCTTCAGATCCAGGAGGCAAGTGCTGAGTAGGCTGAAATAGGCAGGACATGTCATTCGAATGGTGGAAAATGACCCAGCTTCAGATCCAGGAGGCAAGTGCTGAGTAGGCTGAAATAGGCAGGACATGTCATCCGAATGGTGGAAAATGACCCAGCTTCAGATCCAGGAGGCAAGTGCTGAGTAGGCTGAAATAGGCAGGACATGTCATTCGAATGGTGGAAAATGACCCAGCTTCAGATCCAGGAGGCAAGTGCTGAGTAGGCTGAAATAGGCAGGACATGTCATCCGAATGGTGGAAAATGACCCAGCTTCAGATCCAGGAGGCAAGTGCTGAGTAGGCTGAAATAGGCAGGACATGTCATCCGAATGGTGGAAAATGACCCAGCTTCAGATCCAGGAGGCAAGTGCTGAGTAGGCTGAAATAGGCAGGACATGTCATCCGAATGGTGGAAAATGACCCAGCTTCAGATCCAGGAGGCAAGTGCTGAGTAGGCTGAAATAGGCAGGACATGTCATCCGAATGGTGGAAAATGACCCAGCTTCAGATCCAGGAGGCAAGTGCTGAGTAGGCTGAAATAGGCAGGACATGTCATCCGAATGGTGGAAAATGACCCAGCTTCAGATCCAGGAGGCAAGTGCTGTAAGGGAAGAACTAAGGAGGCTGAAATAGGCAGGACATGTCATCCGAATGGTGGAAAATGACCCAGCTTCAGATCCAGGGGGCAAGTGCTGTAAGGGAAGAACTAAGGAGGCTGAAATAGGCAGGACATGTCATCTGAATGGTGGAAAATGACCCAGCTTCAGATCCAGGAGGCAAGTGCTGTAAGGGAAGAACTAAGGAGGCTGAAATAGGCAGGACATGTCATCTGAATGGTGGAAAATGACCCAGCTTCAGATCCAGGAGGCAAGTGCTGCAAGGGAAGAACTAAGGAGGCTGAAATAGCCAGGACATGTCATCCGAATGGTGGAAAATGACCCAGCTTCAGATCCAGGGGGCAAGTGCTGTAAGGGAAGAACTAAGTAGGCTGAAATAGGCAGGACATGTCATCCGAATGGTGGAAAATGACCCAGCTTCAGATCCAGGAGGCAAGTGCTGTAAGGGAAGAACTAAGTAGGCTGAAATAGGCAGGACATGTCATCTGAATGGTGGAAAATGACCCAGCTTCAGATCCAGGGGGCAAGTGCTGTAAGGGAAGAACTAAGGAGGCTGAAATAGGCAGGACATGTCATCTGAATGGTGGAAAATGACCCAGCTTCAGATCCAGGAGGCAAGTGCTGTAAGGGAAGAACTAAGTAGGCTGAAATAGGCAGGACATGTCATCTGAATGGTGGAAAATGACCCAGCTTCAGATCCAGGGGGCAAGTGCTGTAAGGGAAGAACTAAGGAGGCTGAAATAGGCAGGACATGTCATCTGAATGGTGGAAAATGACCCAGCTTCAGATCCAGGAGGCAAGTGCTGTAAGGGAAGAACTAAGTAGGCTGAAATAGGCAGGACATGTCATCTGAATGGTGGAAAATGACCCAGCTTCAGATCCAGGGGGCAAGTGCTGTAAGGGAAGAACTAAGTAGGCTGAAATAGGCAGGACATGTCATCTGAATGGTGGAAAATGACCCAGCTTCAGATCCAGGAGGCAAGTGCTGTAAGGGAAGAACTAAGGAGGCTGAAATAGGCAGGACATGTCATCTGAATGGTGGAAAATGACCCAGCTTCAGATCCAGGAGGCAAGTGCTGTAAGGGAAGAACTAAGTAGGCTGAAATAGGCAGGACATGTCATCTGAATGGTGGAAAATGACCCAGCTTCAGATCCAGGAGGCAAGTGCTGAGTAGGCTGAAATAGGCAGGACATGTCATCTGAATGGTGGAAAATGACCCAGCTTCAGATCCAGGAGGCAAGTGCTGTAAGGGAAGAACTAAGGAGGCTGAAATAGGCAGGACATGTCATGCGAATGGTGGAAAATGCCCCAGCTTCAGATCCAGGAGGCAAGTGCTGTAAGGGAAGACCTAAGTTGCAGCAGGAGGAAGACATAGGCAGAACAGTTCTCACTGGCAGCTTACAAGTGATGAAGTAGTGTTTGGAGTTGGATTGTTATTCTTTCTCTTGACACAATTGTTCTTTTCCATCTTTAAAACCCAAGTCATACTTAAAATATCATGATTTCTTAATCTGGAGGGCTTAACCTATTGTGTTCAGTACGCCTAACATGATGTTTAGGAATTTAAACTCATTTGGTATGGCTTAGGTTTAAAGCAAAAGTTTGTCACTGCAGTTAAAATCTTAGGGTCCATATGTAACACCACAATAGTGCACTGGTTATTTAATTTTTACTTAGAGAAACATTCAGTAACACTACGATGTTAATCTATTGTTGCACATACTTAGGGCAATATTCAGAATCAATAAGGGCTTTTTACTACCTCGCAAAGCCATGAAGCGTATAGGAAATAATGTGAAACTGAAACTACCTAGATGTTTACACAAAGTTATCACATAAACATGGTTAGACGGTGTGCGTACATTCTATTCAGATGCAATCATATCTTCAGGAGAGCAATGTCTCATATATTGGCAGGTGCAAGAAATCATCTACTTGTGTTTTATCACTGACTATATGCCAGGTTACCATTATTTCACTCTTCTAATCAACAAGATAAGCGATTGTAGCGCTCGAGAGCCAAGGTCAATATGCCTGAATGATTTGCCAAGTAATAAGTACTGTTGCAAACATCGCTCTTACAAGAAAGAGCACGTGAGGTCTGTATCAGTCTGGCATGTCCATATGGGAAATAAGTCGAAAATTGTAAACTTGTCCAGATATGTCACAAATGCAAGAAAAGATTATGGCAATGTGACACGCTCAAAGAGTGGTAGACCAACAAAAATTACTCCTAAAACTAAGTACAGGGGTAAGCATTTGTGTATGGATCAGGTGACAGAAATAAGAAGTACAGTGAACAGACTAAACTTTTCTGATGACTTTCAAAACAAAACAAAACATGGGCATGACAATGGTTAGATGTTACATTACACCTATAGATTAGGAAAGGGTTGCTTCTAAAGGACCACTACAAAATAATCTGGAGACAGAGTTATGTTTTGCAAAAGATTGATTGATGATGGATTTGCAGAGGACACTCCATCATCTTATCCACAATGGTACTGCAGCCTAAGACAAACAGCCAGAACAGATGCACCAGGTCCAATTGTCCAACCGATTTTTATATTGTTACTCCTAAATTCTCGCTGAAAATAATGGTTGCTAGAGGCATATCTAATTACTAAAGCCCAGATTTCTAAGCACAATAAAATAGTAAAATAAGTAAGCAAATAAGCACGAAAGATTAAAATAAGCACCAAATTAAACAAAAATAAATATGAGCAAATATGATGATAAATAGTTTCACAGACCTCTTACCTGTTACAGTACACCAGGAAGGTCATCCTGAGATTTTCCTGCATAAAGCCCCTACGCCTATCAGTGAAGAATGATTTATATAGTGAAAATGTTCTTTCAACATCACATAATGTCACAGGAGCATGAGAAAAGCACTACAGTTATGTGATGAATTTCTATTCAATATGTATCCCTATGCCAGAAAGCTTTTTAGAAATTTGACACAGTATTTTGTAACCAGAATTTTTCTGTAGCACCTGAGTGAGTTTCTCAAACGCAATTTTTGCTACCCCATATGTTTCTGACGACGTTAGTGAAATTTCGTGAATCTGAGAAAGCAAATGTTCCCAGGAATTATTTCGGGCTTCCAGCTGCTTAAAAATTTCAGATATTTTGGAAAAATGCCATTCTTGCACAACACGCTGCTGCTTGGACCTCAGGGAATAACTGTCCTTGTCCATATCATTGCAATATCTCAGGCAATAACTGACAAGTGACTTCCAATCTTCTCAAGTCTTTTCTCCTTGCCGTATTATTTCACAACACCTGGCTATACCCCAGCATTTCTTTCTTATGCATTTAGCCAGCAAAGTAGCGAATCACTGATAAACCATGGTTAACTGTGAAATATGCTCTTTAAATTTACAGATTTGTGTAAAATATGCAGTTTTAACTAAACATCATAACACATAAACAAAAACCTTTTCCTGCGAAATAAGCACAAACATAGTTAAAACTGTTCATCTAGTGTGCCTTAAGAATTATAACCTTCCTGCTTATCCAAGTGTGAAAAGTGAGACAGAATATTGATCAATAGAAAATCATTCATGTAAATATTTTTGTAAGAGTGTGTAAGTTTCTAATTCTTGTTTGGGTGTATCAGGGACTTATTTTTCAATATTCAAGATAGCCAATGTTTTCTTGTCACTTTGTGTTCAACCAATGAGGACTATTGCGCGAATGAATACAAAAGAATGGCGGTGTTGCGTCACACAGACGCCAAGGACTGTTTTTTCATTAGCGTCTGTATGCTCAAGATGAAAGGATGTATATTTTTTGATAGCGTGTGAACATGTAACTTACACCCAAACTTTTAACCAGTGTAGATTCTATCGAATTTTGAAAGTTGTTGATTAATTAATATGGTGCTAAAAGTGTAAATTAACGAATAAATATGTTGTGATAAAGGAACGTTGATTTATGCATTCCATTCTGTAACCATCGACCCTGCACATAATCGCGTCTGCTACCACTCTATTTCTACATTCAGTAAGAACATTATCTCCAGTATGCTATGTAAAGAATCTTTTCCTGCTGCTATGTAAAGACATAATTATAAAAACAGCACCAAAATGGCTTGCCCAACGTGGAGCGCGAATTTAGAATGGAATGCAAAATTACGAGTACGAAGTGTTAACATCAAATGACGCCATCCCATCGCGCAGGAAAAAGACGCCATTAGACCATCGTTTGATATCAACAAAACATCGATACACGGAGAATCAACGTGGGAAAAACACCGGAGATCATCTAGCGAAGCCAACTACCCAGGAGACGTAAATAACTGGACGAAGAACCAACGGAAAAGAAAGTAGGATCCAAAATTTTTGTTTTTACATACATTTTATTTCCATTTTATATGTTTCTGAGAAGCGGAAAAGTAGTGGGACTTTTAACCTTAAGTGAATTAAAAAAGAAATTAAAATGTCGCGAAAAGAGATAGAAACAGGAGTGGGGGAAGGGGCAGATAGGCCTAGTTATCAGGTAGAATTAGAAAGTGAGGAACAGGTGGAAATAAGCAAAGACCAAAGGTTAATGATGATCATGTTTGAAAGACTAGAACAAAGTTTAGGTCAGAAACTGGAACAAAACAAGGTAGAATTAGGTCAGAAAATGGAACAAAATAACATAGAATTGAGACAGGACATAGAACAAAGTTTAGGTCAGAGTATAGATCAGAAACTGGAAAAGAATAAGGAAGAGATAGGTCAGAAAATGGAGGAAGTGAGAAAAGACTTAGAACAGAAAATGGAATTAGGTAGACAGAACTTAGAACAGCAAATGGAATTAGGTAGACAGAACCTAGAACAGAAAATAGAATTAGGAAGACAGGAGTGTAAAGAAAATATGAAAGTAATGGAAACTAATTTAAAATTAGTACATAAAAACTTAAATGAAACAAAGGAAGCCTTAGAAGCTAGGATAGAAATTGTAGGAGATAGGATGGGAAAGATAGAATCAGAGATGAGAGAGAATAAGATTGTGTTAGAAGGAGAAATTGTTAGGTGTAGAGAGGAAATAACAGAATGTAATGCAAGTGTAGACTGTAAGATTACAAATGTAAAAGCAGAAATAACTGAGGAATTAAGGAAAGAGATTGAGGTAGTAAAGAAAGACATTATTAATGAAACTGTAGAACAAATTGTAATTCCTAAAATTAAGACAATGAATGATGTGATGCATTTACAACAGGATGCTATAAATGATATGAAACAAAGCCACTTAGAAATAAAGAATGATTTAAAATCAATTTGTGAAGAAATGAAAAAAGGGAAAGAAAGTTTGGCTAATGTAAATGACGTTGTGAATGCATTACAAAGACAAGATGATTTAGATGTAAGTAATGTACAAGATGAGAGTTACTTGAATAATGTACAAAATGTTGACTCACCAAACAGAGAAAGAGGTTCACAACCAAACAATGACATGACACACAACACATGTTACACCAACAGCATATTACATGAAATCACACCACCTACATTTGACGAGGAGAAGGGAGACGATCCAAAACTCTTTGTTAAAGAGATGGAAGAATATTTTAAAGTGAAAAGGATACCAAACGAGCTTAGGATGATGATAGTTAAGAAAAGCTTAAAAAACAAGGCATTAGAATGGCTCAGGTTAACACTAGCTGGTCATGAGTCGTATAGCTCATTCAGAAATTTATTCCTATCAAGGTATTGGGGCCCAGCTAAACAAAACCAAACTAGGGTAGAGCTAGCGACAGGTAGATACGATCCAACCAAAGGGTTGTCGTTAGTCGATTATTTTATGAAAGTAGCCAACAAAGGAAAGCTATTAGACCCCAACTTGTCGGAGGCAGAACTAATTGCCAGCATAACAAGACATTTCCCAGACACAGTGAGAACAGGGTTAATTGTTGCGAGGCCAGTAGATTTTGCAGATATGATAGAATTGCTGACAGCCTTCGAAACACAAAATGGTCGGCCTAATGAGCATAGACATAGGAACGGTCACCCAAACTCACCCATCCTAAACCGGAACACGGCTACGAACAACCAGAGTGAGGGAGAACATAGAAATACTAGGAGTACCCATGAAAGGGGGAGAGGGGCACACCATTTCCCCACAACCACATAATCATGGCGAGAGGATGGAGAACACAAGACAGCGGTACCACGACACGATACCGAGGGGTGAATCGAGATACAGAACGCATAGATATGATCGTGGAAGACCAGGAGACCGTACCCATCAAGTGAATCATATACGATTCTGTAGGGAATACTTGAACAGCCATAGGCCGTCATACAATAGGGGTTCACGTCAAAGGGGCAGAAACCAAGGGAACACCGACAACGTAAGACAACAGGAACTAAATGAAAATGTGCCGGATAGGACCGATACTGCACAGAATACAGAAACGATGATCACCTCCAACGTCCAGGAAAACTAAGTACAAGTCAACTTTGTGTCCCGGAAGTTGACCTGTGTGGCAGTAGGGGCAATATTGACCAATGTAATGTAGGTACCTTGAGAAGACAGGCGAGTGAAAGAAAGGAAATAACCAATCCACCAATGATTAGGCTGAAGGTATGGGGTATCGAATTGCCAGCGATGATTGATACAGGAGCCAGCACATCAGTATGTGAAGAACAGCTATTCCAGGAACTGATAACTAAAAGAAATGCTGAATTCTTGCCTGTGTGTGGAGTGTATAGCAGCACAGCAATTGGCAAGAAAAAGGAACATGTTAAATACCAGGTAAGGCTGGTAATAGAAATCGGAAGTTGGAAGTTCGATTTTATTGCCCTAGTAATACCTAGACTAACAGCTACCCTAATCATTGGCAGTGATTTGCTTAACCTTTGGAGGTCGGTGATTAACTATGACCTACATGAATTTATTATTAAGGAAGGAGCCTCAGAATGCACTGCGAAGTTCCTGGAGGAAGAAACATGCCAGGAGGAACCAGACCAGACAGGGATCCATCCGGATGAACAATTCTTTGTGGAGAACATCAATGTCCACGAGAATAGGTTGGTAGACCTAAGGGTGAATAAGAAGAAAACAGGTTGGACGAGCGAGGAGGAAACTAACGTTTGCAGCCATTGGATCTGCACGGAAGACGAGTATGTTACCTGGGACAACTACCAACCTGAACCACTACCAACAGATGGAGAAGAATCGATGTCACAGCTAATCGATGAGAAGGTCTGGGGGGCACATGGCATCTCTGAAGAGGAAAGAAACCAACTCAGGAAAATATTGATTAAAAACAGGAAAGTTTTCAATAAAAAGCCAGGTACGTGTAATAAGTACGTACATACTTTTACAGTAACAGATATTACCCCCTATTCACATAAATCCAGGCCCATCCCCAACTCCATCAGGGAGGAAGCTGACAGAGTGATCCAGAAAATGTTAGCGGACGGAATAATAGAGCCGTCGGACTCATGTTACGTGAATCCAGTGGTATGGGTCCATAAGAAAGGGGGAAAATTGAGGATGACCATCGACGCAAGGAAGATAAATACACATACCTTGCCGGATCATTACAGGCCTGAGAGGGTAGACCAACTAATATCGAAATTGAAGGGAGGTCAACATTTTACAAGTCTCGACTTGACAGCATCATTCTGGCAAATTCCTCTTCATCCAGATGTCAGGAAATATACCTGTTTCTTGCACAAAGGAAAGGTATACCATTTTTTAAAATGTGCCTTTGGACTATCGACCAGTAGCAGTGCACTACTGAGGGCTCTAGACAAAGTTTTTGGGGATACCATCGAGACTTTTGTAACGCAATATGTCAACGATTTTTTGATATACAGCAAGAATCCCGAGTCGCACTTACATCACATAGATTATGTATTATCCAGGTTCCAGGAAAGCAACATGACCCTAAATTTAGAAAAGTGTGAATTTTTCGTCAAAGAGGCTGAATTTCTAGGCCACATCATTACACCTGATGGTATACAACCTAATCCGGAGAGGGTCAAGGCCATAGAGCATATACCACCCCCACGTAACTTAAAACAGTTGAGAAGGTTTCTGGGCATTTTACAGTACCAGTCAAAATTCGTGGTCAACTACGCTAAGGAATTGGTACCCCTTAGAGCACTGTTGAAAAAAGATACTAAGTGGGAATGGAATGCTGAACACCAGGTGGCCTTTGAGAATATCAAAGAACTTTTCAAGCACAGTATTCTCCTGGAACGACCGGATCCAAATTCACCTTTTCTAGTATACACCGATGCTAGTGCGCACTCATATGGAGCAATATTAGCACAAGAAGATGCAGATGGCAACAAACATGTGATTGCCACAGCTTCTAGATTTTTAAACAAGATAGAAGCCAATGCCTGCATAACCGAATTAGAAATAGGTGCAATCCATTTTGTGTTACAAAAGTTCAGACAATATATATATCTTTATAAAATAATTATATATACAGATCACGTAAGCCTGTCCTTCATTCAAAAATGCAAGCTAACCAACTCCAAAATCTCAAGGTACATACATGAGATAATGTCACACGACATAGAGGTCAAACATATCCCGGGGAAGGAGAACATCTTCAGTGACTTATTGTCAAGGTTAAGGTCGGAGAGTCACATACCCGAGACGATATACAATCCACACCATGAAATTAAAATCATGCAGATAAATAGCAAAGAAAGCAACGAAATCTTACAAGACTTCAAAAACATAGCGAAGCTACAACAAGAAGACCCTGAATTGAAAAGGCTATTCGACAAGGCTCCAGACATAATACCAAGATTGGATGCCAAGATAGGCAAATTTAGGAACATCCTATTTAAATTGCATGGTCGCGACGTAAGGAAGTGCAACATGATGGTACCAAATTCCTTACAGGACAGAGTCATTTTGGCATTTCACCACTCGATGCTTCACTCTGGTACTGTGAGAACAATGCTTGCAATCGAGGAAGTATTGTACATCAAACATCTTGGCAAGAAAGTCAGGAAGTTGATTTCCTCATGCGACCTATGTCAGAAGGCCAAGCCAATTAATGTAAAGTATGATGTCATCCCACAATCCATCGTGAGGAACGAGAAAAATGCATTGGTGTGTATTGACGAGCATGGAGAGCTACCAAGGGGGAAAGATGGAAACAGATACATCTTTGTCATGTTTGATGTTTTCACAAAATTCACCAAAATATACCCCATTAAGAACATTAAAAGCAGAACATGCCTAGATAAAATCGTCAAGGACTACATCCCAAAATATGGGAGGATAAAATGTATTCTATCGGACAATGCAACAATGCATAAGAGCAAGTTGTTCCAGAACACCTTAGAAACATTAGGAATAAAATTGTACTATTCCTCAGCATATTATCCCCAAGGAAACCCGACTGAGAGAATCATGAGGGATATAAGTATTTATTTTCGTTTACTCTGCCACAGAGACAACACTTCCTGGACGGAAAAATGCGGATATATAGAGGAGGTGATTAACCATTCGGTGAACCCCACGACCAAGTTCGCCCCAATCGAATTGATGACCAACACGAAACCCAAGAAATTAGCAATTGACATTGACACCACGATGGCTGCCCAAAGAGAATTATCAGAGAAGGAAAAATGTCAATTGGCATTCAGAAGATTACAGCAGAAGGCTGAAAAAGGGAGGAACAAGGTGAAAAGATTCGTCAGGAAATGGTCCCCACAAATTGGAGAAAAGGTGCTCTTAAAAAGCCACAAAGCATCCAAGGCATCTGAGAAGAGATCTGGAAAGATGGAGCTATTGTATACTGGACCACTGGTCATAACAAAACAGCTGGGTGACCACACTTATGAGCTACAGAATACAAATGGCAAGTTGGTAGGAAGATACCATAAAAATAAATTGAAGCCATACAAAGAAAGGACCAAATAGTCTTTGCCAACAAATGTGTAAGGCAGGAGTAGTAGAGATGAAGGAAGATAACAATTTTTAATGGGT
Organism: Tenodera sinensis; assembly: GCA_030765045.1. Lineage (NCBI taxonomy): Eukaryota > Metazoa > Arthropoda > Insecta > Mantodea > Mantidae > Tenodera > Tenodera sinensis. The sequence continues at coordinate 181,009,419 of CM060966.1, forward strand.
TACTTATAGAAAATTATGTTCAGATTAGGAATTACAACAAGGAAGAAAATCAACATAGTCATTGGCTATATCGACCACAAAGAGCATTGTCAACAAAAACAGATGAGGACACTGATTGTCATTAAAGAAATGAATCATAGCGACGGAAGATAATATGTTTTTGACATAAGGATGTCAGGAACAAAAATAAAAAGGAATCAATTATGATGACAAAGATATAATATTTCAACACAAAGATGTCGAGGGTAAATTGAGAAGAAAAATAATACAATTACAGAATAATTATAAATATAGAAGTTTTCTCTTATAGAAATAAGAGACAAAGAAGTGACAATTAGTGAAGTGAGGAAAACCATAATCAGAAAAACAATGCCCATGAATTAGGATGAATATAGCCAATGCTAAGCTCGAAGAAGTGTTGAACCAAACAACAATGAATAATAACCCAATTAAGAAAATTAGTACCATTAGTAACATCAGAGTTTAAGAACCGACTCAACAACCTGCCTATACATAATAAGCTTATAAGACAAAGAAGGCAAAGAACTGAATAAAATATTGCCATAAACATGATCATAATCATTAGCTCAAAATTTGTATCCTGTTTTTCTCTCCTCATAGCAATGAATACAAGTAAAAAACCACATAATAAACCATGATACACTTAAATTATATTTGTGTCAATGTCAAATGTACAATAACTGAGTATGTGTTGTATAAGAACTGAATATGTGTTGTATAATAACTGAATATGTATTGTATGATAACTGGATATATTATGTAATAACTGAATATGTTGAGTAATAACTAAATGTGTTATGCAAAAAAAACTGAATGTGTATTGTGTAATAACTGAATATGTATTGTATAATAACAGAACATATGTGGTATGATAGCAGGATATATTGTACAATAACTGAATATGTATTGTATAATAATTGGACATGTTGTGTAGTAACCAAATGCGTTGTACAATAACTGAATATGTATTGTATAATAACTGAAGGTGTATTGTATAATAACAACATATGTGATATGATAACTGGGTATATTATACAATGACTGAATATGTATTGTATAATAATTGGACATGTTGTGTAATAACTAAATGTGTTGTACAACAACTGAATATGTATTGTATAATAATTGGACATGTTGTGTAATAACTAAATGTGTTATACAATAACTGGATATGTATTGTATAATAACTGAATGTATTGTGTAGTAACCGAATATGTGAAATTTATAAAGACATGCTGTATCATGTCAAAACAAAAGACAAAGACAAACAGTGAAGAAGACTGTAAAAAAAAAAAAAAAAATATTGTACAAAGTGATTGAATCATAGGAGTAGGGAGAAGTATTGTATTGTGTTTCAAAATTGTAAATAAGGTGACAACTTGAAAAACAAAACAAGGGGCATATGAGACAGAATATTGATCAATAGAAAATCGTTCATGTAAATATTTTTGTAAGAGTGTGTAAGTTTCTAATTCTTGTTTGGGTGTATCAGGGACTTATTTTTCAATATTCAAGATAGCCAATGTTTTCTTGTCACTTTGTGTTCAACCAATGAGGACTATTGCGCGGATGAATACAAAAGAATGGCGGTGTTGCGTCACACAGACGCCAAGGACTGTTTTTTCATTAGCGTCTGTATGCTCAAGATGAAAGGATGTATATTTTTTGATAGCGTATGAACATGTAACTTACACCCAAACTTTTAACCAGTGTAGATTCTATCGAATTTTGAAAGTTGTTGATTAATTAATATGGTGCTAAAAGTGTAAATTAACGAATAAATATGTTGTGATAAAGGAACGTTGATTTATGCATTCCATTCTGTAACCATCGACCCTGCAGATAATCGCGTCTGCTACCACTCTATTTCTACATTCAGTAAGAACATTATCTCCAGTATGCTATGTAAAGAATCTTTTCCTGCTGCTATGTAAAGACATAATAATAAAAACAGCACCAAAAGAGTTAAGTATTTTGCTTACAAATTGGGCTTTACTCATTACAGTAAGTCAGAATTGCATTGTCCCACAAAACTATTGACAAACAGTTTTGTACACCTTAGAGTCATGGCTGACAACTTCCACATCATTAGCTTGGGATTCTGATGCAACATGGACGACAATACATACTGCTAAATGAACCATAGATGTCATATCAATCATGTGTGGGCCGATTGGCCAGCAAACTTTCTAGACAAATATCATTGACAATCTGTGGGCTAGACTTCAGGATGCCATATTCAGACAACCCAGGCCATGCAACAAAGCACAACTCACTGAAAGGGTAAAAGAAGAGTGAGTGAGTGAGTGAGTGAGTGAGTGAGTGAGTGAGTGAGTGAGTGAGTGAGTGAGTGAGTGAGTGAGTGAGTGAGTGAGTGAGTGAGTGAGTGAGTGAGTGAGTGAGTGGGGTTTAAGGGCCTGTCAACAGCAGGGTCATTTAGGCCTGGAACGATAGTTTATATGCAGGAGCTGGGGCTGGAGGTTCCACAACATTCACGACGACTGTTTACATGTTGGTCCATTTGCCCCGCGTAATTACCATTTTGTAGCTATGGGACTCTTGGTGCTTTTCATCGAAGTTCTCGATGAACCTCAGGGCGTGGTACGGGTCTACGTCTTACGAAGAAGATTAAATTTCCTTTTATCTTTTAGATATACTTATTTATTGTTCCTTCAAGTTACAAACAACAATACAACTTTTCAGGATTGGCGTCCTTTTTCACAAGCCCTGCGGGGTTCACACAACCCGAACACGGACTGCGTAATTTTGCTTGGAACGTTTATTCGTAATCTTCTTCTATTTGTCGATGCAGCCTTACTAATTGTATATCAGTTCTCTGCATTTTCACTCCTGTTGACTTTTAAGACGCAATGTTCTTCCAATAAACACTATGTCGATCACTTTTACAATTATTCGCGAACTATGCGATTTTCGCATGACGCCAATCCCAACAATACATAAACAAGAACAAGCTAAGACAATTGAAAATCTCTATCATTGCCCACTAGGACAATGATTCACAATTCTAGGGGGCTTTTTCTGCCACCACTATGAACACAAATTTTAACTATTTTCGGAGGCTTCTTCTAAAAAATATCACCTCAGGCCGGAGGTGAAGGAAGAAACGAATAACAAATAACCATGAATAAACTTAGGCTTTCATGGCCAGTGTCCTGACTATTAACTAAGTTTCTCTCTTCCGGGCTTATAGACTGTGGTCTAGAAGGCATAAAAAATACTGATGTTTGGTATCTTCAAATGCGGAAGCAATCAGATTCTGACCAGTGCAGACCCTGAAGATGCCAAGCACAGTAACTGGCGAAACATCGGTTTCTTTGATGCCTTCTAGACCACAGCCTACAAGCCCACAAGAGATAAACTTAGCTAATAGTCAAACAACCATGACCTTCCTGGAGTTTCTCAAAGTTTTGGCATACAACAGGAACAATAGACATCACTAAATACTGAATCACAGTAGCTCATCACAAGTTAGTTGTATCTTTAAGGTGCTAAAGCAATAAAACTGGCATTCCTTATTTTTGAAGTTATTTAAAAAAATTAGTAGTCAGAAACTTTCAGAGCACTCTGCATATGATATTTTCTTCTTTTCTCTACATGAAGTTTGTACACCTTATACAGAGAGATCCAAATACATGGAAATCGCTGTGCAGTGTTCTTCCATTGTGCAGACAAACACGATAACAGTGGCTGATATACACAAGGTCACAAGCATGTTTTGTGTTTCTCTGCTCTGTATTGAGCTGATGCGATATAGTGCGGCCTGCATTATTACCAGTGTGCTCTATTATTTAATCATGTACTTAGTCAAAAGTATATTATGGCTCAGCATTTGTTTTCTACTGCACAGCCTGTATTTATGATTCGTATCTGTTAACTCAGTCAGCTCGCCAGGTGCAAGTGCAATTAGCAGAAAGATTTCCAGGTATAAAAGTTCCTGGTCGTACAACAATCCATAAACTTCACAATAATTTACAGGCCACAGGAAGTACTCAGGCTCAGAAATCTAAAACACACCATAAGGTTCTTACTGAAAAAATATTAGATAACATTGGTCATCTTTTGGAGAATTTTCCCCAAAATCACCTTGTCTTTCACAACAGCCAAGCATTTGTTATGGCTCTTTGCAAAGAGCTACTAAATTGAAGTTAAAACCATATAAAATAACTGTGGCATATGCTCTTCAACCAGGTGATCCTGTAATTAGGCACATTTTGTGAGTGGACTCTCAATAGTGTAGATAATGGCAAAATTAACCCACATTTAATATTTTTCACAGACAAGGTTCCACCTTCTTGGATATGTGTGTATACAAAATAATGGTTATTGGAGCTCTGAGAAACCTAATATTGTTCATGAAATAGCCTTTCACTATGAACAAATTGGTGTATGGTGCGCCATTAGTGGAGAAAGAGTTATAGGCCCAATTTTTTTCAAGTCAACAGTTGACGCCCATACATATGTGAATACAATTTTGCTCTTATTATTTATTTATGCAAACGAACTTACTGTTGCTGTTCTTAAACACATAAACCGTGTATGGGCAATATTTGAGAGGCAGAACTGGAACTTAAGAATTCAATGCCACAGCTGGGATTTGAGCCACAGACCCTCCAATTACTAGGCGGGTGCTCTAACCATTAAACTACTGTGACAACCTGCCAGAATGACATTGAATTCTCAAACCAGTTTGTATTCTTCCCGGTAAACCACAAAGGCAGTCTCACATCAAACATTGCCCACACACAGCTTGTTGTGTTTAAAAACAGGAATTCTTACCGATTTCATTACATGGGTACTCTTTGGGGACGACGTTTTCAAGACAAAACTTACAAAAAGGTGGGGTTTGCATATTTGTAAGAGATGATGTCCCTTATAAGGTTATAAATGTTTCTAAGTTTTGCATTGAACAGGACATAGAGATATGTGCAGTTCAGTTAAATATAAATGAAGTAAATTTAATAATTATAGCTTTATACCGGTCACCATTAGGTAACTATGAGGTGTTCAAAAAGCAATTAGAAGGTTCCCTAAAACTTCTTTTTAAACCTAAAAGAGAATTAATTATATGTGGTGATATAAACATTGACTACTAACTCCTAATTCTCAGAGGGATCAAGTCAGTTCTATATTTGCAACATATAACATGTCCCACACGGTAAACTTTCCCACAAGAATACAAAATACTTCATCCACAGCAATAGATAATATGTTTATAAGTATAGATAGAATAAAATCACATACCATTGTACCATTCACAAATGACCTATCAGATCACGAGGCACAAATATTACACTTTAAAGAAATAAATCAAAAGTTAAAATCAAAGTACAAGCATAAAAGATCCAGAATAATAGATGAAAGTAACATAAAAAGTTTTAAGCAAGCACTGAAACAAGAATCTTGGAATGAAATTTATGTAACGGAAGGACTAAACAACAAGTTTAATAAATTTTTGCAGCTGTTCAAAATTAATTTTGAAGCATGCTTCCCAATTAAATATACTAAAGTACACAATCGCAAGCAAAATAACCCCTGGATTACATTAGGTATTAAAACTTCATGTAGGCGGAAAAAAGAATTATATCAGGAAATAAAATATAATAACAACCAAAATTTAGAAATTTACTATAAAAGATATTGCAAAATCCTCAAAGAAACAATAAAAGCCGCTAAAATATTGCATGATAAAAAACAGATATGTAATTCTGGAAATAAAATAAAAACAATTTGGAATATAATAAAGAGAGAAACAGGAAGGTGCACCCAAGAAACCCCCCCCCCCCCCCCAATAATACTAAACACTGATAATCTAGTAATTAGTGATCCTCAGATGGTAGCAGATACTTTTAACAATTTCTTTCTGAATGTAACAGACAAATTAAACATCAAATTTGGAAACAAGGAATCGTCCCTAAACTTTTTAAGAACCTCATTAATTGATGAAATCCCTAAATTTAACATGGATATGACAACTGCATTTGAAATTAACAGTGTAATAAACTCCCTTAAGTCTAAAAACTTGTCTGGATATGATGAAGTAACAAGCAAAATCCTAAAAGCATGTTCACATGAAATAAGCATTCCTCTCAGTTATTTATGTAATGAATCACTAAAGATTGGAATATTTCCTGACAGAATGAAATACTCAACTGTCAAACCCCTTTTCAAAAAAGGCAAACAAAATGATGTCTCAAATTACAGACCAATATCCCTCTTACCAATATTCTCGAAAGTATTTGAGAAAGTAATGTTTAACAGACTGTATAATCATATGGAAAATAATAATCTGTTTGTCCGAGAGCAGTTTGGATTTAGAAAACGAATATCAACCAATAATGCAATCTACAAACTCTTTCATGAAGTGTTGACAGCGTTAAATGATAGTATGCATGTGGGTGGCATTCTTTGTGATCTAGCAAAAGCATTTAATTGTGTAAATCATGAAATTTTGATAGGAAAACTACAGTTCTATGGGATAAAAAATGAAAATCTAAATTGGTTTATATCATACTTAAAAGGAAGAAAACAAAGGGTAAAAATCAGCAATCCCAACCAGTATAACAACAACACATCGGATTGGAAATCAATTAAACATGGCGTTCCCCAGGGATCGATATTGGGGCCTCTATTATTTTTAATCTACATAAATGACCTCCCACTATACATAAATAACATTGCTAGTATCTATCTATTTGCAGATGATACCAGTGTCCTCGTGAAAAGCAAAAATTTAAGTGAGTGCGTTATCAAATTAAATTATGTACTAAACTGCATGTCAAATTGGTTTAAAGCAAACACAACTGTCAGTAAACCTTGAAAAAACAAAATTCATTAAATTCATAACTAATCGTTCACCACATACCCATATAGAAATAGGAATCAATGATATTTTACTGGAACAACCTAATGAGGTAAAATTTCTAGGTCTCCAAGTAGACAACTACCTGGATTGGAAGTCACATATTAATTACATTACACCTAAGCTTAATCCAGTATGTTATGCCATCCGATCTCTGGTTAACTTCCACACGATTGACACACTGAAGTTAGTTTATTTTGCTTATTTTAACTCCATTATGGAATATGGAATAATGTCCTGGGGAAATTCAGTGTGTAGTAAGAACATATTCCTAATACAAAAGAAGGTTATACGAATAATATGCAACACCCATAGAAGGCAGTCGTGTAAAGATCTATTTCGGAAACTGGGTATATTAACCTTACCTTGCGTATATATACTATCTATTTTAAAATTTTATGCTAATAACCAGAATTGCTTTACAACTAACATGGAAATTCATACGTTTAACACTAGGCAAAAAAGAAATATACATCGTCCCAATGCCAAACTCTCTTGCTTTCAGAAAGGTGTTTATTGTGAAACAATTAAAATATTTAATGCTCTCCCCAGTAATCTAAAGGAAAATGTTAGCAATTTCAGAGTTTTTAAAGCTTCCCTCAAAGAGTATCTCTGTGATAAGTCATTTTATTCTGTAGAGGAATATTTAAATCAATAATCAGCCTAATGTCAGATCAGTTGTATTGTTCGATAGGTACCAATTAGGGAATTAAGTATAACAAGGGTAGCTGAAAATACAATAATGACGTGCAGGCTACAAAAGCCAACTAATTGATTATAATTTAAGTTCCAATATTAAGTAACAGTGTTAATATGTTTGTTGATATTTTGAAAATGTATATTTGAACAATCATGTTGAACACGCTTTATGTAAAAGTAAGGATGTAAATAGATATTCTGTATATATGAACATAATTGAAATGTTGTCTACTCTGTACATTACATACTATGTAAGAATTAAAATAGGTATGCTATGATTAATGTGCACAGTTAATATTTTGAGGTCGCTTATCTTAAATTTGACACACTTAACACATGAGTAAGAATATTGTTTACTAATAAGCTAAATGCACATGTGTAACATGTTAGAATGTATTACTTAGCTATAAATTTGGACTGCTTTTTCATACAAGCAAAAATGTAAACATTGAAGCAATGACACAGTCTGTAAAAGCCAAGCAACATGATTTTGTACATGTATAATAACTATGTAAGTGTCAATGCACTAGAAGTATTATCTTCATCTCGTACTTTAACAGCAAAACATGAAACCTATACATGTTTTGCATGTTTTTTATGCATTTAATAATAATAATAATAATAATAATAATAATAATAATAATAATAATAATAATAATAATAATAATAATAATAATAATAATAATAATAATAATAATAATAATAATAATAATAATAATCATAATCATAAATATTAATAATAATAATAATAATAATAAACTAATAATAATAATAATGATAATAATGATAATAATGATAATAATGATAATAATGATAATAATGACAATAATGACAAAAATGACAATAATAAAAATAACAACAACAACAATAATAATAATAACAATAATAATAGTAGTAGTAGTAGTAGTAGTAGTAGTAGTAGTAGTAGTAGTAGTAGTAGTAATAATAATAGTAATAGTAATACTAATACTAATATTTTATTGTCACTAAGCCGATTACAGCAATAGACAATGTCAAACAGTATGTACAGGTTATATACAAAACAAGTAGTAGTCTTATATTTATATACAATTTTTCTAATATTACAACATACTTTCAACATTTTAATTTAAATTCTGGAATCACTATACTCATTAAAAGCTAATACAGCAATAATCAACACCCATGCGTAGATTTTATCCATAACAACATTTTAATAATTTAGCCTAAGATGATTAAGCTGCTTTATTTATTGCTCTCAAAATATTAGTGTGTTGAATAGTATGGATTAGACCCTAACCATTCGTATAAACTACTTTTAAATTTACAAGCCAATAATTCTGTCAATGCTGTTGGCAAAGTATTATACAGTTTAATGCCCAAGACTTCAAAGCTGTTTGATGTTTTTGAAAGCCTGTGAGATGGTAAGTTAAGTTGGTAGTTATGTCTAGTATTATAGTCATGTATGTTTAGTCTGTAGACTTGGTCTGATACATTATTTTTTACATAAGTGAGTGCTGTATAAATGTATAGGTTAATCACAGTCATTACTTTGAATTTTATGAATAGAGGTTTACAGTGTGCGGTTTTTTCTGAATCTGCAATAATACGAATTACCTTTTTCTGTAATAGTAGGATATTAGAGACATGACTGCTGCTTTCCCAGAGTAGAATGCCATATGATATGCTATGAAAAAAAGCAAAATATGTAGATCGTATATATGGCTCAGGTACATGGTTTTTTAAATTCCTAATTAGATGTATAACTCTGGAGGGCTTAGCTGTTATATAGTCGATGTGTGGCACCCATGAGAGCTTGTTGTCCACAATGACTCCTAAAAATTTAACTTCTGTTGAACAATTTTCTGCCGAGATCACACGCAAATTAAATGCAAGTTGTTGCGTTTTATCATCATTTAATAAGAAGCCATTGGCTCTGAACCACATGCTAGCACAACTTATGGTATCCTCTGTTATTGTTTTAAGGCTTTGATAATTGGTGCTCATGTTAAGAAATGTGGTATCATCTGCGTACAGTACCGTGTGCGAAGTTAAAAAGGAAGGCAGGTCGTTGATCATTATTAAAAATAACAATGGCCCGAGTATGGAACCCTGTGGGACCCCATATTTTGGCTCCACCATTTCGGATTTCTCATTTCCAATACACACAATTTGTTTGCGATTTGCTAAGTATGTTCCAAAAAGCTTTAGCGCAGTGTCATTTACGCCATAGAATTTTAATTTTGTTAGTAAATGAGTATGCTCTACACAATCAAATGCTTTACTGAGATCACAGAACGTAGCCTGGGCAATACTTTTAGTTTCGAAAGCACTAAGGACGTTTTTGACAAGAGAGACAATGGCATCAGTCGTTGACTTGCCTCTTCTGAAACCAAATTGTTCATCGCTGACAATCCCAATGTCATCTAAATAACTACAGAGCTGTTTGTACATGATCTTTTCAAGCACTTTTGAGAAAACCAGGACTAAAGATATTGGACGATAACTGGATGGACATTTTTTATCGCCCTTTTTATAGATTGGGACCACCCTTGAAAGTTTCAGTGTGTCTGGAAATACTTCTACAAGGCATCTGTTCACACAAAATGTAAGCGTGTATAAGATACATTCTATTGCTTTCTTTATGAGATTACTGGATAAACCATATATGTCTACACTATTCGAAGCCTTAAGACAATTTACAACGTTTTGTACATGTTCCGCACTGATTTCTCGGAAGACAAAGCTACCCGGACAGTACTTGTTTTTGTTGTGTTCAAGAAGTTCATTCATAGATTCCTTTGGCTTTACTATGCTTTGACTGACTCTATACAATTTTGTTTGTTAGGTTTTGCTTTCTTACACTTATTGGTGGCTGTTTCAATACTATTTATGTTGTATAATTTTTTAGCCTCGTTTATCAATAGCTTATACTCCTTTCTTTTGTTGATATATAAAATCCTGGCCTTGTCTGATTTATCTTTTCTACATAAATCTAAGTAAGTCATAACTTTGTGTTTCATACTAGTTAATTGGGAAGTATACCATACATTTTTATCCTTTTTGAGAACAAAATGTCTTTTTGCATTGGTGAATATTTTACATTTTCTTTGGGGGATACACGTCTCAAATATATTTATAAATAAAGTATGAAATCTTTCAAAAATTTCATTCGCTGTTAATCCAATGTCAGAAAGGGAGCTGCAAAGCACGCTGTTCCATTTAACATCACGTAACATGTTTCTGAAGAGTAATATTTTGTCACTGGTTACCGGTCTTGTAAGTAAGGTGATTGCCTTTCTTGGTGAGGACAAGTTAGGTATTACATTTTTTATGGTCAACCACACTGAGTCATGATCTGAGAATGCTAAGACTGCTGTATCACACAGGTTAGCACATTCTCTTTGATGTTTGTGAAAATGTTATCTAAACAGGCTGTTAGTTTAGTGGGTTTATTGTTGGTACATTTAGAGTTAAACTGCCTGAGAATATTTTTAAAATCTATGACTGTTTGCTTATCTTCTGTGATATCAAAATGTGAGTTTAGATCACCATCTAAAACTAAATTAAAATGTTTCCATTTAGGACCAGTATAAAGGGTTAGTAATTCCTCAAGTTTTTCAAGAAAAATAGTTGGATTTCCCTTTGGAGACCTATATAGGGCAATTATTAGCACTTCTTACTCCTGAAAATGTACCTCAGTGGCTTCAAAATCTATTTCTTGACAGAAAGATCCCAAATCTAACCTTTTACAGCAACCTGCAAGATTCTGTTTTATATAGATTGCAGTTCCTCCATGAATGTGATTTTCTCTGCAGTAGCTATTTGCTAGATGGTAGTCTTCTAATACCTTAAATGCTATTTCATTCTTCTGGAACCAATGTTCACACAGACAGATAACATCATACATATTTTCCTTTGCAAAATCATTAATAACTAATTCTTTTTTCTCCATTCCCTGTACATTGGTAAAACCTATTTTAAATTCAGTTCTGGCAATAGCTTAATAGTTAGAGCACCTATGTAGTAAGTGGAGGGTCTGTGGTTCAAATCCCAGCTGTGGCATTGAATTTTTGAGTTCCAGTTCTACCTCTCAAACAATTTGGCACCCCTTTTTTTTTTTTAGAGAATTAACAGACAGGGAGCGTGTTTTTGCCTTTTTTCAACAAGACTCTGTAACAGCTCATATGGCCAATCTTTCAATGAGAACAATTGAAAGTGTGTTTCAGGACAGAATTATTAGTAGAAATTTGCGGACCCCTTGGTCCCCCGACCTAACCCCCACAATTTCTATCTCTGGGGTAACCGGTAGACAGCAACAAGCGCAGGACAAAACACAGTGCAGCCAGTTCACAGTCTTTTGGATCACCCGTTATGTTTAGAATGCTGTTTTGAATCTTGGTAGAGCATGAGAAACAGAGTGATCCCAACTTACCTTTCCGTTTCTTTTTTCCTCCTGTAGCCTCAGCTGGAGGAATTGCAGACACCTCTGGCTGAGGTGCAGGTGTAACTGTTTGTTGTGGTGCTGGAGTTGCCCTTGGCTCTACCACAGGTTCTGGGGCAGGTGTCACAATTGGTTGGGGTGCACGTGGAGTAGTTGCTTCAACCTGCTCCTGCGTCTGTTTCTTTGCTGTGGAAACAACATGGGTAACTGCCATTAAGTGATGCTGACAGATCTGTTATAAATTAGTGACAAGTTTATAAGGCTATGGAATTCATGACAAAACTGTTTAAGAGGAATAGTGAAATTGGCATTGAAAATGATGGTAACTAATGCCAGCACAGGAGCATTGCCAAATGTTGTGGAGGTTGCTCACTTGTTCTGGAAAGGTGCTGGCCACATTTACTTCAGTGAACAAAGCCCTGGCATAGCAACCTCCAGGTGTCTTGTCATATCACTAGCTGAACTGCCAGTGCTAACTAATATCTGCAAGTTCATAAAAATGGACCAATGCTATGTTTTCTACACTGCAGATCTTCAAAATGGGAAGTGGAATCCCCGTTCACACTAAATTTCCCTATATAAAGTACACAATGATCACATGCATGTGTGCTACACTGGAGTTAGCATCCATCAGTGAAAAATATTGGAGAGCAAGAGGATTAATGACTTCATTGTCAGAAATCCAGCATTAGCTAACAACAGCAACAGTGGAGTTAGGGAGTGTTTGTTTCCCACATTGAGTACAGCTACAAGAGTTACATAATAACCTTTTTCTTTTTGTTTGAACTAAATCCATATTGTAATATGTGCAGGAAGTAATCCTTTCTGAGCCTCAAAATCTAAATATTATAGTGCATGAGAGGTAGAACTGGAACTTAAAAATTCAATGCCACAGCTGGGATTTGAACCACAGACCCTCCGCTTACCAGGCAGGTGCTCTAACATTGCCCACACACGGTTTGTGTGTTTAAAATCACCAACAGTAAGTTTGTTGGCATAAATAAACAATAATTATAGTGCATGTTTGAGGTCAGAACATAAAATTAAAACAAACGGAAAACTTTGCTGTGGCACACCACTTTTGGAATGAAAACCAAAACATTGGCCTCAATATAAAATTATTAAAATCTCTAAATTGACCAATAGAACTGCACATTTAGGAAAAAATTTACATAATCCAAAATCAAGAATAAAGTGATTAACTTCGAAATCCCAGCTTTAAATCAAGTGTTAAAGCTCTGCACCCCTAACACCAGATGGCAGCAGGACGATAGTAGCAGAGAGGGGGAACAAGAAGATAGCGTCAGTTACCCAACAGCTGATGATGGGACCGAACGGTCTTGAAAACGCTTCCTGTTTTTAAAACAAATTAAGTTGAAGTTGAGTGTGAAAAAGTGACTCAAAATGACTTCAAACATGTAGAATACTTCACTGTTAATAGTGCTTCTATTTGTTATATTCATTATAGTGCATATAAAAATTGAATCAGTGTTGAAATACTTAACACTTACATGTAGATATATACCTTGACCAGTTTAAGAGCTTAAATTACTCTCATCATCAGAAATGTCCAATTAATCCTTGTGGGTGTGTCTGAAGTGCGGTTGTTTTAGTTGACATCTAGTGGTGGACTGATGAACTTCCATAATGGACATTATTACTTGTTTATGCCCACAAACTTACTGTTGGTGTTTTTAAACACACAAGCCATGTGTGGGCAATGTTTGAGAGGTAGAATTGGAACTGAAAAATTCAATGCCACAGCTGGGATTTGACTTTGTGGTTTACCAGAAGTAATACGAATTGGTTGGAGAATTCAATGTCATTCTGGCAGGTTGTCACAGTAGCTAAATGGTTAGAGCATCCACCTGGTAAGCGGAGGGTCTGTGGTTCAAATCCCAGCTGTGGCATTGAATTTTTCAGTTCCAATTCTACCTTCCATAATGGATTTCATGGTAAATCAAAATTCATTAAGCAGATACAAAACTGATTAAATGAAGTGTTTGAAACTGGAGCATATTGATAAATTGAAAAATATGTCAATATTTCTAAACGCATTCTGCTCCAACGTAAGTTGGATTATTAGGCGGAGTTTGTTTTTTATAAGAATCTTCTCCCAAATATCAACTTTGTAATGTGTTTTGTAGCTTTTAAAAGTGTTATGTTCAGCATGATGTGATTTGATGTACAAAAATGCTTTGCAACTGCAGATTTATATGTTTGTGTGTATTTGATGCATCTCACGAGTTCTTTTAATCTAGTTTTTAAATTTCTCTTGGTTTTTCCTATGTAAATTTGGTCACAATCTGGGCAACTGATTTGATAGTTTCCTGCTTTTTTGTTCCAAAGTATTTAGTCCTTTGACTTGCTGTAAGTAGGTACGAGGGTAATTCAAATATAAAGGGTAATTGTTGCATATCACGGAGGAAGCAGTTCAGGGCGGGGCAGTGGAGTGGGGAGGGTTGAAGGATGGTGTGTTAGGGAGAGGGAACTAGCTTTGTTAGCTGCTTCGCTATGTTCTGGCGTCAGTACAGCCATGAGTGAGCAAGAGGTTCCTTCGTCTGTTGCGCAATGCATTATTATCAAGTTTTTACCAATGAAGGGGTTAAACCTTTGGAGATTTTAACTCGTTTAAGGGCACAGTTTGGGGACACTACATTGTCTCAGAATCGAGAGTTTACTTGGCCCAGACAATTTAAGGATAGCCAAGAATTTGTGGAAAACGAAAGTCATGCCCAAGGTCAAATCTCACAGATGACAACATCCGTGCCGTTTGAGAGCTCCACTGTTGAAGAAATCGCATCAGAAGTTGGTTGAGTTTCTTCATGATCAACGTACAGTGACTGCAGCTTACTATTGCCAATTGTTAAGGTCTGTAAAAGCTGCCTACTGAAGCAAAAGACGTCGTATACCCATCGGAGACGTCATCCTTCTCCAAGACAACACTACACCTCACACTGCAAATTTGACAATGGACATAATGGCGGACATGCACTGGAAAACCCTTGAACGCCCTCCCTATAGTCCAGACTTGTCCCCCCTCCCCCCCAGACTATTTTTTGTTTGCACCCATGAAAGAATCGCTTGGAGGGAAACATTTCTAAAGCAACGACAATGTCGAGGAGCATGTGTGCAATTGGTTGGTGACGTGCCCTCAAACTTTTTTTGAAGAAGGAATGTTCAAACTTCCGAAACGTTGGCAAAAATGTGTACAGTGTGAAGGAAGCTATACAGAGAAATGTTGATGTAGTCACTTGTGTATATATTTAATCAATAAATATTTTTAACAAAATTACCCTTTATATTTGAATCACCCTTGCAATAGTAATTTCTCTATGCTGAAGTTATTTTGTGGAGTCTACTTGATGCTATATTTGTTTAAGATTTTGTGGAATTTGTAGTGCTTACTTGGATGGAAAATTAATTTTTTGAAAATGATTTTGCTTTTATGATGAGAGAGTTTAGCGGTCTCATTCATGTGCTCCTGTTTTTTAATTTCATTGTTTTCTTGTCAATGATTTTTTTGTTGAAGCCATGTTAATTGCTGTGCTGACTGTGTGTTTGTATTCTCCTTCTGATAAAGGGAAACCAATTTGTGGGTTAAACATGGTGCAGATTTTTATAAAGGAGAATGCCTCATGGCTAAGAAGACTCATTTTCTGTGGGCATGGTACAGAACAAGGCATATTATTGAACTCCATTTTTAAATTTGTTGAAATATTTATTTGCACCTTTGTGAAGTAACACAATTATTGAGTTGTGATACAATCTCAATACTTTTCATTTACTGCTTCGTACGTTTTGGCACATCTGAAATTACATATCACATGATTTAGCAAAATCTTGCTAAACGCAGCGTCCTGTCTTCCTCAAAATCATAGATCCAAGAACGGAAATTGATTCGTTGCTATGACAATAGCATTCAGATATTGTCTTGCTTTATGACACTTTCACGTGACATTGTCTGATCTCAGACATGCCAAGAAAAGAATGCCTATATAGATTTTTAAAATTCCTAATGTGATATACAGGGTGTTTCAAAAATACGGGGCATAATTTCAGGTATGTATTTCCCACATGTAGACAATCAAATTACTTCATTATAACATGTGTCCGGAAATGCTTCATTTCCGAGTTATGGCCTTCACAACATTGAAATTCACTGGAACGTTTTTCTTTCCGCAGGTTGTTGTCATTACAGAAGATGTTCAAAATGTCCACCTCCTGCTTGAATACAGGCCTCACATCGATGTCTCATTGACCTGCGAACACGATCCCAAACTCCAGGAGTATTGCGTATGTCCTCACAACTTGCCACAATTCGATTCCGAAGGGATTCCAAATCCGGCACCGGAGACGAATAAACCAATGATTTTAAATGGCCCCACAAGTAGAAATCGAGAGGGTTCAGATCAGGTGAGCGTGGAGGCCAAGCAATTGGATAGGTAGAGGTGGCCCAATTGCTTGGCCTCCACGCTCACCTGATCTGAACCCTCTCGATTTCTACTTGTGGGGCCATTTAAAATCATTGGTTTATTCGTCTCCGGTGCCGGATTTGGAATCCCTTCGGAATCGAATTGTGGCAAGTTGTGAGGACATACGCAATACTCCTGGAGTTTGGGATCGTGTTCGCAGGTCAATGAGACATCGATGTGAGGTCTGTATTCAAGCAGGAGGTGGACATTTTGAACATCTTCTGTAATGACAACAACCTGCGGAAAGAAAAACGTTCCAGTGAATTTCAATGTTGTGAAGGCCATAACTCGGAAATGAAGCATTTCCGGACACATGTTATAATGAAGTAATTTGATTGTCTACATGTGGGAAATACATACCTGAAATTATGCCCCGTATTTTTGAAACTCCCTGTATATACAAATAATATTATTTGATTATAATCATTGATTATGTGAACACACTTGTTATATAGAAGTTAACAATAATCATTACAATAAAAAAGCTCAACACCAACAAGGACATCATTGTCTGCTCTGCGGACAAGGGGAATGTAACGGTAATTATGAACCAACATGACTACCAGCAGAAAATCTTGGATCTTCTGAAACCAGAAACATATCGCAAAATTCAACGAGATCCCACAGCACGTATTCCTCGGAAAACGAACCTGCTTATTAAGAGCTCTTCCCTGCCAACAGAAGACAAACGCCGAATCACCAGATCTGAAGCACAGCCTCCTTGTCTCTATGGCTTACCTAAAATCCACAAACCGGAAATACCACTAAGGCCCATTGTCAGCGCTATTGGATCTCCTACCTATGCCTTAGCCAAATACTTAACCGGTTTATTACTACCACATGTTGGCACGACGGATTCTTTCATCAAGGATTCGACCCACTTCATTCAGAAGCTGCAAAGTGTAACCATACTACCTCAACATCTACTGGTCAGCTTCGGCGTTACATCACTTTTCACCATGGTTCCTGTTGATGAAGCCCTTGAGCAGTTGAAACCCATTTTCTCCGATGATATACTTGCACTCTTCCACCATGTGCTGTCCACGACTTATTTCCAGTGGAACCAGTCCTTCTACGAACAGCTAGATGGTGTCGCAATGGGCAGTCCCCTGAGTCCTGTGGTTGCTAATTTCTACATGGAGTATTTTGAAACCTTAGCCCTAGAAACGGCCGCACAAAAACCATTGGTCTGGTTCCGATATGTAGACGACACTTTCGTCATATGGCCCCAAGGAGAGAACGCCCTTCAGGACTTCCTTCAACATCTGAACAGCATCAATCGACGCATTCAGTTCACAATGGAAAAAGAAAAGGATGGACAACTAGCGTTTCTGGACGTCTTGGTTAGCAAGAAGGCCAACGGGACACTTGGACACACGGTCTACCGCAAGCCTACCCATACTGACCGCTACTTAAACAAACAGTCCAACCATCATCCCAGACAGAAGCGTGCAATGATCAAGACGCTTGCAACCTGTGCTTCCCGCATCTGTGAGCTGCACTTCTTAAAACAAGAACTTGGCCACTTAGAACAAGCATTACTTTCCAATGGCTATTCAATCCAAGAAGTAAGAAGAGCTTGCCGGCCTCCTAAGACTCAACCCGTCATCCGGAATCCAGATCAGCCCAAAAGTAAGGGCATTGTGTTCCTACCATATTTAAAAAATGTCACCAACCGAATTGATCGCATATTACAGCGACATAACGTCAAGACGATCTTCAAACCCACCAGACAGTTAAGCAGTTTACTACGATCACCTAAGGATCCCCGAGAAGCTTTGTCATCGGCTGGAGTGTATAGTATTCCTTGTGGTTGTGGCTCAGTATACATTGGAACTACTCAGCGCAGTGTTAAGCCCAGACTCACGGAACACAAAAGAAGCTGCCGCCTGGGCCAAACTGACAAGTCTGCAGTTGCTGAACATGCTATTAATGCAGTCGGTGAACACAGTATTAAGTTCCAGGATACACGCATCCTTGCATCTACCATACATTACCACGCCCGACTACAGCGAGAGGCTATTGAAATTTACAAGCACCCTAACAACTTTAATAAGAAGGAAGAGGCCTTAAGATTAAACAGCAACTGGCATCCGGTCATAGAACATCATAAGAAGCAGGATAGCAAGGTAAGCCAATCAGGAGAGACCAGCAGCATAAGAGAGATAAAACCCCCTCCACCAGCCACCACGCCTCTGGACGTCCCGGGCCAATCAGCGCACGTTGCGCAGGGTATAAATGGAGCCCCACAGACAGTCGACACATCAGTCGTAGTGATACCTTCCACGAGGAGACTTCGACAACGCCACTGAGGATGTCTACCGCAGTTGTAGACGAAACGTCTGGAAGACAGATCTCCAGCAGACCACGGCATAACAGCCCGGAAGATATTTCTTTCTACAATAATCATTACATTAGCAAATTGACAATATTCCAAACAAAAGAATAATGCTGGATAAACAGAGACAAGTTCATGTTTTAATTAAGGAAATTGAAGCTATTAACAGTGAAGCAACAAGATTCTAAAGTAAGAACAAATTAGAAACTAAAAATTAGAAGAAAAAAAAAAAACCTTGCAACATTACTAAGATAAGTGAAGTTTTTGGTTTCTAATTTGTTCTTACTTTAGAATTTAGTAAGTTCATGTTTGTTTTAAATACTTCTGGAGACTCCTATAACAACTGTCTCACACTATTTAGGACAGCCTGTTTGTTTGGAACATCACTGTTACTAGCTTATTCAAATATATGCAATTACCAGCTTAAAAAAAATCTAATTGAACTCATTCCTGTTGAATATTATAAGTGAATAAAGGACATATGGCAGCCAGTGGTGTGAGTCTTTGCAGAAACACTATAGTGTTAAATATCTTCCTTTCATAGAAGTTTGAAAACAGTGTTGTTATAATCAATTTAATTTAAAGGTGAGTCAATAGTTATTAATTAATTAGTGTTATTAATTGAGTCACCTTTTAAATTAAATAGTGTTAAATGTTCCCACCCGATATGACTTAAGCTACAACTCGTGTGTAAAGAAAGAAATAAGGAAAACTAATAGAAAAGGGAAATTAATATGTTCAGTGCATCCATATGTGAAATTAGTGAACATCAATAACCTAAACCATGAGCATCATACCAAGCATGGACTACACTTCAACTCAATGGGTCAAATACATTTAAGTTCACTTCTTTCTGAAATTATAAGTAGCACTATAAGACAAAAAGCTTATGCAATTAGATATGTTTAGTTCTTCTGGGCTTGTAGGCTGTGGTCTAGAAGGCATCATAGATACCAACGTTTTGCCAAGTACTGTGCTTAGTAACATGATCTGCTGTTGCACTGGTCAGAGTTCGAATGTGGAAGCAGAGAGAGAGAGAGATGTGGAAGCAAAGACTGTTAATGACTGTTAAGGTTTTTTATATGGTGGGGGTGGTGGGTCACTGTTGCCCTGGCTACGGTGGTGATTGGCTCCTATCAGTTGGCGGGCTGGGTGTAGGCGGGGTTTTATTACAGCTGTTGTCTGTGTCTGAAAGTTTATTTAAGACTGGTATCCATGCTTTCTGTACACAAAGTATTTCTTCCTAGTGACTAAAGTTGTCTTTGTGTTTGTAGGTTTCTATGGCTTTCCTTTGTAGTCGGGCATAGTAGTTAAATGTAGAAGACAGGACTCGGGTCTCTTTAAGATTGGCATAATGGCCGAATAATAAATAAGGCATGCTCTGCCACAGACGATTTGTCGCAATCTGGTGAGACGCTCATGTTCTTTTAATCTGGTGGTCACATGTACATGAACATTTTTCAGTATTACACGATCAATTTATAAAAAGGGCTCAAATACAAATGTCTGTAATTACCGACCAATTACCCTAACTTCTGTCTTTAGTAAATTATATGAAAAGGTGCTTTTGAAGAGAATAAATGAGACTTTTAGAATCAAATAACTTCCTGAACACATTCCAACATGGTTTCAGAAGCAACCTGTCAACTATAATAGCCATAGCAGTGTATATGTATACATGAACTGCTGAAACTGAAAGACAACAATAAAAAGGCTATGGCAATCTTTTTAGACCTTTCAAAAACATTTGACATAGTCTCACATGAGTACCTAATTACATAACTAGATTATTATGGTTTCAGAGGGCATGTTAACAAATTAACATCATATCTCATAAATCACATGCAGTGCACCAAAATAAATTGGAAAAATGGAAATATTATAGACACTGTCAAATCTGAATACAATTTAGTAAAGTCGGGAGTACCTCAGGGATCAGTACTTGGGCCTACACTCTTTCTGATCTATATTAACAAGCTACTTACACCGGATAAGAGTATAGTAATTTCCTATGCTAATGACATCTTTAATATGTTGGAGTGATAATAGATACACTAGAAAAAATGATAAATGCAATTGGGGAAATCTCACAATATCTTTTATATGAAACTAAACGATAAAACTAAAACTATGGTATTTCAAAAGGCTAACAACTGTACAGATAATATTGTCACCGCGCCCGCCGCATCTAATTGCCGACAGCAGCAGTGTCACCCATCGCATTATTGTCGACACTACCGCAAAGGAGCCGAAGGAAAGAGACAGAGAATGGCCGCATTGTTGGGGCGCTTGCCGAAAGAGAGAAAAGGATAGAAGCTTCTGGAATCTTCCTCTTTGTATTCCACCGAATAACTGAACTTTCCAGAATAGTGCCTGGGAGATATAAATAGCGGTAAAGTGCGACAGGAGAGGAGTCAGTCAGTATGTGAAGGTTGAGTAGTCGTGCCGACGGAGACGGACAGACGATGTGAAGCGTTGTGCCGACGGAGAAGGGACAGTTCTTTGTGTTACGAGTTCGGAGCCGTGCTGTTGGAGAATCGAAAAAGACTTTCTTGTTGTTGCAACGAGTGTACAAAGTTACTGTTTACGGAAATAAAAGTGTTTATCTCGACTACGTCTGTCTACTTTACTTCACACCCACACAAAAAAGTTACACTGGTGTCAGAAGTGGGATCCGTCGAATTGCTTCTAGTTTTGTTACATCGTCGTTAGAAGTTGCAACGTTAGAACCAAGATGGAGGGAGATTCGGAAACCAGGATGATGGCAATGATGAAAGAATTATTCGCCGAAATGAAGACGGCAAACGACAACCTCGCTGCCAAAATGGAAACGTTAAATGACAATCTCGCTGCCGAGCTGAAAGAGATGAAGATGGAGCTATTGGTGAAAATTGACGGCGAATTGATTGGCGTGACGGAAGACGTGGAAGAACTCGGCGAAAAGGTGGAAGACCTCTGCCAGCATGCGGACGTCGTGGAGGACGACGGGGAACGTCTTGGCGCCCTGGTAGTAAGAGTTGACGAGAGCGTCAAAGTACTGGATGCCAGGGGCAGACGGAATAGCGCGGAGCCGGAGAGGGAGCACCTAGTGGCCGAGGCGACAGTCGCGCCCGTTTCGGATGATATGAGGGAAGACCTGGAACAACTCGGCGAACTAATTGGCGTGACGGAAGACGTGGAACAACTCGGCGAACTGACTGGCGTGACGGAAGGCGTGGAACAACTCGGCGAACTGATTGGCGTGACGGAAGACGTGGAACAACTCGGCGAACTGATTGGCATGACGGAAGACGTGGAACAACTCGGCGAACTGATTGGCGTGACGGAAGACGTGGAAGAACTCGGCGAAAAGATGGAAGACCTCTGCCAGCATGTGGACGTCGTGGAGGACGACGGGGAACGTCTTGGCGCCCTGGTAGTAAGAGTTGACGAGAGCGTCAAAGTACTGGATGCCAGGGGCAGACGGAATAACGCGGACCCGGGGAGGAAGCACCTAGTGGCCGAGGCGACAGTTGCGCCCGTTTCAGATAACGAAAGTGTACGTCTCGGGGAAGACAAAGGGGCAGTTCAGGGACGTCGTCGAGGATCCTCTGTAGGAGTGTGTCGGGTACGTAACCAACCAGGATATGACGTGGAGGACGATCAGCAGGGTAGCGCACAAGCAAACGAGCATCACGCGAGAACCGACTTGGCGTGTGACATGGGGGGACCGTCGGAGCCATCTAATCACCTGACGCATAGTGCCGTGAACGGAAGAATGGTGGACATCATCTTGGACGGCAGGATACAGGAGAGGCCGTGCCGAGCACGAGTGAACACGAGTGCAGCGGTGGACGCGACTCGCGCGGATGTGGTGGGGTTTGTTGCCGGACCCATCGGAAGCAAGGTGGCTGCGAAGGTGCGCCAGAGAGGTCGGCGGACATGGTACCCAGCGAGCCGTTTCCAAGTGCGCAGGGTGGCCCGCCAACACACCAGGAAGAAGGGCAACTGGACGAGAGACCGTCAAGACCGGCGGTACTGTTGCAGAATTTCGAAGCAGGATGGCATACATCGTCCTACCCGGACCAAGGGACACTATCCAACAGCGATACCTAGGATCGTGCCTCCTGGAGAAGAGGTTCGATGGGTTAGTCCACCAGGGTGCAAGGGAGTTGCCGCAGTGATAGTGCTGGTCGGGACGACCAGCTCTGAGGAGGGAGCAGTGTCACCGCGCCCGCCGCATCTAATTGCCGACAGCAGCAGTGTCACCCATCGCATTATTGTCGGCACTACCGCAAAGGAGCCGAAGGAAAGAGACAGAGAATGGCCGCATTGTTGGGGCGCTTGCCGAAAGAGAGAAAAGGATAGAAGCTTCTGGAATCTTCCTCTTTGTATTCCACCGAATAACTGAACTTTCCAGAATAGTGCCTGGGAGATATAAATAGCGGTAAAGTGCGACAGGAGAAGAGTCAGTCAGTATGTGAAGGTTGAGTAGTCGTGCCGACGGAGACGGACAGCCCGCCTATGTAGCGTGATGGTTAGCGTGTCTGCCTCACGTTCAAGAGGTCGCGAGTTCGAATCTCGCTTAGGGTAAGTTATCCGGGTAAGGTTTTTTTCCGAGGTTTTCCCTACCCTGAGAAGACGAATGTCGGGTAACTTAAAGCTCCATGGACCTCGGGCTCATTTGAGCATCATTTCACCCATTTCATTTCATTCATTCGTCCGATATGACACAATGTTGGAGGACGTTAATTAAAAAAAAAAAAAAAAAAAAAAAAAAGGGAGACGGACAGACGATGTGAAGCGTTGTGCCGACGGAGAAGGGACAGTTCTTTGTGTTACGAGTTCGGAGCCGTGCTGTTGGAGAATCGAAAAAGACTTTCTTGCTGTTGCAACGAGTGTACAAAGTTACTGTTTATGGAAATAGAAGTGTTTCTTTATCTCGACTACATCTGTCTACTTTACTTTTCAACACAACCAAAAAGTCACAATATAAATATAAAAGTTAACAATGGTTCTTAGGAGCAGGTGAGTAACTTCAACCTCCTGGGTTTAAATACTGATGAAGGTTTAACATATAATACACATGTAGATGCTGTTTGCAAAAAACTTAATTCAGGGCTATTTCTCCAAAGACACTTAATTCAGGGCTATTTCTCCTAAGACAACTGGCAAGGTACAAGAAAATTTCTGTTTTAATTGTAGCTTACTATGGTATAATCTTCCAACATCTAACCTATGGAATAGAAATCTGGAGGGGGGGGGGGCACTAATAAATCTAATATTGACAGGATACAAAATTACAAAAAAAGTATCAGATGTATGTACAATCTCCCCTGTAGACAATCCTGTAGAGACACATTCATAAAGGAAAACATATTAACCGTAGTTTCTCTGTATGTCCATAAATGTATTTTACGTGTTAAAAATAAGAAAGAATTTAATGAGCTCAATCAAGACTGCTATAAATATGAAACTAGGGGGGTAAATGATTATCATAGGGTGAGCTCAAATAAAAGCCAAACTAATAAAGACCCTTACAGAAGCGGAGCATTATTTTATGATTACCCATACAGATTAAAAATAATGTAAATAGGAACTTCAAAATTGCTTTAAAATCATATCTAATTAGTGTTTGTATAGTGTTGCGGAATGATAATGATTGTATATATCTGTAACTAAGACTTATTGTATATGTTCAGAAAACTTCAGATGCTCTTGTAAAGAGACTATTAATGACAAAGGTATTTCTAGTCATATCTCAGATGCAAACAAATGCCACCCCTACAACAGATCTTATTGTGCAAAGTAACACGTGGGTTTAATAGCACACAAACAGGACTCTACACACATTGCTCTTATATTACAACATATTACCAGATTAAAATAGGCTTTTTATTTATGGACACTTCTCAACTGCTATGGTTCTGTGTCCAGTTTTGTATTCTTTTGACTGTCTTGTGTTCTCCATCCTTTCGCCATGATTGTGTGGTTGTGGGAAATGGTGTGCCCCTCTCCCTCTGTCATGGATGCTCCTAGTATTTCTATCTTCTCCCTCATTCTGGTTGTTCGTAGCCGTGCTCCGGTTTAAGATGGGTGAGTTTGGGTGACCGTTCCTATGTCTATGCTCATTAGGCCGACCATTTTGTGTTTCGAAGGCTGTCAGTAATTCAATCATGTCTGCAAAATCTACTGGCCTCGCAACAATTAACCCTGTTCTCACTGTGTCTGGGAAATGTCTTATGCTGGTAATTAGTTCTGCCTCCGACAGGTTAGGATCTAATAGCTTTCCTTTGCTGGCTACTTTCATAAAATAATCGACTAGCGATAACCCTTTGGTTGGATCATATCTACCTGTCGCTAGCTCTACCCTAGTTTGGTTTTGCTTAGCTGGGCCCCAATACCTTGATAGGAATAGATTTCTGAATGAGCTATACGATTCATGACCAGCTAGTGTTAGCCTAAGCCATTCCAATGCCTTGTTTTTTAAGCTTTTCTTAACTATCATCATCCTAAACTCATTTGGTATCCTTTTCACTTTAAAATACCCTTCCATCTCTTTAACAAAGAGTTTTGGATGGTCTCCCTTCTCCATGTCAAATGTAGGTGGTGTGATTTCATGTAATATGCTGTTGGTGTAGCATGTGTTGTGTCATTGTTTGGTTGTGAACCTCTTTCTCTGTATGGTGAGTCAACATTTTGTACATTATTCAAATAACTCTCATCTTGTACATTAGTTACATCTAAATCATCTTGCCTTTGTAGTGCAATCACAACATCATTTACATTAGCCAAACTTTCTTTTCCGCTTTTCATTTCTTCACAAATTGATTTTAAATCATTCTTTATTTCTAAGTGACTTTGTTTCATATCACTTATAGCATCCTGTTGCGACTGCACCACATCAGTCATAGCCTTAATTTTAGGAATTACAATTTGTTCTACAGTTTCATTAATAATGTCTTTCTTTACTACCTCAATCTCTTTCCTTAATTCCTCAGTTATTTCTGCTTTTACATTTGTATAATCTTACAGTCTACTCTTGTATTACATTCTGTTATTTCATCTCTACATCTACCAATTTCTTCTTCTAATACAATCTTATTTTCTCTCATTTCCGACTCAATTTTTCCCATCCTATCTCCTATGATTTCTATCCTAGCTTCTAAGGCTTCCTTTGTTTCATTTAAGTTTTTATGTACTAATTTTAAATTAGTTTCCAATACTTTCATATTTTCTTTACACTCCTGTCTTCCTAATTCTATTTTCTGTTCTAAGTCCTTTCTCACTTCCTCCACTTTCTGACCTATCTCTTCCTTATTCTGTTCTAGTTTCTGACCTATTTCTTTTTTATTATTTTCTAAGTCCTGTCTCACTCCTTCTATTTTCTGACCTAAACTTTGTTCTATGTTCTGTCTCAATTCTACGTTATTTTGTTCCATTTTCTGACCTAATTCTACCTTGTTTTGTTCCATTTTCTGACCTATTTCCTTCATATTCTGCTCTAGTTTTTGTTCTATACTCTGACCTAAACTTTGTTCTAGTTTTTCAAACATGATCATTAATAACCTTTGGTCTTTTCCTATTGCTACCTGTTCCTCGCTTTCTGGTTCTATTTGATAACTAGGCCTATCAGCCCCTTCCCCTACTCCTGTTACTAGCTCTTTTCGCGACATCTTAGTTTCTTTATTCAGTTCACTTTGGCTTAAAAGTCCCACTATTTTGTCGCTTCGCAGTAACATATAAACTGGATGTAAAAATAAAAAAGTTTTGGTCCTACTTTTTTTTTCTCGTTGATTTGTCCAGTTACGTGCGTCTCCTGGGCAGTTGGCTTCGCTAGACGATCTCTGGTGTTTTCCCGCATTGATTATCCGTTCATCGATGTTCTGATGTATTGGATTTGAAACGATGGTCTAATGGCATCTTCTTTCTTTTTGGCGCAAAGATATGGCGTCACTTGGTATTTCGCGTCAGTTCATTTCCCGTAATTTCCATTCCATCTAAAATTCGTGTTCCACGTTGGGCAAGCCATTTGGTGCGGTTTTTGTAATTATGCTTCGTTGGGTCTTTGAGCTATTGAGATCTTTGTGATCTCAGGATGTGGTAACGGATGGAATGAAAAATCACACGATGTTTCTTCCACACAATGTATTATTTTATTATCACTTTTTCGATATTTTACGTTAAATAATTCCTCTTAGCACCATTCTAAATGATTCAAAACCTTTCCACTTTTTCATTTAGTGGAACTAATGCTTGATGAAAGTCTGGTGAAAGTTCTATGTTGACACGTTACACCAATACGTCCTTATGCCTTGATTACACACACGCGTGTGGGCAGATTATGGCATCACCTTACGTGACACCGCCTTTTTCGTATACATCCGCGTATGCGTCCATCAAATAGTTTTTTCTTTTTAGGGAAGCAATCCTTAACCATCCTCCCCTACTATTATTATGGAACACATATAATTCTAATATTTATACATATATATTAAAATCAAATATGGAAAGATTTATGACGTCTTTGGGCAAACTTAGTTGTTCGTAAGAATGAACATTTTGGTGCTGTTTTTTATAACAATTCTTTACATAGCATACCGGAGATAATGTTCTTACTGAAAGATGAAATAGTGTGATAGCAGACGCGATTCTTATCTGCAGGGTTGAGGTTACAGAATGGAATGCATAAATCAACGTTCCTTTGTCACAACATATTTATTCGTTAATTTACACTTTCAGCACCATATTAATTAATCAACAACTTTCACAATTAGGTAGAATCTACACTGGATAAAAGTTTGGGTGAAAGTTACATGTTCACACGCTACCAAAAAAAACACATCCTTTCATCTTGAGCACACAGACGCTACTGAATATAGTCCTTGGCGTCTGTCTGACGCAACACCGCCATTCTTTTGTATTCATCCGCGCAATAGTTTTTATTGGTTGAACAGGAAGTGACAAGAAAACATTGGCTATCTTGAATATTAAAAATAAGTCCCTGATACACCCAAACAAGAACTAGAAATTTATACACTCCTAAAAAAATATTTATATGAACGATTTTCCATTGGTCAATATTCTGTCTCAATTTTTAACACATTTTCGTCATTTGATCAATTCATACCAACATCAAAAAACAAATTACACTTTTAACAAATATTCACATAAACGATTTTCTTTTGGGGTCCTCTAATATTCTGTCTCAGCACGTATGTATGTGGAACAAGTACGTCTGACTATTCAACTTTCACAATCAAGGAATACAAAGTGATGAATAATTATAAGCTTAAAAATGATGGCCTTCCTGCGCTCATCCAATGTACAGAAGTACCGGTCATTACTGTGGTGTATCTGATCTCCCCAAACATAGCTACTCCAATAGATAGTGATGGTGTTCCTGCATTGATCCAATGTACAGAAGTACCAGTCATTACTGTGGTGTATCTGCTCTCCCCAAACATAGCTACCTCAATAGATAGTGATGCTCTTCCTGCATTGGTCCAATGTACAGAAGTAACAGTCATTACTGTGGTGTATCTGCTCTCCCCAAACATAGCTACCTCAATAGATAGTGATGCTCTTCCTGCATTGATCCAATGTACAGAAGTAACAGTCATTACTGTGGTCTATCTGCTCTCCCCAAACATAGCTACCTCAATAGATAGTGATGGTGTTCCTGCATTGATCCAATGTACAGAAGTACCAGTCATTACTGTGGTGTATCTGCTCTCCCCAAACATAGCTACCTCAATAGATAGTGATGCTCTTCCTGCATTGATCCAATGTACAGAAGTAACAGTCATTACTGTGGTGTATCTGCTCTCCCCAAACATAGCTACCTCAATAGATAGTGATGGTGTTCCTGCATTGATCCAATGTACAGAAGTACCAGTCATTACTGTGGTGTATCTACTCTCCCCAAACATAGCTACCTCAATAGATAGTGATGCTCTTCCTGCATTGATCCAATGTACAGAAGTAACAGTCATTACTGTGGTGTATCTGCTCTCCCCAAACATAGCTACCCCAATAGATAGTGATGGTGTTCCTGCATTGATCCAATGTACAGAAGTAACAGTCATTACTGTGGTGTATCTGCTCTCCCCAAACATAGCTACCCCAATAGATAGTGATGCTCTTCCCCAAACATAGCTACCCCAATAGATAGTAATGTTCTTCCTGCATTGATCCAATGTACAGAAGTAACAGTCATTACTGTGGTGTATCTGCTCTCCCCAAACATAGCTACCTCAATAGATAGTGATGCTCTTCCTGCATTGATCCAATGTACAGAAGTAACAGTCATTACTGTGGTGTATCTGCTCTCCCCAAACATAGCTACCTCAATAGATAGTGATGCTCTTCCTGCATTGATCCAATGTACAGAAGTAACAGTCATTACTGTGGTGTATCTGCTCTCCCCAAACATAGCTACCTCAATAGATAGTGATGCTCTTCCTGCATTGATCCAATGTACAGAAGTAACAGTCATTACTGTGGTGTATCTGCTCTCCCCAAACATAGCTACCCCAATAGATAGTGATGCTCTTCCCCAAACATAGCTACCCCAATAGATAGTAATGTTCTTCCTGCATTGATCCAATGTACAGAAGTAACAGTCATTACTGTGGTGTATCTGCTCTCCCCAAACATAGCTACCCCAATAGATAGTGATGGTGTTCCTGCATTGATCCAATGTACAGAAGTAACAGTCATTACTGTGGTGTATCTGCTCTCCCCAAACATAGCTACCCCAATAGATAGTGATGGTGTTCCTGCATTGATCCAATGTACAGAAGTAACAGTCATTACTGTGGTGTATCTGCTCTCCCCAAACATAGCTACCCCAATAGATAGTGATGGTGTTCCTGCATTGATCCAATGTACAGAAGTAACAGTCATTACTGTGGTGTATCTGCTCTCCCCAAACATAGCTACCTCAATAGATAGTGATGGTGTTCCTGCATTGATCCAATGTACAGAAGTACCAGTCATTACTGTGGTGTATCTGCTCTCCCCAAACATAGCTACCCCAATAGATAGTGATGGTGTTCCTGCATTGATCCAATGTACAGAAGTAACAGTCATTACTGTGGTGTATCTGCTCTCCCCAAACATAGCTACCTCGATAGATAGTGATGGTCTTCCTGCATTGATCCAATGTACAGAAGTATCGGTCATTACTGAGGTGTATCTGCTCTCCCCAAACATAGCTACCTCAATAGATAGTGATGGTGTTCCTGCATTGATCCAATGTACAGAAGTAACAGTCATTACTGTGGTGTATCTTCTCTCCCCAAACATAGCTACCTCAATAGATAGTGATGGTGTTCCTGCATTGATCCAATGTACAGAAGTAACAGTAATTACTGTGGTGTATCTTCTCTCCCCAAACATAGCTACCTCAATAGATAGTGATGGTGTTCCTGCATTGATCCAATGTACAGAAGTAACAGTCATTACTGTGGTGTATCTGCTCTCCCCAAACATAGCTACCTCAATAGATAGTGATGCTCTTCCTGCATTGATCCAATGTACAGAAGTAACAGTCATTACTGTGGTGTATCTGCTCTCCCCAAACATAGCTACCTCAATAGATAGTGATGCTCTTCCTGCATTGATCCAATGTACAGAAGTAACAGTCATTACTGTGGTGTATCTGCTCTCCCCAAACATAGCTACCCCAATAGATAGTGATGCTCTTCCTGCATTGATCCAATGTACAGAAGTACCGGTCATTACTGTGGTGTATCTGCTCTCCCCAAACATAGCTACCTCAATAGATAGTGATGGTGTTCCTGCATTGATCCAATGTACAGAAGTAACAGTCATTACTGTGGTGTATCTGCTCTCCCCAAACATAGCTACCCCAATAGATAGTGATGCTCTTCCTGCATTGATCCAATGTACAGAAGTAACAGTCATTACTGTGGTGTATCTGCTCTCCCCAAACATAGCTACCCCAATAGATAGTGATGGTGTTCCTGCATTGATCCAATGTACAGAAGTAACAGTCATTACTGTGGTGTATCTGCTCTCCCCAAACATAGCTACCTCAATAGATAGTGATGCTCTTCCTGCATTGATCCAACGTACAGAAGTAACAGTCATTACTGTGGTGTATCTTCTCTCCCCAAACATAGCTACCCCAATAGATAGTAATGTTCTTCCTGTATTGATCCAATGTACAGAAGTAACAGTCATTACTGTGGTGTATCTGCTCTCCCCAAACATAGCTACCTCAATAGATAGTGATGCTCTTCCTGCATTGATCCAATGTAC
Source organism: Tenodera sinensis (assembly GCA_030765045.1). Taxonomy (NCBI): domain Eukaryota; kingdom Metazoa; phylum Arthropoda; class Insecta; order Mantodea; family Mantidae; genus Tenodera; species Tenodera sinensis. The sequence goes on from CM060966.1 coordinate 181,040,522, forward strand.
AGAAGTAACAGTCATTACTGTGGTGTATCTGCTCTCCCCAAACATAGCTACCTCAATAGATAGTGATGCTCTTCCTGCATTGATCCAATGTACAGAAGTAACAGTCATTACTGTGGTGTATCTGCTCTCCCCAAACATAGCTACCTCAATAGATAGTGATGCTCTTCCTGCATTGATCCAATGTACAGAAGTAACAGTCATTACTGTGGTGTATCTGCTCTCCCCAAACATAGCTACCCCAATAGATAGTGATGCTCTTCCCCAAACATAGCTACCCCAATAGATAGTAATGTTCTTCCTGCATTGATCCAATGTACAGAAGTAACAGTCATTACTGTGGTGTATCTGCTCTCCCCAAACATAGCTACCCCAATAGATAGTGATGGTGTTCCTGCATTGATCCAATGTACAGAAGTAACAGTCATTACTGTGGTGTATCTGCTCTCCCCAAACATAGCTACCCCAATAGATAGTGATGGTGTTCCTGCATTGATCCAATGTACAGAAGTAACAGTCATTACTGTGGTGTATCTGCTCTCACCAAACATAGCTACCCCAATAGATAGTGATGCTCTTCCTGCATTGATCCAATGTACAGAAGGAACAGTCATTACTGTGGTGTATCTGCTCTCCCCAAACATAGCTACCCCAATAGATAGTGATGGTGTTCCTGCATTGATCCAATGTACAGAAGTAACAGTCATTACTGTGGTGTATCTGCTCTCCCCAAACATAGCTACCTCAATAGATAGTGATGCTCTTCCTGCATTGATCCAATGTACAGAAGTAACAGTCATTACTGTGGTGTATCTTCTCTCCCCAAACATAGCTACCCCAATAGATAGTAATGTTCTTCCTGTATTGATCCAATGTACAGAAGTAACAGTCATTACTGTGGTGTATCTGCTCTCCCCAAACATAGCTACCTCAATAGATAGTGATGGTGTTCCTGCATTGATCCAATGTACAGAAGTAACAGTCATTACTGTGGTGTATCTGCTCTCCCCAAACATAGCTACCTCAATAGATAGTGATGCTCTTCCTGCACTGATCCAATGTACAGAAGTACCGGTCATTACTGTGGTGTATCTGCTCTCCCCAAACATAGCTACCCCAATAGATAGTGATGCTCTTCCTGCACGGGTCCAATGTACAGAAGTAACAGTCATTACTGTGGTGTATCTGCTCTCCCCAAACATAGCTACCCCAATAGATAGTGATGGTCTTCCTGCGCTTATCCAATGAAAGTTCTTCATTGTGTGCTCTACATATTTTGTGGTATCCATGGTTTTTAATAATTCTGGAAGTTGATGACAGTTTTGTTGAAATGACATTAAAATAGAAACTGAGCCAATAACACTAAACAACTCAGTTTTTAAATTTGCCAGTACATATTTCAGAGGCTAGTTTCCTCCACGTCTAGAACAGTACCAGGAAATTTAAAAAGTGAGTTTTGTTTAGTGTTACTAATCAATTCATTTTCTGTGTCACTATGATAGAACTTAGTTACAAATTGTAAGGTATTATGCCTCTGCTTAGGCAATGTGTATTTTCTGCATATTTAATACAAGTGTTTTAGATTATCTATACATCCTCGATTTGACATGGTTAACATTTTCTTACTCAACATTCTACTATACAATAAAGCTTCAAACTGAAACACAGACTAATGTGATCTCAGAGAACCAAGTTATTGTTACGACTTATGAAGTGATAAGTACTTACGAAGATCAGATGACACAAGCAGTGACTGACATTCCTATCTCCCATAAACAGCTTCAGCCATACGTTAACCAGAGGTTCTACATGACAAGTGTAACAAATATGTCCAATACAATTAATTGTCGTTAAAGAATCGCTTTGGTGAAAAAAAAAAAAATAATTTCTGTAAAATATTTGGACCCATCTAGCTTCTTGACGAATGGATATAAGTAGTTTATTACTTCACTAACTCGAAAAAACATTGTGTGAACAATGCTGTAATGCATTTCTACCTTAATTTGAAAATGCCATAATGCACATGTACATGGAGAAATAGGGACAAGTATATTATGTTCCTGTTTATAACAAATAGTTATTAAACAAGCAATTCTTCAACTATTTTAACAAATATACAAACTCTATGTACATACGTATGTGAAGTGATACTGTCACATTAAACCTTTGTGAAGCTTCAACTGCATTTCAAACTAAATCAGAAAGAATGTAAATGAAAAACTGCATAATTAGTGCATGAGAGAGCCTGGAAGCAGCATGTATCCAAAGTGCACACGAATGACCATTTGAGAATGTAACAGAGATATTGTAGGAAAAAATCCCAAGTAAACACCCAGTTTTCACGCAGCAATTTTAAATTCAAGCTGATTTGCCCTGGGTGCATATGAAGCTGACAGATTTTCTTACCTTTCCCACGTTTTTTACCACTTTCTGCAGGAAGCTGCTCCACGACTGGTGGAGGAGATGCAGGTGCTGGAGCTGATGCCGAGCTTGTGCTAGGCTGCTGGTCTCCGCCTTCATCTCCACCTGCTCCTCCCTTCTTCTTCCCTGCAACAAACGGAATGTGTCCTTCACTTGGGCTACATAACGATAATATCTTTTTACATGAGTTTCTTTACCTGATATCTTTGTTCAAATGGACTTTACAAAACATTCTTGCAAAACGTATTCAAATACTGGAAGTTGGTGACTGTGTTGTTGAAATCAATTAACAGTAAAAAAGAGACAATTCACAGAATTAAAAAACACCCACTCACTCTTAGTTTTCTGGGACATGCTTCCTCCACAGTCAACCAGGAATTGACTGACCTATCAGTGGTCTGCTCTGGTCGTGTAATATTATATAATTAAATGAGTTCAACTACTTATAAAATGAAGTCGCAGAGAGAATCGAAGGTGCTCCAGGAAAACACACTCTAGCAGCACATGACGGACCAACAAGTTTGCCACACAGTGGACACAGAGATGCAGGGCCCCCCTTATAAACGTAACAGTGCATAAAATTGCAGTGGCCAATATGCAACCAAGCCAAGATCATCCCCTCACAACAAAACAATTAAGAGGAGGTTACTCAGTTTACTGCTCTATGCTTATTTCTCACGTCAGCACAACACCACTCTTCACGCCTTCAAGCCTGAAGTCTGGCGAAGTAACAATACTGGGTTCCCAGCAAACCAACTTAACCAGGACCCATGTTAATGGTAGCTGTAATGTTCAGTGTAAAGCCTAAACAATTAATCATGGACATCCATACCATGATGGCTGCACAGAGAGAATTACCTAATACAAATGCCATTTAGCTTTCAAAAGGTTGCAAGATGAAATAAATAAAATAAAAATAGCTTCATAAGTGGACAACACAAATAGGAGAAAGTGCCTTTAAGAAAATGCATCTCAAATGGAATATATACAGGACCTTTGATAATACTAAAATGAATTGGAGATCACATGTAAGAGCTGCAAAATTTACAAGGAAAAAGATTGTGAAGCATAAAACTAAAATCTAAAATAAGAACAAATTAGACACTAAAAACTTCACTTATCTTAGTAATATTGCAAGTTTGAAGAGTTAGTTTCTAATTTGTTATTTTAGATTCTGTTGTTTCACTGTTAATGGCTTCAAATTTCCTTGATTATAATAAAACTATATTAAAATCATTTATAGAGATATTCAGACTGAATGTTTGAAAATGTTTTAACATGTAACCACTTGCAGCCAAGCTTAGAATAAGATTACTTTTTCTAACATAAAACTGATGTTTGTAACTATGTGAAAAGGTCCCTCCATGAAGGATGCTACAAAGTCCATATTTCAGTGCTATTTATGATTCAATAAACAGACAACTTGTCTGCCATGATTTTCATTCAGAGATTTGATTTCCACTCCATTTTATGCCATAATACCCATGCTTTTATTACAGAAGTTAGGCGTCTCCTTTTCTTGACACTTAACTTGTGAGATACTTGTACTGGAACATAGTTTGTGAGGTAAGGTCTATCAAGACTGCTTTACTTTATTTTTTCTCAGATTTACAAATGTCTTAGCTCTGGTGTCCTGATTATACAGGATATTTAGTGACCAACAGTAACTAGTAGAATACAACTTGTGTTAATTCAGCTAAAAAATGAACAGAATATTTCAGACACTAATTCCAACTGTTGTACTTACTGCATGAATAAGAAAATTTAATAATTTATTGCATACTTAAAAATCTGATGTGTTGCACTCACATGACTTTCTCTACTCTTGAACTAACCATTCTTACAAACTCTTATTCCTATATCTTCTTTCTTGTTAGTTGAGACAAACATTTGTACAAATTATCTTATTGCTTATTTCGTTGTAGGTGCAAAGGGAATGTTAGAATATAGTAGGCTTTGTGCGATAGTCAAATGTTTGAGATTCTGTTGTCTTTGCACACTTGACACATAAAAAAAATGAACAGCGATGATCCATTTCACGAAAGTTCTAAGTTTTCCGAAACTCACACACATAACAAGGAATATCTCCGAAATGGTTCACCCTACAAGAAAATTTATTGAGACATAAATTGTGTATTTTAGCAAGATCTACATTTTTTGTATAGTATGATTTGGTCTATCTCTAACGGTTTACCAGTTATGCAAAAGTCGTCCAGAGTAAATATGACTACAGGGGCTATAGCCAGAAAATTCAAGATATACATTTCATTTGTCATCAAAATATCTCAAACATATGACGTTTTAATATAAATCGTTAAGAGCCATTTTCAAGGAAATAAAACTTTTCGAAAATTTTTCCATGTAAAGGGTAGTTTAGGGTGGGGCTATTTTCTTCAAAATCTTCGTGTCACATCCTTGAAAGATATTAAACTCAAATACCAACTTTGGTTTTTGAGTTATGCTGTCCACAGACTGACTGACAGACAGACTGACACACAGACACACACACGGACCTTTTTCTAAAAATGCTTTTTTTGGATTCAGGGGGCCTCAAAACATGTATTTCCGGTGAAATCTCGACATCAAATTTTTGGGTGGAATACAATACTTCCCCTACTTACCAGTAGAAGAAGTAAAAATGAAAGGGTGCAATTGAATAGAAAACAAGATATGTATATGATATATTATTTTTCATCATTTTACAAAACCAGGGTACTTGTTACTGATCATGTGATGCTGTGGAAAGAAAACAAAAACCTATGTGCTTATTATTCACAGCACTATCTGTGCTTTTGCATCCTTCTTGTGATTAAGGTTCACTTCATCACTTGAACTGATTTCTTCTGCAATAAATCTCACCACCAACATTGCCAAATTACAAATTAGTAATAAAATAATTTCAAAAAGAAGAGTATAATATCACAAGTGTAGATAAAAAAATCTGATGTATTGCACTCACATGACTTTCCCTACTCTTGTACTAAGCGTTCTTACAAACTCTTATTCGTATATCTTCTTCGTGTTAGTTGAGATAAATATTTGTACAAATAAATCTTTATGCTTATTTCCTTGTAGGAACAAGGTGAATGTTAGAATACAGTAGGCTTTGCGCAATAGTCAAATCTTCTAAAGCTTTGAGATTCCGTTCTCGTAGCACACTTAACATATCAAAAAATGAACAACGATGTTCCATTTCACGAAAGTTTTAAGTTTTCCGAAACTCACACACATAACAAGGAATATCTCCTAAATGGTTCACCCTACAAGAAAATTTATTGAGACATAAATTGTGTATTTTAGCAAGATCTACATGTTTTGTGTAGTATGATTTGGTCTATCTCTAACGGTTTACCAGTTATGCAAAACTCGTCCAAGGTAAAATACAACTACAGGGTCTATAGCCAGAAAATTCAAAATATACATTTCATTTGTCATAAAAATATCTCAAACATATGACATTTTAATCAAAATCGTTAGAGCCATATTCAAGAAAATCAAAATTTTCCGTGTAAAGGGAAGTTTAGTCTTGGTGTCGCATCCTTGAAACACAAACACAAATACCAACTTTGGTTTTTAACCTACTTTTCATTTTTGAGTTATGCTGTCCACAGAAAGACACACGCACGCACGCACGCACACACACACAGACATGCATGCAGACACATGCATGCAGACACACACACACACACACACACACCCACACGGACCTTTTTCAAAAATGCTTTTTTTGGAGTAGAGAAAGTAAAAATGGAGCATCATTCTTGAAGATAAGAAATACATCCCTGATTACCCTCGAAAATCAGTGGCAATATTTCGCTTGACTACCGGTCATGACTGTCCAGCTGCACACCTTCTATAATACCCCACAATGCACCCTCCGTAAACATCCAAATTCAATTATGGACAAAGAACACTTACTAATATGCCAAGCAATGCCAAAAATAGATCTTCACACGCAATCAACATCTTATTACTAGGATGTCAGATGGAGAATGAAGCCCAACCAGAGCATTAGCAAACAACAACATTGCTTACTGCAACATCTTCGGTATCATCCTCAGAATTGTCATCACATAATCCATACAAAAGTCCTCACATTTGCTAACACCACGTGCATCATTTAGCCATGCTAGTATTACAAAATTAAAATCAAAACCATTTGGAATGACTGCTGCTGTGCATGGGATTAACTCTGCACGTCTCTGCTCAATAAAGGGAAGTGTGTTCATTCAGACTGCACATGCTAATAATAATGCTAGAGTTCTCAGTCACAAACAGTTGAAACCTTAGGAAGCTCCAGCAGTGTCCCGATTGGTTACGCACTTTCTTGGTCTACTCCATGGCACTGGTGTCTGCATTGGCCAGAGCTCGATCAATGGGAAGAAAGCAGGCAGATCTTATCCACCACTGACTAGGGATAAATATTGTGACATCAGTAATCTAAGTAGCTTCAGTTCATCTGAGTAGGCAGCAGAGTTAGTTGCCGAAAGCTTGGGCAGTTACCCAAATTTGACCTGGTCGATAGCCTGATAAACTATCATGCTGGGAAAACTTCAAATAATCACTTATAAGTAGCTGGCAGATGCTGGCTTCTAGCTACACTCTCTGCTTACAAAACAAATCCCTTGGCTATGTTTCACAGCTTAGGCAATATCCCGGCCAAACTTTGTGGCTTAGGGCCCTCAATATCCTGACTAAGCTTTGTGACTTGGGGCCCTCAATATTCTGGCTATGCTTTGTGGCTATGCCAACAGTAAGTTTGTTGGCATAAATAAATAATAATTACCATGTGAAGGTTATTTAATCCTGGGATATAAAGTACTTACAGTAGTAAGTCACCATTGGGGTAATTTGTCTCTGATGTGAGACTGCCTTTGTGGTTTACCAGGAGAAGTACGAACTGGTTTGAGAATTTAATGCCATTCTGGCAGTTTGTCACAATAGGTCAGTGGTTAGAGCGTCCGCCCGGTAAGCGGAAGGTCTGTGGTTCAAATCCCAGTTGTAGCATTGAATTTTTAAGTTCCAGTTCTACCTCTCAAACATTGCCCACAAGTGCCTTGTGTGTCTAAAAACACCAACAGTAAGTTTGTTGGCATAAATAAATAATAATTTGATAATATGTTTAACACTATATAACTGTATTATGTTTAGTCATGGACCATACATTGCCTATCTCAAATTACTTATATCAGGGCACATCTACAATCTCTCGAGTAATTTTGGTGTAGTTCATTAAAACCCTGTATATTCTGTTTCTGTATATGCAGTTATTAGCAATGCAAATGACTGTTACAAATTCTAAAGCACTTGAGAACAAGTCTGAAAAAGAAAAGTTTCAAACTAGTCATTATTGTCCGCATTAAACTCACTCTATCTTAAGAGGTAGAAATAAAATAATAATCACTCTATTTTCCTTTCTTAGAAGTTTGAAAACAGTGTTGTTAAAATGAATTTAATCTAAAAGGTGAGTCAACTAATAACACTAAACAACACTTACATTCATAATTTTCCAGAATGCATTTCGGAGGCTATCTTTCCTCCACTATCAACCGGACAATGACGGTTTCCATGGTGCAGATAGCGATGCTTCTTCTGATGTTTTCTCTGGTGACGGTTCAAGGAACATGCTGAAAATACCTTTCTGGGCAATGTGTGAATTAAATACTCAGTTTATTTTTTTTTCTTCTTTAGAGACCGAGTATTTAATTTTGACATTACCCAGAAAGGTATTTTCAGCAAGTTCCTTGAACCGTCACCAGAGGAAACATCAGGCCAAGCATCAATATCGCACCATGGAAACCCAGTCATTGTCCGGTTGATAATAGAGGAAAGTTAGCCTCCAAAACGCATTCAGAAAAATTATAAATATGTGTTGTTTAGTGCTATTAATTGACTCACCTTTTAGATTCAATTCACTCTATTTAGCTTTGAATTTATCAGTAATGTATGAGATGACAATAAATGAGAAGCACAATAATGAAGCTTACAATTGTTTTTCCTTTCCCCTCTTCCAATAAAAATATATACTTCAACAATAATATTAAAATACTCAAACGTACATAGCATGCTGTGAAATATGCATTACACTCCAAAATATGTCATTTAAAACCTTTAAATTACGGTTCTTTCAGTGTAATTTGTCAACATTTTTGCTACTCTTATCACCGCATAAACACAACAAGAATACAATTTTCCATAAAATCACATTTAATCATATAAAAAATTATATGAATTGTATGTTGAAAAATGAAGATAGTGGGTACAACTGCATCAATTCCAGAGGACAGGCAGGGTGGGAGATTGCCAGGAAGGATGGTCACATGTACTGTACTGAGGTATGGTGGGAGGTTGCCAGGAAGGATGGTCACGTGTACTGTACTGAGGTATGGTGGGAGATTGCCAGGAAGGATGGTCACGTGAACTGTACTGAGGTATGGTGGGAGGTTGTAAGGAAGGATGGTCACATGTACTGTACTGAGGTATGGTGGGAGGCTGTAAGGAAGGATGGTCATGTGTACTGTACTGAGGTATGGTGGGAGATTGTAAGGAAGGATGGTCACGTGTACTGTACTGAGGTATGGTGGGAGGTTGTAAGGAAGGATGGTCACATGTACTGTACTGAGGTATGGTGGGAGGTTGTAAGGAAGGATGGTCACATGTACTGTACTGAGGTATGGTGGGAGGTTGTAAGGAAGGATGGTCACATGTACTGTACTGAGGTATGGTGGGAGGTTGTAAGGAAGGATGGTCACATGTATTGTACTGAGGTATGGTGGGAGGTTGTAAGGAAGGATGGTCACGTGTACTGTACTGAGGTATGGTGGGAGGTTGTAAGGAAGGATGGTCACATGTACTGTACTGAGGTATGGTGGGAGGTTGTAAGGAAGGATGGTCACATGTACTGTACTGAGGTATGGTGGGAGGTTGTAAGGAAGGATGGTCACATGTACTGTACTGAGGTATGGTGGGAGGTTGTAAGGAAGGATGGTCACATGTACTGTACTGAGGTATGGTGGGAGATTGTAAGGAAGGATGGTCATGTGTACTGTACTGAGGTATGGTGGGAGATTGCCAGGAAGGATGGTCACATGTACTGTACTGAGGTGTGGTGGGAGATTGTAAGGAAGGATGGTCACGTGTACTGTACTGAGGTATGGTGGGAGATTGTAAGGAAGGATGGTCATGTGTACTGTACTGAGGTATGGTGGGAGATTGTAAGGAAGGATGGTCACGTGTACTGTACTGAGGTGTGGTGGGAGATTGTAAGGAAGGATGGTCATGTGTACTGTACTGAGGTATGGTGGGAGGCTGCAAGGAAGGACGGTCATGTGTACTGTACTGAGGTATGGTGGGAGATTGTAAGGAAGGATGGTCACGTGTACTGTACTGAGGTGTGGTGGGAGATTGTAAGGAAGGATGGTCATGTGTACTATACTGAGGTATGGTGGGAGATTGTAAGGAAGGATGGTCACGTGTACTGTACTGAGGTATGGTGGGAGATTGTAAGGAAGGATGGTCACGTGTACTGTACTGAGGTATGGTGGGAGATTGTAAGGAAGGATGGTCATGTGTACTGTACTGAGGTATGGTGGGAGATTGTAAGGAAGGATGGTCACGTGTACTGTACTGAGGTATGGTGGGAGGTTGTAAGGAAGGATGGTCACATGTACTGTACTGAGGTGTGGTGGGAGATTGTAAGGAAGGATGGTCACGTGTACTGTACTGAGGTATGGTGGGAGGTTGTAAGGAAGGATGGTCACATGTACTGTACTGAGGTATGGTGGGAGATTGTAAGGAAGGATGGTCATGTGTACTGTACTGAGGTATGGTGGGAGGTTGTAAGGAAGGATGGTCACGTGTACTGTACTGAGGTATGGTGGGAGATTGTAAGGAAGGATGGTCACGTGTACTGTACTGAGGTATGGTGGGAGATTGTAAGGAAGGATGGTCATGTGTACTGTACTGAGGTATGGTGGGAGATTGTAAGGAAGGATGGTCATGTGAACTGTACTGAGGTATGGTGGGAGATTGTAAGGAAGGATGGTCACGTGTACTGTACTGAGGTATGGTGGGAGGTTGTAAGGAAGGATGGTCATGTGTACTGTACTGAGGTATGGTGGGAGATTGTAAGGAAGGATGGTCACGTGTACTGTACTGAGGTATGGTGGGAGGTTGTAAGGAAGGATGGTCATGTGTACTGTACTGAGGTATGGTGGGAGATTGTAAGGAAGGATGGTCACGTGTACTGTACTGAGGTATGGTGGGAGGTTGTAAGGAAGAATGGTCACGTGTACTGTACTGAGGTATGGTGGGAGGTTGTAAGGAAGTATGGTCATGTGTACTGTACTGAGGTATGGTGGGAGATTGTAAGGAAGGATGGTCACGTGTACTGTACTGAGGTATGGTGGGAGGCTGTAAGGAAGGATGGTCATGTGTACTGTACTGAGGTATGGTGGGAGATTGTAAGGAAGGATGGTCATGTGTACTGTACTGAGGTATGGTGGGAGGTTGTAAGGAAGGATGGTCACATGTACTGTACTGAGGTATGGTGGGAGGTTGCAAGGAAGGATGGTCATGTGTACTGTACTGAGGTATGGTGGGAGATTGTAAGGAAGGATGGTCATGTGTACTGTACTGAGGTATGGTGGGAGGTTGTAAGGAAGGATGGTCATGTGTACTGTACTGAGGTATGGTGGGAGATTGTAAGGAAGGATGGTCATGTGAACTGTACTGAGGTATGGTGGGAGATTGTAAGGAAGGATGGTCACGTGTACTGTACTGAGGTATGGTGGGAGATTGTAAGGAAGGATGGTCATGTGAACTGTACTGAGGTATGGTGGGAGATTGTAAGGAAGGATGGTCATGTGTACTGTACTGAGGTATGGTGGGAGATTGTAAGGAAGGATGGTCATGTGAACTGTACTGAGGTATGGTGGGAGATTGTAAGGAAGGATGGTCATGTGAACTGTACTGAGGTATGGTGGGAGATTGTAAGGAAGGATGGTCACGTGTACTGTACTGAGGTATGGTGGGAGATTGTAAGGAAGGATGGTCATGTGTACTGTACTGAGGTATGGTGGGAGATTGTAAGGAAGGATGGTCATGTGTACTGTACTGAGGTATGGTGGGATATTGTAAGGAAGGATGGTCATGTGTACTGTACTGAGGTATGGTGGGAGGTTGTAAGGAAGGATGGTCATGTGTACTGTACTGAGGTATGGTGGGAGATTGTAAGGAAGGATGGTCATGTGTACTGTACTGAGGTATGGTGGGAGATTGTAAGGAAGGATGGTCATGTGTACTGTACTGAGGTATGGTGGGAGGTTGTAAGGAAGGATGGTCACGTGTACTGTACTGAGGTATGGTGGGAGATTGTAAGGAAGGATGGTCATGTGTACTGTACTGAGGTATGGTGGGAGATTGTAAGGAAGGATGGTCATGTGTACTGTACTGAGGTATGGTGGGAGGTTGTAAGGAAGGATGGTCACGTGTACTGTACTGAGGTATGGTGGGAGATTGTAAGGAAGGATGGTCATGTGTACTGTACTGAGGTATGGTGGGAGGTTGTAAGGAAGGATGGTCACGTGTACTGTACTGAGGTATGGTGGGAGATTGTAAGGAAGGATGGTCATGTGTACTGTACTGAGGTATGGTGGGAGATTGTAAGGAAGGATGGTCATGTGTACTGTACTGAGGTATGGTGGGAGGTTGTAAGGAAGGATGGTCACGTGTACTGTACTGAGGTATGGTGGGAGATTGTAAGGAAGGATGGTCATGTGTACTGTACTGAGGTATGGTGGGAGATTGTAAGGAAGGATGGTCATGTGTACTGTACTGAGGTATGGTGGGAGGTTGTAAGGAAGGATGGTCACGTGTACTGTACTGAGGTATGGTGGGAGATTGTAAGGAAGGATGGTCATGTGTACTGTACTGAGGTATGGTGGGAGGTTGTAAGGAAGGATGGTCACGTGTACTGTACTGAGGTATGGTGGGAGATTGTAAGGAAGGATGGTCATGTGTACTGTACTGAGGTATGGTGGGAGATTGTAAGGAAGGATGGTCATGTGTACTGTACTGAGGTATGGTGGGAGATTGCCAGGAAGGATGGTCACGTGTACTGTACTGAGGTATGGTGGGAGGCTGTAAGGAAGGATGGTCACAAGTACTGTACTGAGGTATGGTGGGAGGTTGTAAGGAAGGATGGTCATGTGTACTGTACTGAGGTATGGTGGGAGGTTGTAAGGAAGGATGGTCACATGTACTGTACTGAGGTATGGTGGGAGGCTGTAAGGAAGGATGGTCACATGTACTGTACTGCGGTATGGTGGGAGGTTGTAAGGAAGGATGGTCATGTGTACTGTACTGAGGTATGGTGGGAGGTTGTAAGGAAGGATGGTCACGTGTACTGTACTGAGGTATGGTGGGAGGTTGTAAGGAAGGATGGTCACGTGTACTGTACTGAGGTATGGTGGGAGGTTGTAAGGAAGGATGGTCACGTGTACTGTACTGAGGTATGGTGGGAGATTGTAAGGAAGGACGGTCATGTGTACTGTACTGAGGTATGGTGGGAGGTTGCCAGGAAGGATGGTCAGATGTACTGTACTGCGGTATGGTGGGAGGTTGTAAGGAAGGATGGTCACATGTACTGTACTGAGGTATGGTGGGAGGTTGCCAGGAAGGATGATCATGTGTACTGTACTGAGGTATGGTGGGAGGTTGCCAGGAAGGATGGTCACATGTACTGTACTGCGGTATGGTGGGAGGTTGTAAGGAAGGATGGTCACGTGTACTGTACTGAGGTATGGTGGGAGGTTGTAAGGAAGGATGGTCACATGTACTGTACTGAGGTATGGTGGGAGATTGTAAGGAAGGATGGTCATGTGTACTGTACTGAGGGGTGGTGGGAGATTGTAAGGAAGGATGGTCACGTGTACTGTACTGAGGTATGGTGGGAGATTGTAAGGAAGGATGGTCATGTGTACTGTACTGAGGTATGGTGGGAGATTGTAAGGAAGGATGGTCATGTGTACTGTACTGAGGTATGGTGGGAGGCTGCAAGGAAGGACGGTCATGTGTACTGTACTGAGGTATGGTGGGAGATTGTAAGGAAGAATGGTCACGTGTACTGTACTGAGGTGTGGTGGGAGGTTGTAAGGAAGGATGGTCATGTGTACTGTACTGAGGTATGGTGGGAGATTGTAAGGAAGAATGGTCACGTGTACTGTACTGAGGTATGGTGGGAGGTTGTAAGGAAGGATGGTCACTTGTACTGTACTGAGGTATGGTGGGAGGTTGCCAGGAAGGATGGTCATGTGTACTGTACTGAGGTATGGTGGGAGATTGTAAGGAAGGATGGTCATGTGTACTGTACTGAGGTGTGGTGGGAGGTTGTAAGGAAGGATGGTCATGTGTACTGTACTGAGGTATGGTGGGAGATTGTAAGGAAGGATGGTCATGTGAACTGTACTGAGGTATGGTGGGAGATTGTAAGGAAGGATGGTCATGTGTACTGTACTGAGGTATGGTGGGAGATTGTAAGGAAGGATGGTCATGTGTACTGTACTGAGGTATGGTGGGAGATTGTAAGGAAGGATGGTCATGTGTACTGTACTGAGGTATGGTGGGAGATTGTAAGGAAGGATGGTCATGTGTACTGTACTGAGGTATGGTGGGAGGTTGTAAGGAAGGATGGTCACGTGTACTGTACTGAGGTATGGTGGGAGATTGTAAGGAAGGATGGTCATGTGTACTGTACTGAGGTATGGTGGGAGATTGTAAGGAAGGATGGTCATGTGTACTGTACTGAGGTATGGTGGGAGATTGTAAGGAAGGATGGTCATGTGTACTGTACTGAGGTATGGTGGGAGGTTGTAAGGAAGGATGGTCACGTGTACTGTACTGAGGTATGGTGGGAGATTGTAAGGAAGGATGGTCATGTGTACTGTACTGAGGTATGGTGGGAGATTGTAAGGAAGGATGGTCATGTGTACTGTACTGAGGTATGGTGGGAGATTGCCAGGAAGGATGGTCACGTGTACTGTACTGAGGTATGGTGGGAGGCTGTAAGGAAGGATGGTCACATGTACTGTACTGAGGTATGGTGGGAGGTTGTAAGGAAGGACGGTCACATGTACTGTACTGCGGTATGGTGGGAGGCTGTAAGGAAGGATGGTCACATGTACTGTACTGAGGTATGGTGGGAGGTTGTAAGGAAGGATGGTCACATGTACTGTACTGAGGTATGGTGGGAGGCTGTAAGGAAGGATGGTCACATGTACTGTACTGCGGTATGGTGGGAGGTTGTAAGGAAGGATGGTCACGTGTACTGTACTGAGGTATGGTGGGAGGTTGTAAGGAAGGATGGTCACGTGTACTGTACTGAGGTATGGTGGGAGGTTGTAAGGAAGGACGGTCACATGTACTGTACTGCGGTATGGTGGGAGGCTGTAAGGAAGGATGGTCACGTGTACTGTACTGAGGTATGGTGGGAGGTTGTAAGGAAGGATGGTCACGTGTACTGTACTGAGGTATGGTGGGAGGTTGTAAGGAAGGACGGTCACATGTACTGTACTGCGGTATGGTGGGAGGTTGTAAGGAAGGATGGTCACGTGTACTGTACTGAGGTATGGTGGGAGGTTGTAAGGAAGGATGGTCACATGTACTGTACTGAGGTATGGTGGGAGGTTGTAAGGAAGGACGGTCACATGTACTGTACTGCGGTATGGTGGGAGGCTGTAAGGAAGGATGGTCACATGTACTGTACTGAGGTATGGTGGGAGGTTGTAAGGAAGGATGGTCATGTGTACTGTACTGAGGTATGGTGGGAGATTGTAAGGAAGGATGGTCACGTGTACTGTACTGAGGTATGGTGGGAGGTTGTAAGGAAGGATGGTCACATGTACTGTACTGAGGTATGGTGGGAGATTGTAAGGAAGGATGGTCATGTGTACTGTACTGAGGGGTGGTGGGAGATTGTAAGGAAGGATGGTCACGTGTACTGTACTGAGGTATGGTGGGAGATTGTAAGGAAGGATGGTCATGTGTACTGTACTGAGGTATGGTGGGAGATTGTAAGGAAGGATGGTCATGTGTACTGTACTGAGGTATGGTGGGAGGCTGCAAGGAAGGACGGTCATGTGTACTGTACTGAGGTATGGTGGGAGATTGTAAGGAAGAATGGTCACGTGTACTGTACTGAGGTGTGGTGGGAGGTTGTAAGGAAGGATGGTCATGTGTACTGTACTGAGGTATGGTGGGAGATTGTAAGGAAGAATGGTCACGTGTACTGTACTGAGGTATGGTGGGAGGTTGTAAGGAAGGATGGTCACTTGTACTGTACTGAGGTATGGTGGGAGGTTGCCAGGAAGGATGGTCATGTGTACTGTACTGAGGTGTGGTGGGAGGTTGTAAGGAAGGATGGTCATGTGTACTGTACTGAGGTATGGTGGGAGATTGTAAGGAAGGATGGTCATGTGTACTGTACTGAGGTATGGTGGGAGATTGTAAGGAAGGATGGTCATGTGTACTGTACTGAGGTATGGTGGGAGATTGCCAGGAAGGATGGTCATGTGTACTGTACTGCGGTATGGTGGGAGATTGTAAGGAAGAATGGTCACGTGTACTGTACTGAGGTATGGTGGGAGGTTGCAAGGAAGGATGGTCACGTGTACTGTACTGAGGTGTGGTGGGAGATTGTAAGGAAGGATGGTCACGTGTACTGTACTGAGGTATGGTGGGAGGCTGCAAGGAAGGACGGTCATGTGTACTGTACTGAGGTATGGTGGGAGATTGCCAGGAAGGATGGTCACGTGTACTGTACTGAGGTGTGGTGGGAGGTTGCAAGGAAGGATGGTCACGTGAACTGTACTGAGGTATGGTGGGAGGCTGTAAGGAAGGATGGTCACGTGAACTGTACTGAGGTATGGTGGGAGGTTGCAAGGAAGGACGGTCATGTGTACTGTACTGAGGTATGGTGGGAGATTGCCAGGAAGGATGGTCACGTGTACTGTACTGAGGTGTGGTGGGAGGTTGCAAGGAAGGATGGTCACGTGTACTGTACTGAGGTATGGTGGGAGGTTGCAAGGAAGGATGGTCACGTGAACTGTACTGAGGTATGGTGGGAGGCTGTAAGGAAGGATGGTCACGTGAACTGTACTGAGGTATGGTGGGAGGTTGCAAGGAAGGACGGTCATGTGTACTGTATGGAGGTATGGTGGGAGATTGCCAGGAAGGATGGTCACGTGTACTGTACTGAGGTGTGGTGGGAGGTTGCAAGGAAGGATGGTCACGTGTACTGTACTGAGGTATGGTGGGAGGTTGCAAGGAAGGATGGTCACGTGAACTGTACTGAGGTATGGTGGGAGATTGCCAGGAAGGATGGTCACGTGAACTGTACTGAGGTGTGGTGGGAGGTTGCAATGAGGGGAATTATTAAGTAAGGCACAGGGACTGTACAATTCCTCTATTATCAAATTGCCTGATATTTTTAGCATGGAAAGTTATTACAATATTTATTGCAGGATACTGACCTCCTTTTTGAAACAGTTTTGAGCTATTTTGTTGTGGTCGTGCACAAGGTTTGTTGTGAAGTTGCCAATTATCTGTATCATAGCTCATACCAGAGAATGTACGTATGCACCAGTAAGAGTAGGAATTTTTGGGCAGTTAAAATAACTCCTACAGGAATGATGAGGTCGAATGCCACAAATACCATTTAGCTTGTTCACTATTACCATAGCCTGGGTGGGATATACTTTAAATTATGTCCTTCAAGAATTTTAGGCATTCTTGAGAAGTGCACATGAAGGCATAGGGAATCTGCCAAAGTTGTTGTGTAATTGTACTGCTGCCAACATCACTAGTTGTCCATTAATTTGTTGCCAACAAATCATGGAAGTAAAGCTTTGCTTATAAAGGACGCTAGAAAAATAGATCACGGACGTCATGGACAGTGCTGATGTATAACATTGCTGCGAAAATGTCATAAGCAGATTTTAATGCATATACACATTGTGACATCTCCTGAATCCAATAGCATAATTTCAGAAAAAATTCACATAACTGTGAACTGCGCAGTTCAAAACAGAGAAACTGCAGAAATGGCGAATGTGATACAGTTAGCTCTAACAAGGGAAAAAGTGTTACTGAATTATTGTATTGGAGCATATTTTTTCCATTTAAATGGGCTCAAGAATTTGAATTAAATTATTGTTTCCATTGGGAATTAAAGACGATTGGCATTCTCATTCCAGAATGAATACTGTATGGAAGTGCGGATTCAGATCGAACTAAATCCTTGGATCTGATCCTCTTAGATGTAGGATCAGATCGAAATTTTGTTGCATGGAAACAATTTCTAATATTAAATCAAGATGTGAAAAACAGATTAGCCGACTCCTTTCAAGAACTGATTGATGGTATTCAAGTGCATTTGTGTTTGAGTGGCAAGTGGCAAGAAAGGCTTGTGTGGTTGAAGGAGCAAAGTTGGCAGCAATGAAAATTGTCTGCTGGAGACTGCCAGTGCATTGTAGCGCATTCTGCTTCTGACGCTAGCATATGCGCAGTACGTACCTAAGATTTTCTAAGGTAAAATGTTGAGAGACATTATCTAAAGAAGAGCCGTCTGTGTTAACCTTGTGCAATACTTCAACATATTTGTAAGTTTTAGGCTTACCCGCATAAATATCAACATGCTTACATTTACACTGTATTTTCAAATTAACACTTCTGAATCCTCTGCACAGTAAGCAACAAATATATGCTAATTGTAAATAAAGGAAACCTAATAACCAATGCTCAGATTCCTAAGCACAATAAAATAGTAAAATAAGCAATTAAGCATGAAAAATGATGAAAATAAGCACCAAAGTAAGCAAAAGAAAAGAAAATAAAGGCAAATATGATAAATAATTTCACACAACTCTTATCTCATTGAAGACAGTTAGAACACATATTATGGAAGGTCATCAGTGCAAAACTCTTACGTCTATCAGTGAAAAGTGAAAAAGTTCTTTCGAGGCGCATGAAGAAAGCACCTCAGTTCTTCGTTGAATTCCTCTTCAATGGTTTTCTTCGATAGAAAGATGTTAAGCAACCGTAATGTTTTGTACCAGAAATTTTGCAACCCCAAGTGCTTTTGACAATGATACTGAAATTTCGTCAATCAGAGGAAGTGAATGTTCTAAGGAATTATTTCGAGCTTCCAACTGCTTTAAAATCTCAGGTATTTTGGAGAAATGATTATGGATGGACTGTGTCTTTTCTTGGATGCCGTTTTTAGCAAAATATTCTTGTGCAGTGGCAATACTGACTACTGTATCTTCTGCATTTAGGGAATTCAAAAGAATTTTCACTGCAATGAAATGTTCGACATAGTATGACACGTACAACTGTGAAATATGCACTTTTAAATTTACAGTTAAATATTTTGTAAAAAACATTGTAAAATAAGTAAGCAAAAAGGTAAAACTGTAGGAGAGCGGAGTCACGTGGTTCACTGACAGTTGTAGTCTGTCACGGACATACAACGGAAGAACACAGCGCTGCAACGCACAAATATCTCTTGCCAACCTGACACTGTACAACTCGCTAAAAGACCACAATATCTCTTCCTCAGTCCAATTTTTCAATTTCAAAGGTATGTAGAATACAGATTAAAACCTCAACCGCACCGCACAAGAACTTACGTCACATTACTTAATTACAAAACAATAACTGTTAAGAATAAGAGCAACATTCACATGCTTCCGCGGATTTCATACTTCCGGCGTTGGCGACATATACGTCACTAACGCATTGAAGGACAGCTGAAAACACTACTCTTCAGTCACAACACAGCTGCCTGTCGACCACGTGACGCCGCTATTCTACAGGATAACCAGCAAAAACCTTTTCCTGAGAAATAAGCGCAAAGAAAGAGAGCTGTGCCTTACGAAGTAGAACCTTTCTGCTTATGCCTAAAAGTGTAGAAAAAGTTAAGGATTTAGCTTAGAAATCCGGGCTTTACTGATAACATTCATGTGTAATCTTATTTTATTACAGAATTAAATGAACAAACTGGCATTTTTCATTATTCTTACCCTTTTTCTTTCCCATTGTTGCTTGTTTATCGAACGAGAACGCTCTCCAACAGCTGGTTTATACACGTCACTACGCCATGAAAATACAAGCAGTCGTATTGGCTAATCCAGTCCACGTATTAATAACCTTGTCTCCGGATCTTTAGCATAAACTTCGGTTAATCCCTGACACAAAACTACGCAGGGACAGCTGACCAACTGTCCTGCTGCTATTGGTAATAACATTGAACAACAGACCACAGAACACCAACCTAACATATTTCGTCTTCAAATCATCGTTGGTTATCTGCAACCAGCGAGAATAACAGAGAAAAGAAAAAATCTGATGTATGCACACATATGCCTCATTTTACTCTTGCACAACTGTTCTTAAAAACTCGTCTCTTCTATTTACTTCCTATTAATCGAGATAGATATCTGTGGAAATAGTTTCACT
Source organism: Tenodera sinensis (assembly GCA_030765045.1). Taxonomy (NCBI): domain Eukaryota; kingdom Metazoa; phylum Arthropoda; class Insecta; order Mantodea; family Mantidae; genus Tenodera; species Tenodera sinensis. Next base: position 181,060,454 of record CM060966.1, read on the forward strand.
GCATATTTTCTTACAACCACTGTCAGATGAGAATACAGCACGCTCAAGCGATAGGCAAATCTTTTATGCGCCGGACGCTATCATCTGATGGTTTTCACATTCAATTATTCTCTTTGCGTGACCACAATATAAAAGTAATCTGAGTGGGAGGGCTTTCTTGAACATTTTCGTGTTGCATCTTCCGTTGTAACTTAAATGTCAAGTTACCAATGTCAGCTATTCGTTAAAAACCAATAAATGGCTTTTGGTTTAAATTGTGCTGTTGAGAGAGAGAGAGAGAGAGAGAGAGAGAGAGAGAGAGAGAGAGAGAGAGAGAGGCGTGCGCGATCACACATAAGCACGCACACACCACACATACGCAACACGCGCGCACGCACACACTAAAGGACTGGCGCGCGCAAGATTAAGAGTTAAAAAATAGTCTATATACAGTTAGGTCCCAGAACTGCAATGTAATTCGCATGCACATTCTTCAAAAGGCTGGCTCAATTTCTCAGTATGATGCACTGTGCGCAAAGATGTCACTGATACCTTAATTCTGATGACAGATACGTCAACGTGACACTAACAAACACCACTGGAAATAAGTCGCAACAAATAGCCAAGAAATTGAGGACCCTAAGCTGCAACGTCGGTCTGAGTGGCTCAATTGGTTACACTCTGGCCTACTGATCCCGAGGTCAAACCGATGGTTTTTAAGTGCCTTTAAAAACGTCAGTAGATTTATTCGCATGTAAAAGAAATACGGCACACCGACAACGCTGATGTGACACTGACGATTGACAGCGCCATTAAATAAAACAAAAAAACACGCAGCCAAGCGATTAAGGACACTAGGCAGCAATACGTTGCCAAGAGATTGAGGACACTAGGCAGTAATACGTTGCCAAGAGATTGAGGATACTAGGCAGCAATACGTAGCCAAGAGATTGAGGACACTAGGCAGCAACACGTAGCCAAGAGATTGAGGACACTAGGCAGCAATACGTTGCCAAGAGATTGAGGATACTAGGCAGCAACACGTAGCCAAGAGATTGAGGATACTAGGCAGCAACACGTAGCCAAGAGATTGAGGACACTAGGCAGCAATACGTTGCCAAGAGATTGAGGATACTAGGCAGCAACACGTAGCCAAGAGATTGAGGACACTAGGCAGCAGCATGTAGCCAAGAGATTGAGGACACTAGGCAGCAACACGTAGCCAAGAGATTGAGGATACTAGGCAGCAATACGTAGCCAAGAGATTGAGGACACTAGGCAGCAACACGTAGCCAAGAGATTGAGGACACTAGGCAGCAATACGTTGCCAAGAGATTGAGGACACTAGGCAGTAATACGTTGCCAAGAGATTGAGGATACTAGGCAGCAATACGTAGCCAAGAGATTGAGGACACTAGGCAGCAACACGTAGCCAAGAGATTGAGGACACTAGGCAGCAATACGTTGCCAAGAGATTGAGGATACTAGGCAGCAACACGTAGCCAAGAGATTGAGGATACTAGGCAGCAACACGTAGCCAAGAGATTGAGGACACTAGGCAGCAATACGTTGCCAAGAGATTGAGGATACTAGGCAGCAACACGTAGCCAAGAGATTGAGGACACTAGGCAGCAGCATGTAGCCAAGAGATTGAGGACACTAGGCAGCAACACGTAGCCAAGAGATTGAGGATACTAGGCAGCAGCATGTAGCCAAGAGATTGAGGATACTAGGCAGCAACACGTAGCCAAGAGATTGAGGATACTAGGCAGCAACACGTAGCCATGAGATTGAGGATACTAGGCAGCAACACGTAGCCATGAGATTGAGGATACTAGGCAGCAATACGTTGCCAAGAGATTGAGGATACTAGGCAGCAACACGTAGCCAAGAGATTGAGGATACTAGGCAGCAACACGTAGCCAAGAGATTGAGGACACTAGGCAGCAACACGTAGCCATGAGATTGAGGATACTAGGCAGCAATACGTTGCCAAGAGATTGAGGATACTAGGCAGCAACACGTAGCCAAGAGATTGAGGATACTAGGCAGCAACACGTAGCCAAGAGATTGAGGACACTAGGCAGCAACACGTAGCCAAGAGATTGAGGATACTAGGCAGCAGCATGTAGCCAAGAGATTGAGGATACTAGGCAGCAACACGTAGCCAAGAGATTGAGGATACTAGGCAGCAGCATGTAGCCAAGAGATTGAGGACACTAGGCAGCAACACGTAGCCAAGAGATTGAGGATACTAGGCAGCAACACGTAGCCATGAGATTGAGGATACTAGGCAGCAACACGTAGCCAAGAGATTGAGGACACTAGGCAGCAACACGTAGCCAAGAGATTGAGGATACTAGGCAGCAACACGTAGCCAAGAGATTGAGGACACTAGGCAGCAGCACGTAGCCAAGAGATTGAGGATACTAGGCAGCAACACGTAGCCAAGAGATTGAGGATACTAGGCAGCAGCATGTAGGCAAGAGATTGAGGATACTAGGCAGCAACACGTAGCCAAGAGATTGAGGATACTAGGCAGCAACACGTAGCCAAGAGATTGAGGACACTAGGCAGCAGCATGTAGGCAAGAGATTGAGGATACTAGGCAGCAACACGTAGCCAAGAGATTGAGGATACTAGGCAGCAGCATGTAGCCAAGAGATTGAGGATACTAGGCAGCAACACGTAGCCAAGAGATTGAGGACACTAGGCAGCAGCATGTAGCCAAGAGATTGAGGATACTAGGCAGCAACACGTAGCCAAGAGATTGAGGACACTAGGCAGCAACACGTAGCCAAGAGATTGAGGACACTAGGCAGCAACACGTAGCCAAGAGATTGAGGACACTAGGCAGCAGCACGTAGCCAAGAGATTGAGGACACTAGGCAGCAGCATGTAGCCAAGAGATTGAGGACACTAGGCAGCAGCATGTAGCCAAGAGATTGAGGATACTAGGCAGCAACACGTAGCCAAGAGATTGAGGACACTAGGCAGCAACACGTAGCCAAGAGATTGAGGACACTAGGCAGCAGCACGTAGCCAAGAGATTGAGGACACTAGGCAGCAGCATGTAGCCAAGAGATTGAGGACACTAGGCAGCAGCATGTAGCCAAGAGATTGAGGATACTAGGCAGCAACACGTAGCCAAGAGATTGAGGACACTAGGCAGCAACACGTAGCCAAGAGATTGAGGACACTAGGCAGCAGCATGTAGGCAAGAGATTGAGGACACTAGGCAGCAGCATGTAGGCAAGAGATTGAGGATACTAGGCAGCAACACGTAGCCAAGAGATTGAGGATACTAGGCAGCAACACGTAGCCAAGAGATTGAGGATACTAGGCAGCAACACGTAGCCAAGAGATTGAGGATACTAGGCAGCAGCATGTAGGCAAGAGATTGAGGATACTAGGCAGCAGCATGTAGGCAAGAGATTGAGGACACTAGGCAGCAACACGTAGCCAAGAGATTGAGGATACTAGGCAGCAACACGTAGCCAAGAGATTGAGGATACTAGGCAGCAGCATGTAGGCAAGAGATTGAGGATACTAGGCAGCAACACGTAGCCAAGAGATTGAGGATACTAGGCAGCAACACGTTGCCAAGAGATTGAGGATACTAGGCAGCAGCATGTAGGCAAGAGATTGAGGATACTAGGCAGCAGCATGTAGGCAAGAGATTGAGGACACTAGGCAGCAACACGTAGCCAAGAGATTGAGGATACTAGGCAGCAACACGTAGCCAAGAGATTGAGGATACTAGGCAGCAACACGTAGCCAAGAGATTGAGGATACTAGGCAGCAGCACGTAGCCAAGAGATTGAGGATACTAGCCAGCAACACGTAGCCAAGAGATTGAGGATACTAGCCAGCAACACGTAGCCAAGAGATTGAGGATACTAGGCAGCAACACGTAGCCAAGAGATTGAGGATACTAGGCAGCAACACGTAGCCAAGAGATTGAGGATACTAGGCAGCAGCATGTAGGCAAGAGATTGAGTACTAGGGAGCAGCATGTATTATTTTTTTTTCTTTAGCGACACTGTCAATTGCCAGCATCACATCAGCGTCGCCGGTATGCCGGAAGTTTGTCCCGAAGGAGTTCTTTAACATGCCAGTAAATCTACTGACATGGAGCTGTCGTTTTAAGCACATTTAAAAACCATTGGTCTGGGCCGGATTTGAATCCGCGACCTTGGGATCAGTAGGCCAACGTCTAACCAACTGAGCCACCCAGACCGACAGCAGCATGTAGGCAAGAGCTTGGGTACACGTAGCCAAGCGATTGAAGAGCCCAAGCCGCAACACGTACTCAGCGTGTCTCCCTTGGAAATTAATGAGTTGAATGTGCAGTAAATTACTGGATATTATACTATTGTTTCAATTTTGATGCAAAGAACAATTTTACTGTGGAGAAATTAATACGGTCATCCGCAACAAATACTATACTTTTCGACAACAGAAAATTGAATTAATATTGTTTGATTGCAAACTTCCAACAAGCGGCCCTCCCCTGAAAAGAAGGTGTGGCGACGCCCGTGCACGTATGCAAGCGATTTAGACACTAAGCCGCAAAGCGTAGCCGAAGGACGTTTTGAGAGGTAATTACATAACTCACTTTCTCTTTCACTTTTTGTACTATTCTACCAGGAACCGAACTTAGATCACATATTGTTTTTTCAAAGACAGTAAGCGATTCATGCAAAGGAGATTGTACAGCTTCCAATGCCGTTATGGCTGTTGGTAAAAAAGAAAAGTGGGCAGATATGAAACCAAGATCCTCTTATAACCCAGTGCCTGACAGAATATTTTGCACAGTTTCTATTGAAGTAACTTTCGAGTCCAATGAATTAACAACCTCTTCGGCTATTTCTATGTACTCAGCATAATATAAAACTGCATCGACCCATGTTCCCCATCGAGTTAACACTGGTGCAGGAGGAAGTCGGATATTAGGTGCTGTTGATCTAAACAACTTAACTCTTTTAGGAGATTTAACAAAAATTATCTTCGTACTGGACACAAATCTATCTACCAATGGGAAAGAATAATTGTCTCAGAAATGCTACAAATATGAAAAATATTATACAGATGAAAAATAAGAAAAAAACATAAAAATCATTAAAATATGAATATAGGGGCAATAATATTGAAATCTTCATGAGTTGCATTATCATGTGCAATACTGCCAATATGAAACATATTATCCAGAAGGAAAAAAGTAATAAAACCATAAAAATATGCAATATAGGTGCTATAATATTGAAATAATATGCATTTATCAAAAATCAAGAAAATATGCAGTTATATGCACCATAAAATAATGTCCAAAGAACTGAAAATTCCATAATTCGTGCACATAATGCAAAAGTATACACTTTTAACCCCTATGAAAAAACATGCAAATGCATGAACTTCCTAGCCCTATTAATTAGAAACTAGTGATTATACCACAGTGTGTGTTCCTTAACAATTATAACATTTAACCCACTATTTACACAACCTAAGTTTGTGATTTGTGCAATGAACTATCAGCTATATATTCTCTTAGCATTTATGATTATATGAGACAGAATCAGAGAAGAAAAAGAACTGCATGAAATATTTATCAGGTATAAGAAACTTTGAATTAAAACACTAACATTTACTTCAACTTTTCTTTTTATTCTTTTACATGTTTTAAAGCATACTTTGTGGTGTATGGTTTTCAACTGCTTCTGCTAGCAAATGATGCAATCTGTCCCTTCTAACAAAGTGCATTTAAACACATACTCTGTTAGATAAGCCACAAAGTGTCACTGTGATACATGACAGAGGATGTATAATGACTCCAATTATTTTCTATTGAGTGTGAATGAATGGACCTGCTAGTCTTACAGTATTTACTTTGTGAACTTCTCTTAGCCCAGAGGTGCTGGAGTACTCCATCTTTGACACTATCAAATGACTTCCAGCAGTTCAATATTATTGTTCCAGGTAAAATCCACTCTCGGGTGAAAGCAAGTAATGTCTATTGTTCCTGCATATCTAGTTTTACTTTCACTGGCCGAATTTGAACTCACATATTTTCACCATGTTGCAATACTTCCAATTTGCCTAAGGCCCAGTTTATGTAAAATTTCTCAGCACTTTGCCACAGTTCTAGAGGCATATTTCATGTAAAATGTAGGATTACTTATATGCACCACATTCTACACTAAGGACACTGCCTGCTTTTGCACTAATCACCTGTCTTCCTGTCTTTGACAGCACATACACAGATACACTTCATTAATTACTAGCTGACCCGACGGACAGCTTTCTGTCAAAAGCTATTGGATTGTGATGGGTTATGTCATGATGACATCCAATAGTCACCGGAACAGAAACCTTTGTGATAATACACAGTCACAAATGTGTAATTTAATCATTTCACACTCTAATTATTTTCTGAGAAATAGTAAAAATACATCATACTTTTTATTCACGTTTTGTAGTCACTGGGTATTTGGTGTTATATGTAGGAATCAGACTAAAAATGCACAACAATACATAGAAACAATAGGATTTAATACTTTTCTATTATTCCAAGTATTCTCAGGTTTGTTACATTGTTCTTTATTGTGCTAAAATATAAAGAAAGCGCTTTGTCTCTCTTGTTATTACATTCAGTAGCTCATCAGAATAGAGGCAGAAATACTGTAATATGCCATTGTTAGGCTCTACTGTAAAGTTGAGGCTAGAAACTGACCTAAATGGACATCTTGGTGGAGCTGGAGTTAAATTGTCACCTTGTGCTGTGTTTAGATCTACAGAATTACTGGAATCTGAATCAGAATCACTTTTAGCTAATGCTTCAGAACTGTAGCTACCAGATTGCTCAAGGGAAATCAGTGGCGGCTCGCAGTCAAAATTTTAGGGTAGGCAAAGTGTAACAGTAACAAAAAACAACAACAACAACAATAATAATAATAATAATAATAAACCCCGTTTATCCGAAATATAGGGGGCGAAGTCATTGCGGATAACGCAAACAATATATTGCTTGGTTGTTTAAGGTAAGAGCAGAGTGAATGAGTGTGACTTACGGACGAATTACCGACAAAACTAAAATCATTAGTGTCGGCAGACTTTTTTCCAGAGGGGGGGGGGGGGGGGGCACATGTTGGAAATTTGCAATCATATAATATTAAATCATTATTTTACTGTCAAAATTTATAGTATTTGTTTCAGATAACCGTATTAATTTGTGCTAAACAAAAATTGTTCTTTACATCAAAATTAAAATAATAGTTTAAAAGTCAGTAACTGACTGCACATTAAGTTCACCAACTTCCAAGGGGGGGCCGTGGCACCCCTTGCCCCCGTTTCGCTACGCCCATGACTAAAATAGATTAAGAAATTGAAAAATTGTCTGACTGCAGCTTTGTGTTAAATAGCTAAAACACTCCTCTTTTCATTGTCAGTGCGCCGCGAAAGCGAAATTTGTAATAGTTTACTAATTAAGTCGGTCATACTGGTATTACACAGAGATAACGACAGATGCAGATCTCTGAGATCTTCGTTCGTGGAGTATGGCTGTTCGGAAAATGTCGCATAATTTCGGATTTGGGCCGGCAAGTGTTCGGACTGCTGGCAGACGCGTCTACGCATGCTCGGAGTGCATATACAGACCGAATGTTTCCTTATCCCTGTTCAAGGGCCTCGTACTGAGGAAATGGGGCCGGGCAGGCAGAGGTTAAGCTAGCCTGCTCTCCACTACCCAGGTTCCATGCGTATCATTTCTGCCGCGCGTTTCAAACACGCAGCGCAGTTTTGATGAATCGGAATTGAGATTAAAGGATTTGACCATGCGCTGGTCATTATAACCGAGAAAACTTTTCTTGAACTGCAATTTAGGGGAAAATGACGGTTCAAATGATAAAATGCAGAATCATAGTTAAACATTATTTGTTGATGTATTACGATAGGGTAGGCAGTGCCTACCCTGCCTACCCTGAGGAGCCGCGCCTGAGGGAAATACAATTATTCCAAACTGTATTTAATTTTGGATTTGGGTGCATTGCAGGATCATTAATCTTCATTGTTGGAGAAAAGTAAATATTGCTTCAATGGAGTCAACATACTAATTCTAGATATCGTGGAGCACAAAGATAGTCATTCCATCTAGTGGTGTGCACTAAACTAAAAAGTTCTGAATGAGAATAGTCAGAATAAAACCACAGAGAACTAAGATTGAAATGTATACAAGATAATTCAGGTTAGAAATTTTTCAATCATTTCTTAATTACGACTATTCTTGGGATAATAGACGATGTAATTAAACAACAAATTAAATATGAACATTTTTCAAAAATTTTGATTTTCTAGAAAATGGCTCTAATGATCTTGTTTAAAATGCCATATGTTTGAGATACTTTTATGGCAAATGAAATGTATATCTTGAAGTTTCTGGCTATAGCCCATGAAGTCCTATTTACTCTGGATGACTTTTGCATAACTGGTAATTCGTAACAGATAGACAAAATCTTACTATACAAAAAATTTAGATCTTGCTAAAACACACAATTTATGTCTAAATAAATTTTGTTTGTACAGTGAGTCATTTCAGAGATATTCCTCGTTATTTTTGTAAGTTTTGGAGAATTTATACTTCTGTCAAATGGAACATCGCTATGTTAATTGTGCAAAGAGAATGGAATTTGAAAGCTTCAGAAGATTTGACTATCGCTCAAAGTCTACTGTATTCCCATATTCCCACTGCAGATGCAAGAAAATGAGCAATAAGATAGTTTCTGCAAATGTTTATCTTAACTAACACGAAGAAGATAGAATAAGAATTTCAATTTGAATATATTTAAATGTTGCTTAAAGATGAAAATGAGGACTAACCAGAGGCTTGTGCTTCAATACACATCACACATTGACAGTTCTAATTATAAAGGTTGCCAACACGGTAGCCCAGTGCATGTCTCGCTCCCTACCTCAGCTTGCTCATCTTATTCAAACATGTGCATGTTGTTTACTGTCTACAGAAGAAAACCTGATTAAACAGTACATCAGGCAACAATACACCTTGAGGCAAGATGGCGGCGGTGCAGCAGAGATTCAATATGAAGCTCCGTAATTCTGGAGAAAAAAACAATAAAAATGAAGAAAATACCCAAGATGGTGAGTACAGTAAATGCAAAAGCTGCAAATGTGCTCGCATAAACGATGATAAGGTAGAAAACACAAAGGAAAGACAAAAATCAACAAAAAGCTTGCAGCCGGAGACGAGCCATGGAACGAAGCACATGGACGCAACAGGAGATAAGGAAATCATAGCATCACTACAGATGATAATCAAGATCTTCACAAATGACTTAAAGGAAGCAAGAAAAGAAATCCAACAACTAATAGAAGAGAAATCTAAGTTGGAAAGCAAAATGAAACTAAATGAGAGCATGAACTGGGAGCGTGTAAAATCGAGACGGAAGGAAACTCAATACGAAGCCATATCAAAACAAACGGTTCCATTACAAAATCGCTTCAACTATCTAGAAGACAACGTAGAAGATACACAATGGGACACTCCAAAGGACTCACATAAAACGAAGGCATCAATCTACAGTTGGAACAAAAAAGATGTGGAGAAAAACAAAGCGAACGTGGTGAAAAAAGATGTGATAGCGATGGGGGACTCAATGATCAAACACGTGGGTCTATGGGGAACGGCGGAAGTGAAAGTGTACAGGGACATTCGGACAAAACAATTGGAAAATCAAATAGATATGCAAACGGCAAGGATTCCAACAAATCCGGAAATTATATACTTGCATGTGGGTACAAATGACCTCAAGCAAGCTAGCTGTCCAGAAGAGGTTATGGGGGACTTATACTGTGCAACTAAGTGTATTAAGCGTATATACCCTAAAACTCAAGTTGTCGTAAATGGTGTAATCAAAAGAAGAGACGTTAATCTCAGCTATATAAACAGTGTAAATAAAAACATTCGCTGGATGTGTGACAAACTGAAGTGTGTTTTTGTAGATATAGATAAGCAAATTGGAAAGGACTGTATTAGTAGAGATGGACTGCATCTAAATAGAAAAGGTTCTTCAAAACTAGGAAGAATAATGAAAAGCATAATAAATCTATGTAAAATTCAGGGAAACTAAATATGGGAAGTGCAAATACCATATCATGTACAAATAAATTAGGTGATTATAAAAATAGTACACAAACACATGAAGGTAAGTTAAAAGATAGTACTAACCCAAATTTACTAAATCAGCCAAATCACACAACTAACACAGTAACAAAGAACAAGCTTAAACAAAAAACCTTTAAAATACTGCATCAGAATATTCAAGGGATTGCGAACAAAAGGGCACTAATTGAGCAAAATGTACTAACTATGCAGCTGGACATTATCATTTTCTCCGAACATGGCATTAAATCTGAAGAAATAAAGGTAAATAATTACGAAAATTATACTCTAGGGCCCAGCTTTTGTAGGGAAAAACATAAAAGGGAGGAGTGGTAATATATGTTAAAATGGGCTAAAGTACAAAGAAATTGATTGTAAAAAGTATAGTGTAGAAATGTGTTTTGAATTAGCTGCAATAGAGGTTACTTTTGAAAAGAAAAACCTCATAATATTAGGGGTATATAGTCCCCCAATGGCAAACAAACAAGAATTCCTTAAAATATTTGAAGACTGTTTACATAGCATAATAAAAAATAAACGCATAATCGTGATAGGGGACTTCAACATAGATGTAATTGGAGAAAATAGAAAGAAAAAATTGCTACTAGAAGTACTAGAGAGAAACAACTTAACCTTAACAAAAACGGGACCCACAAGGGTAACAAACTACTCCTCTACCTGCGTCGATCACATGTACACAAACTTAAAACTAGAGAACTGGAGTAGCAAAATCGTAAAAATGGGAATTAGCGATCATTTTGGGCAACAAATTGAAACTAAAACCTTAGGTAAACAAAAAAATAATACTGATAATATAACAGAAATTAAAAGGCTTGTAAATAAAAATACAATTGAAGCGTTAAGACAACATCTTCAAGTAATAAATTGGGCAGATATACGTAAAGAAAATGAAATAAATGATAAATTTGATTGCCAAGATATAATCTTAGGAAAATGTTTGGATGCAACCGTGCCGTTACGTAAAGTAAAATTAAAAACACCGAAAGGTAATAATTGGGTCACTAAAGGCATAGATATCTCCAAAAAGCATATGCAGTTTTTAAATAGTTTAAAACACCCTAATCTTGACGACAAAACTTATGATTATATAGAAAAATATAATAAAATCTTATATAATGTAATAAAAGAAGCACAGAAGTTACATAATACACATCAGATAACAAATGCAGAAAATAAAATTAAAGCTACATGGAGCATCGTAAACTCAATACATAAGGAAAACAAACAAAAATGGCAGGAAAATATGTCCATTGAAATTAACAGTCAAGTGATACAAGACCCTATAAAGATAGCTGACCATTTCAATGAACACTATGTAAACATTGTTACAAAATTAGGAATAAAACAAATACAGTATGTGCCGATAAATGAAAAAAATGTATGTAACTCTATGGTGCTTAGGCAAATTTATGAGGATGGAGTTCTTGCACAGATAAATTCACTAAAACACAAAAGATCCAGTGGGTTGGATGAATTTACAAATGAGATAATCAAATACTGCAAATATGAAATTACAGAAATACTAACTCACTCAATTAATCAGTCTTTCAACTCTGGAATATTTCCCAATAATTTAAAACAAGTTGTAGTTAGACCAATTTACAAGAAAAAAAAACTCTAAACTAGAAATGGAAAATTATAGACCTATATCTTTATGCTCAACCTTCTCTAAAATAGTAGAGGGATTATTTCTCGTACAGCTACAAAGTTTCTGTAATAGGTTTCAAATTTTATCAAAATGCCAGTTTGGGTTTCAAAAGAAAAAGTCTACAATAGAAGCAATTTGTAAAGGAAATGACATTATTATAAATGCTCTAAATAGAAGGGAATATGTAATCGCAATATTCCTTGATCTTTCTAAAGCCTTCGATTGCGTTAACATAGAAACATTGATGACAAAGTTAGAAAATTATGGAATTAGAGGCTTACCATTACAGTGGCTTGGCTCTTATTTACAAAATAGAGAACAATGCGTTGAAATAATACACAATGTAAGTGGAAAGCTAACAAAAATTCGATCACAATTCAAAAAAGTAAAACATGGAGTACCACAAGGCTCAAAATTAGGACAGTATCTATTCTTACTCTACATAAACAGTTTATTTAAAATAATTCAAGAAGCTGGGGGAATAGCAATAGGTTATGCAGATGACACTATGATTGTAGTTACAGGAAAAACAGAAATAGAGCTACAAATTAGGGCAAATACTCCACTAGAAAAAGTCAGTCAACATCTAAAAAATTTAGGTATGGTATTAAACGCAAACAAAACAGAGTGGATGCAAATTAGTCTCGGTAACAAAAAACAAACAAATACAAATATAAAGATAAAAATAGAAAACAGAGAAATTCAACAAGTAAATAAAACAAATTTCCTAGGATTAATAATAGACAGTAACTTGAAATGGAATATGCATGCTGAAAAAGTCAAGCAAGATTAATTCAGGTTTATATGTACTAAAACAAATAAATAATAGATAAAAGAAGTGTCAAGCAAGTATACTATGCCTTCATTCACTCACACCTAAACTATGGAGTGGTATTATGGGGCACAACACATAAAACATTACTTCTAAGGCTGTTTAGGCTGCAAAAGAGAGCAGTACGCTTAATTGCAGGAATAGAAAAAAGAGATTCATGTAGAAATGTGTTTAAAAAACTAAATATTCTAACGTTGCCTTCTTTGTATATATATGAATGTACTAAACTCACATTAAAAAGTTATAATCAAAACAAAAACAGCAATATCCATAAATATAACACTAGAACAAAAGAAAATTATTTTAGAAATAGACTTATAGGTGGTCTAAATAATAAGTGCATAGAAAATAGTAGCAAAGATCTGTACAACCATCTACCATCTAGAATTAAACAGATAACAAATGAAAAAATCAAACTAAAGAATATTAAATCTTATCTATTAGAAAAGGCATTTTACTCTGTAGAAGAGTACAAAAATTGATAAAATATGGTATATTGCACTTCCCAATATTCTCAACTAGTCTCATATTTATGTAAATAACTTGTATTGTATGTACATAGAATTTGACGATCCTTGTAAAATTTTTTACAATTGGAGAAAAATAAAGATCTACATCACTTGTCAGCTGAAGATGGGAACAATTGTTTCCCAGATGTCCTACTTCTTTTTTTTTTTTTGTAGTGTTTAATGCCTGCTTTTACTACTATGGCACCACTGGCGGTGACACTGATACATGGAATTAAGATGCAGCACCAGTGGAATGAGTTGGCGGGGGAAACCAGAGAAACTGGAGGAAACCTGCCCCAGCGCCGCTTTGTCCACCACAAATCCCATATGCAGCTGCCTGGGATCGAACCCAGGTCGCTTTGGTGGGAAGCAAATGGTCTAACCACTCGGTCCTAATTCTGCAAAGTAAATGAATATGTACCTAAAACTTATCTTCAATATTAATGTATTTAACCTCATTTGTACGAAAAACTTCCAACCATTACTGTACTACCATTAAGTGAGTGAGTGAGTGGCGTTTAAGGGCCCGTCGACAGCTAGGTCATTTGGGCCCTTACTACCATTAATATTACTAGCTTTAGTTACTTATTTTCTCCAGCGGAGTGCGAAATTATTTGTTTTCTCTTTCAATTTCAAATTCACTTCAACCACTCCAGCCTCAAAAACACACAACACAAATGCACACACTTGTGTGCAACGATTAGATAGTTCAATAGGCAATTAGATCCCAGAATACCACATTCTTCAGAATGCTGGCCCAATTCCTCATTGTGATGCACCATGTGGAAAGATGTCATTAATATTTCGCTCTGACATCATAGATGTCAATGTGACACTAACAAACATCACCGGAACTAAGCAACATGTAGCCAAGAGATTGAGGACCCTTAGAGGAGGAGCAGAGCAGTTGTGGTGTGAAGTAATGACAGAATGTAGTCCAAACATCAGTGTACCATGTAAGCATTTACTACCCTTTCTTGCTTACCTCTGAGTGCGTATGCTCTCAAAGCCATTTACAATCATATAAAGGAATTCATTAAAGCATGGTATTTTATCCAATACGGTTGTTATAAAAGCTGAACTACATAGTATGTACGACTATTACCTGTCTGAAAATGTGCTTCATTAGCCAATAAATTGTGTTATTTTAGAATTTGGCCAGGTATGAACATTAATCAGTATGTGTTGTTCTAACCAGTTGTTCAGTGTTATTGCTTCTGAGCGATATCTGAAGTACCACAAATAGAAGTTTGTTTGGCTTAATACCTGAGTTACCCAGAATATTGACAGGTAACGATTTTGTTCCACCTGTGTACATTATGCTTTTAGCAAGTGTATATTGTTTATTTAGCAAAAATACCCATTAGTGTTGGTAATCAGGGTGTGTTATTTAACACTTATTCTATGTGAGTAAATATGTAATATTTTAATTTCTCCATTTTTAAGCTTTATTAGTAAGTAAAAATGTACTGACATGGAACTGTTGTTTTTAAGCACACTTAAAAACCACCGGCCTGGGCCGGGTTTGAACCCGCGACCTTGGGATCAGTAGGCCAGCGTCTAACCAACTGAGCCACCCAGACCAACACACACGGCTTGTGTGTTTAAAAACACCAACAGTAAGTTTGTTGGCATAAATAAATAATAATTACCATCTGAAGGTCATTTAATCCTGGGACATAAAGTACTTGCAATAGTAAGTCACCATTGGGATAATTGTCTCTGATGTGAGACTGCCTTTGTGGTTTACCAGGAGAAATACGAACTGGTTTGAGAATTCAATGTCATTCTGGCAGTTTGTCACAGTAGCTCAATGGTAGAACACCCGCCTGGTAAGCAGAAGGTCTGGTTCAAATCCCAGCTGTGGCACTGAATTTTTAAGTTCCAGTTCTACCTCTCAAACATTGCCCACACACGGCTTGTGTGTTTAAAAACACCAACAGTAAGTTTGTTGGCATAAATAAATAATAATAATAATCAAATTACTTTATTCGTATTGAGAACAAATTACCTTTGTTTCGATAGTAGGCTACTAGAGATTACATGTGCATGTTTTCGCTGCCGTGAGATAAACCCGAACATTTCTTTATATGTCTCAAGTATTGAGGGTTATCGCTATCTGCTTATTGACAACACTGCAGCTCTCCACGTGGAGAAGCTAGCATTTGACATGTATTATATTTTAAAAATCAGACTATAATACAAATCTACCTGTTGTCCTAAAAGAACCGGGATCACATTAATAAATGTTATTTACTATTGGTGTTACTTTTGCAACAAACAGTTGACACATGTGGTAATCTCAGCTAGACATTTTCGAGGTGTGGTTTGCTTGAGTTTTGCTTTCTTGGAAGTGATTGTTGAATGTGAATAAACCATCTGTTTCTGACCTTGTTTTCAACATGGCTCTTTGCAACACCATACGTTTTGAGAGGTAAGTTTGATGTAGTTTATCTGGAAGTAATGGGCTGTATTATAATGTCAATTTCCAAAGCCTGGGTTTTATCTTTTAAAAGTAAAAGAAAAGTTGCGGTTTTAATATGTTTGCCACATACATATTTTCTGGTGTCCTTTAAAAAGGACAACAAGCATTTTCACAAATATTTCAGTACTACTTCAGTAATACAGAAAATTATAATTGTGTAATTTTGTTTCAGGGGTTCTAAAATAAGAACAAATTAGAAACTAAAAACTTCACTTATCTTAGTATGTTGATATTCTTTTTCTCTTTTTATAACATACTAAGATAAGTGAAGCTTTTAGTTTCTAATTTGTTCTTATTTTAGAATCTTGTTGCTTCACTGTTAATAGCTTCAATTTTTACTTAATTTGTTTCAGGGGTTTAACACTTGAAGTGCTCAGCATTGTTGAGGAGACACCAAGTTATAAAAATTTAGGAAAAGCTACAATGCAACAAATCCTGACTTGACAGATAAAGATTCTGGGGAAGAAGATACCATGGCCCCCAGCAATTTACCAGGGAGTCACTTAAGGGCTGCATTCCAACAACATTTGATCCAGAGGGAGATGAAGAAAGCGCAGAAGATGAGATGAGTGGTGCAACTAGTGGTCATGAAGACAATAATTTAGAAGGAAATAAAAAATGTTTGTAAACATAAGCTCAGCGTTTTGCCTATGTGACCTGAATTATTAGTTGCAAAACAGAATCAGTCGCCTTCAGATTCAGATTCATTTGCATTCAAGTTAGGATCATCCATTGTTTTGGAGTATGCAGATAAGGTTGGTGCCTTCCCTTTCTACTTAGTTTTTGATAACTGCTTCACAATCAGACTACTTCTAGAAGAATTGAGGAGCTGCAAGTTACCAGCTCTCATTCTGTTGCAGGGTTGCAATGAAACAGCAAGCAGAGCATACCATTTTCCTCTTCTTTATCTTATTACCCTCCCCATATGTAGGATTATAACTCAATGCCTAGGATCAGATGCCTGTCGGGGAGCAGAGAAACCTATGGACCAGAGTGAACACAGGAAGCGGGTGGTCAGCCAAGCACCAGGAATGAGAATGAGGAAAAGGATATGAGATGGATGAATGGAAAGGTGATTATGGAGCAATTGGTGCAATGATTGGCGGGGGAAACTGGAGAAAACCCGCAATGACGCCCCTTCGACCACGAATACTGCATGAGGGTCACTGGGATCGAAGCTGGGCCGCCTAGGTGACAAGCGAACGGTCTAACCGCTCGGCCACGGCACCCCCGAGCAGACCATATAACTCGGAAAATATTAACTCAAAATGTGACAGAATTGATCATCTCATAACAAAGATACCGTCTTCCTCATAAAAAAAGTTTCTACTAAATGCCAGAAGTGTAATGGTGGGATATTGTTTAGTTTAGGCGCATGCGCAGTAAGTAACTTCGGACGCAAGTGGCAAGTAACCTAATCTAAACTAGAGCCTAATGGTGCGCTTCATGTAACATGCCTTGCTAGCTACCTACAAAGGACTAAAGAATTGCTGCATTTGAATGCTGATAAAATCTATACCTATGTTGCTACTGTCCTTTTAAGGGACACCTGTTTCTAACAATATAGTGCAAAATAAATACAAAAATGTATTAAATTATGTTTCACATCAGCTGCATTTGCATCCATTCAGAGCTAAAGGTTTTTATATATAACTTAAACTTAAGCACGTGTGGGTTAACTCAATATTATTCAGCTCATACGCTGAAATCCCAGTCTTCCTCTAGATATAGTAAGCGTTCGCCATACTGAACAACATCCCGAAAAAAAATCCTGATATCTTCCACTCATGTACTCTGCTATTTATTTAAGATTTAAATTATTCAAATAGCATTATTCATGATTCCTACCTTTTTTCTTTCCCATTTTGATCGATTAATCCCTAAATACAACCGTCTTTCTCACAATTTAATAAATTTGTTACTGCCCTGCTACTATTGGCAATGGCATAGAACAACAAACCACAGAATCATCCATTTAATATCCTCTCTGGCTATTTGCAGTTTATCATTAGGACAGAAATGAACGATAAAAATCTGATGTGTTGCACTCACATGACCTTCTCTACACTTGTACTAACCATTATTACAAACTCGTATTCTTTTATTTTCTTCGTGTTAGTTGAGATAAACATTTGCAGAAATTATATTGCTTGTTTTCTTGCACGTGCTACGGGAATATGAGACTCATACTCCGTTCTCTTTGCACGGTTAACATACAAAAGAACGATTAGCGATATTCTATTTGACAGAAGTGTAAGTTCTCCAAAAACTTAAACACATAAGAAGGAATGTCTCCGAAACGGTTCACTTTACAAAAACATTTATTTCAATATAAATTGTGTGTTTTAGCGAGATATACATTTTATAGAAAGATTTGGTCTATTTCTTATGGTTTACCAGTTATACAAAAGTCATCCAGAGTAAATAGGACTTAATGGACTATAGCCAGAAAATTCCAGATATACATGGTATTTATCATCAAAATATTTCAAACATATGGCATTTTAATCAAAATCGTTAGCCATTTTCAAGAAAATAAAAATTTTCGAAACATTTTCCCTGTAAAGGGTAGTTTAGGGTGGGGCTATTTTCTTCAAAATCTTCGAATCGCATCCTTGAAAGATATTAAACTTAAATACCAACTTTGGTTTTTATGTTGCATTTGACGAAAGTTTGTTTTCCGAAACTTGACACAAATAACAAGGAATATCTCCGAAATGGCTCATTATACAAAGATTTATTTGGAATAAATTGTGTTTTAATGAGACCTGCATTTTTTAGAGTAAAATTTTGTCTGCCTCTTACGTTTTAAGAGTTATTCAAAAGTTATCCAGAGTAAATAGGACTATATAGGTTATAGTCAGAAAATTCAAAATATACATTTCATTTGTCATAGAAATATCTTAAACATATGGCATTTTAATCAAAATCGTTAAGAGCCATTTTCAAGAAAATCAAAATTTTCGAAACATTTTCCATGTAAAGGGTAGTTTAAGGTGGGGCAATTTTTTTCCAAAATATTCATGTCGCATCCTTGAAAGACATTAAACTTAAAAACCAACTTTAGTTTTTAATCGACTTTTCGTCTTTGAGTTATGCTGTCCACAGACTGACACAATACACACGGACATTTTTCTAAAAATGTGTTTTTTTTATGCATGGGCCTCAAAGCATATATTTCCGGTGAAATCTCGACACCAAATTTTTGGGTGGAATAAAACGCTTCATCTACTTACCAGTAGGGAAAGTAAAACTGTGATGTGATGCACTCATAAGCCTTTCTCCGCTCTTGTACAAACCCTTGCAAGTTATTATTCTTCTAACTAGTTCATGTCAATCAAGGATAACACTTGCAGAAACTGTCATATTTCTAATATTTTTCTGGTAGGTGCATGGGGAATATGAGAACACATAGGCCTAAAGTGACAGTCAAATATTTCAAGAGTTCGTCGCAATGAGATGGTTTTGACATCTAATACTCTTTGCATGTCCAGGACTTTAAAACTTTTTTATTAAATCCCAGGGATGTGCATTCTGGGCATGAAAGGTAAGCGCCGATTACTCATGCCAATTTTAAAAATGAAAAAACACTGATTCTACTATTAATCTTTCCCGTGTTTTCTGGTAGCATAGAAAAACTACAACACTTAGCAATACACGTAGTGGGGCGCAGGAGAAAGCTGTGGCTTGTCGATTACAATACTAACAACAATTACATGCTGTTTTCGGGGTTCCTGACCGTGGTCCAGTTGATGCATGAACACCTGACGTTTACTAGTTAGTAGTCACTATCCCTCTGAGGATGCTCGTCGGAATGGCAGGCGAAACATCAAGTGACCATGGCCAAGAAGCCTGGAAAGACACCGACCGTGAAAGCCTAAGCTACAATTACATTCCTCTTTATTCTCTGTCTGCAGTATAATGGAGTAGCAGTATGAAATAGAGCAATTGTTGCAAAGACCGCTTCGTCTAACTGAAAAACTTGAAATTGTGTAATATGGTAGAATCGTGTCCAGAATCTCGTAATATCAAGACAAATATTAAAGACAAAAGTCAAGAATACATCCAACATTTACACGATACTTAATATAGCAGGACACAATGGACCGCAGGGAGTTGGCAACTTCTTTGCTGGCCATGTTTATTGATCGAGAAAGACAAAATTTATAGTCAAAAAGTGATATATAACCTGAACAATTTACGCCATGGCATACAGAAACACGAGAAATCTCAATCTCGCGTATTTTTAGTTTCTCTACTATTTATAGTAAAGTAGAGGAATTATTGTATTCCACCCAAAATTGATATTCATGAAAATGGCTCTAACGATTTTTATTAAAATGTCATATGTTTAAGATACATTTATGACAAATGAAATGTATATTTTGAATTTTCTGACTATAGCCTATGTAGTCCTGTTTACACTGGACGACCTTTGCATAACTGGTAAACCGTTAGAGATAGACCAAATCTTACTGTACAAAAAATGTAGATCTCACTAAAACACACAATTATGTCTAAATAAAGCTTTTTGTGGAGTGAACCATTTCGGAGATATTCCTTGTTATTTGTGTCAGTTTCAGAAAACTTAAAACTTTCGTGAAATGGAACATCGTTGTTCATTTTTTATATGTTAAGCGTGCATCTAAAAGCTTTAAAATATTTGATTATCGCTCAAACCCTACTGTATTCCCATACTCCAATAAATTGAATATCTGGGAAATAGTTAACTCTACGAAAAAAAAGTATTTAATATAAAATGTGTATTTTATCGAGACCTACACTTTTTCTGCAGTAATATTTCGTGCATCTCTTACAACTCGCCAATTGTGCAAATGCCATTCAGAATAATAAGCATTTCAGAGACTATTCACAGAAAATTCAACATATACATTTCGCTTGTCCTGAAAATGTTTTAAATTTATGGTATAATTAAAATTGTTAGACATGTTTAAGAAAATAAACATTTTGAAAAAAAAAACGTTCCATGTAAAGGGTAATCTGAGGCTAGGGTTTTTCTTGAAAATCTTCGTGTCGCATTCTTGGAAGATGCTAAACTATATAAAAGTCCGGTATTTAACCGACGTTTTGTTTGTTATATTGTTCACCCCATCCACATACATGGGCGTCGCGAAGGGGGGGCAAGGGAGGGCCGCGGCCCCCCTTGGAAATTAATGAACTTAATGTGCTGACTATTAAACTATTATTGTAATTTTTATGTTAAGAACAATTTCTGTTTAGCGCAAATTTATACGGTTATCCGCAACAAATACTATAACTTTTGACAACAAAATAATGAATTAATATTATCTGATTGCAAAATTCTAACATCCCCCCCCTGGAAAAAAGCCTGCAGACGTTCATGTCCACATATTACAGTATTGTATGACGCGCATTGTTGTAGCTTATAATAAGATGATAAATTGCTCTCTTTACCACTGGCTTATAATAGTAGGTAAGCGTATTACATTTATCATTAAAGAATTAGCCCCGTCGAAGTTTAGTAAATGTATACATATACAGCTTAGAAGAGTTGTAACATATGTAAAATGTGCTAGTTCTATGCTTACTATAAAATTGTACTATTTTGTATGTCTTAAGAAATGATGGTAATATTTTGTTTTACACACCCGATATATCCAATATCATGTATTTGATCTAAGGATGAATAAATTGAAATTGAGCCTACAAGCACCACTGCATTGACGCGTATTTTTCTTTTATTTAAGATTTAAATGAATAAACTAGCATTATTCATATTTCTTACCTTTTTTCTTGTTTCCCATGTTGGTCGATTAAATCTTTAAATCCGACTTCTTGCTCAAAGGAAAACCAAACTCCAACCAGGAAATATTTATTTTCTGTTGCTATTGACAACGTCATAGAACAACACATTAATCGATTATATTACTATCATCGCGGTTGTTTTGGAAACAACGAAAACAGAAATGAAACAAAAATCTGACGTGTTGCAGTCACATGGTTTGGTGTAGTAACAATTCTTACAAACGCGTATTACCAAAGCCTGAGACTATTTACAGGTGTTATCAAAAATACACCAATACCAGCTATGGAAATACTAACCAACCAATACCCTATTGAATATGAAATAAAAAAGCAGCTCTAGTTCAACACGAAAAGTTGATCAGGCTTCCATTTAATACATGGAACAAGAGAAATTTTACACATGCACTACAGATTCAGGAGAGCTTTCTCGCTAAAAGTTAAGACATAAAGACATACCTTCCTGATTCAAAGGAAAACTTCATATCTAAAGTCAATCCGATGCAAACATTAGACATGACATATTATTTACACCTGACAGAAGAAGTTAAGAAAAGTGATACTCCAACTAGTGTTCTAAAATTATTGGCATTAGAGACAATCCATACTAGATTTCCCGAACACGAATGTCTCCATATTTATACTGATGGATCAGTGGTATCAAGCCGGGATGGAGTCACGTGCAACCCTTTTTCCTCTTAAAAATATTTAGGTGATAGAACTATAAGGTGCATCCATGTGGACAGAGTGTAGGAAAGTTACAGAACTGCAATTTGATTGACATTAACACAAGAACTGATTGATAATGGTTGTGGGTATATACTATGACTATGACAACTTGCGTAAGGGCACTTAGCAGCTCTACCAAAAGTCGATCTTTTGTACCTATGCCCCTCGACAGGGCAGCCCCAGGAAGGATGGATGAAGCGAGAGGAGGCTAAAGTAGGCCGGAACGTTACCATGACAGAACAGGTGGCAGGGTCCCTACATTTTCCCAGTTAGAAGCACCCTGGTGGAGGCTGGCTTAGCTCCCCACCCCCTCGGGCTTTCACCATCCCATGGGGGCCCCGGAATCCAGTGAGCTCTCCTTCCAATTCGGGGGACGAGATTTTCTGTGCGCATTTGTTCCCCCTGCCTTGCTGATGCCGCGACCTCGGTAGACGCTTCCAATTCTGAAAGAAATCTAATTGGATGAAGCGCGACATAAAATTAATATAACGAAATGCAGGGCTAGGAAATTAAGATATGGAAATTCTTTCTAGTACTTGCCTGTCGAGCTCCGTAATACCCAATGGGCTAGAAAGGTCGGCTGGGGGAGCGAACCTGCGACCTCCTGAATGCTGGCCACAGACGTTATCGCCTGAGCCATCCCGCTCAGTGAATATATTCTAATTGTTAAGATATTACAACATATACTTTTGTTAATGCTGTCTCCTATTCTAACGCTGAGTGTACCTTGTTTCTGTGTTACCAACAGTATGGAGACTGTCATTGTATTGGATATACCAGAAACGCAGGAATGAATTGTCAGAGGTGCTATCTGAATAACAAACAAACCATTGCGTAACACAGGAAATATAAGCCAACAGCATGAGAGTCGGTAGACTTTTTTCAGGGTGGGGGCGCATTTTGCAATTAAACAATATTAATTCATTATTCTGTTGCCAACAACTATAAAAGGTGAGTTATAATATTTGTTGCGGATAAGCATATTAATTTAAGCTACATAAAACTGTTCTTTACATCAACACTAAAGCAATAGTCTAACAGTAAATTGATTGCACATTACATTTATTATTTTCCAAGGGGCGGCCAAGGTGACGCTCAAGGCCAACAGTAATTCATTATACGCCAGCACAGGTAAAATCTTGTGACTTAGTGAGTTCTAGTGGCAGGCGAAAGTGTGATTACCAACTGTTCAAACATTTTTTATCAGGATAGTCTTACAAAAGGGATAATCAATTGTTTTACAGTGCCTGTGTTACAAATGAACTAGCCAATGTTGTTATTCACATTTTAATGCAAATAACAAATCCATTATTTTGAATTAGTAGCTAAGTACATTTACTAAACTTTAAGCAGCAGTTTCGTTCGTGGATATATATGGTTTTCTTCCATAGAACGTTTTGGACTGGCACCATCAAAGAGAGTTCACTGCGGTGACATGCTTGAGCTGCTACGGGTGTTTATTTCAAGTGACTTGTTTATTTTGGCAACACTTTAGTACCCGATGGTCTGTACTTACCTAATGTACATAAGTTACTTTGGCACATTTGGGATTGTTTCGAGTTCAAATTCTTGCATGTTATTTGCTATGAATAGTTTGTTGTGGTGTACGAGCGGACCAGAAATTTGTGGAAATGCCTGGATGCATTACTCGACAGCATTTGGATTCTCAGAAATGATCTGCTGTTGGACATCCTTAATGTGAATGCTCAACTTTACAGGATCTGTTGTGGAAATAAACCTATAATGATGTACTCACATATTAGTTCAGGGGCCTCCAGCTAGGGGATATGTGGATAGTGACCACAAGGTACCCAAGCTGAGCAGAACATTACTTCCACTTACTGGTGTCTAGGGGATATGTGGATAGTGACCACAAGGTACCCAAGCTGAGCAGAACATTACTTCCACTTACTGGTGTCTAGGGGCTATGTGGATAGTGACCACAAGGTACCCAAGCTGAACAGAACATTACCTCCACTTACTGGTGTCTAGGGGATATGTGGATAGTGTCCACAAGGTACCCAAGCTGAGCAGAACATTACTTCCACTTACTGGTGTCTAGGGGATATGTGAATAGCGACCACAAGGTACCCAAGCTGAGTAGAACATTACTTCCACTTACTGGTGTCTAGGGGATATGTGAATAGTGACCACAAGGTACCCAAGCTGAGTAGAACATTACTTCCACTTACTGGTGTCTAGGGGATATGTGAATAGCGACCACAAGGTACCCAAGCTGAGTAGAACATTACTTCCACTTACTGGTGTCTAGGGGATATGTGGATGGTGACCACAAGGTACCCAAGCTGAGTAGAACATTACTTCCACTTACTGGTGTCTAGGGGATATGTGAATAGCGACCACAAGGTACCCAAGCTGAGTAGAACATTACTTCCACTTACTGGTGTCTAGGGGATATGTGGATGGTGCCCACAAGGTACCCAAGCTGAGTAGAACATTACTTCCACTTACTGGTGTCTAGGGGATATGTGGATAGTGACCACAAGGTACCCAAGCTGAGTAGAACATTACTTCCACTTACTGGTGTCTAGGGGATATGTGGATAGTGACCACAAGGTACCCAAGCTGAGCAGAACATTACTTCCACTTACTGGTGTCTAGGGGATATGTGAATAGCGACCACAAGGTACCCAAGCTGAGTAGAACATTACTTCCACTTACTGGTGTCTAGGGGATATGTGGATGGTGCCCACAAGGTACCCAAGCTGAGTAGAACATTACTTCCACTTACTGGTGTCTAGGGGATATGTGAATACCGACCACAAGGTACCCAAGCTGAGTAGAACATTACTTCCACTTACTGGTGTCTAGGGGATATGTGGATGGTGCCCACAAGGTACCCAAGCTGAGTAGAACATTACTTCCACTTACTGGTGTCTAGGGGATATGTGAATAGCGACCACAAGGTACCCAAGCTGAGTAGAACATTACTTCCACTTACTGGTGTCTAGGGGATATGTGAATAGTGACCACAAGGTACCCAAGCTGAGTAGAACATTACTTCCACTTACTGGTGTCTAGGGGATATGTGGATGGTGCCCACAGGGTACCCAAGCTGAGTAGAACATTACTTCCACTTACTGGTGTCTAGGGGATATGTGAATAGTGACCACAAGGTACCCAAGCTGAGTAGAACATTACTTCCACTTACTGGTGTCTAGGGGATATGTGAATAGTGACCACAAGGTACCCAAGCTGAGTAGAACATTACTTCCACTTACTGGTGTCTAGGGGATATGTGGATAGTGACCACAAGGTACCCAAGCTGAGTAGAACATTACTTCCACTTACTGGTGTCTAGGGGATATGTGGATAGTGACTACAAGGTAGCCAAGCTGAGCAGAACATTACTTCCACTTACTGGTGTCTAGGGGATATGTGAATAGTGACCACAAGGTACCCAAGCTGAGCAGAACATTACTTCCACTTACTGGTGTCTAGGGAATATGTGAATAGTGACCACAAGGTAGCCAAGCTGAGTAGAACATTACTTCCACTTACTGGTGTCTAGGGGATATGTGAATAGTGACCACAAGGTACCCAAGCTGAGTAGAACATTACTTCCACTTACTGGTGTCTAGGGGATATGTGAATAGCGACCACAAGGTACCCAAGCTGAGTAGAACATTACTTCCACTTACTGGTGTCTAGGGGATATGTGGATGGTGACCACAAGGTACCCAAGCTGAGTAGAACATTACTTCCACTTACTGGTGTCTAGGGGATATGTGAATAGCGACCACAAGGTACCCAAGCTGAGTAGAACATTACTTCCACTTACTGGTGTCTAGGGGATATGTGGATGGTGCCCACAAGGTACCCAAGCTGAGTAGAACATTACTTCCACTTACTGGTGTCTAGGGGATATGTGGATAGTGACCACAAGGTACCCAAGCTGAGTAGAACATTACTTCCACTTACTGGTGTCTAGGGGATATGTGGATAGTGACCACAAGGTACCCAAGCTGAGCAGAACATTACTTCCACTTACTGGTGTCTAGGGGATATGTGAATAGCGACCACAAGGTACCCAAGCTGAGTAGAACATTACTTCCACTTACTGGTGTCTAGGGGATATGTGGATGGTGCCCACAAGGTACCCAAGCTGAGTAGAACATTACTTCCACTTACTGGTGTCTAGGGGATATGTGAATACCGACCACAAGGTACCCAAGCTGAGTAGAACATTACTTCCACTTACTGGTGTCTAGGGGATATGTGGATGGTGCCCACAAGGTACCCAAGCTGAGTAGAACATTACTTCCACTTACTGGTGTCTAGGGGATATGTGAATAGCGACCACAAGGTACCCAAGCTGAGTAGAACATTACTTCCACTTACTGGTGTCTAGGGGATATGTGAATAGTGACCACAAGGTACCCAAGCTGAGTAGAACATTACTTCCACTTACTGGTGTCTAGGGGATATGTGGATGGTGCCCACAGGGTACCCAAGCTGAGTAGAACATTACTTCCACTTACTGGTGTCTAGGGGATATGTGAATAGTGACCACAAGGTACCCAAGCTGAGTAGAACATTACTTCCACTTACTGGTGTCTAGCGGATATGTGAATAGTGACCACAAGGTACCCAAGCTGAGTAGAACATTACTTCCACTTACTGGTGTCTAGGGGATATGTGGATAGTGACCACAAGGTACCCAAGCTGAGTAGAACATTACTTCCACTTACTGGTGTCTAGGGGATATGTGGATAGTGACTACAAGGTAGCCAAGCTGAGCAGAACATTACTTCCACTTACTGGTGTCTAGGGGATATGTGAATAGTGACCACAAGGTACCCAAGCTGAGCAGAACATTACTTCCACTTACTGGTGTCTAGGGAATATGTGAATAGTGACCACAAGGTACCCAAGCTGAGCAGAACATTACTTCCACTTACTGGTGTCTAGGGGATATGTGGATAGTGACCACAAGGTACCCAAGCTGAGCAGAACATTACTTCCACTTACTGGTGTCTAGGGGATATGTGGATAGTGACCACAAGGTACCCAAGCTGAGCAGAACATTACTTCCACTTACTGGTGTCTAGGGGATATGTGGATAGTGACCACAAGGTACCCAAGCTGAGTAGAACATTACTTCCACTTACTGGTGTCTAGGGGATATGTGGATGGTGCCCACAAGGTACCCAAGCTAAGTAGAACATTACTTCCACTTACTGGTGTCTAGGGGATATGTGGATAGTGACCACAAGGTACCCAAGCTGAGTAGAACATTACTTCCACTTACTGGTGTCTAGGGGATATGTGAATAGCGACCACAAGGTACCCAAGCTGAGTAGAACATTACTTCCACTTACTGGTGTCTAGGGGATATGTGGATAGTGACCACAAGGTACCCAAGCTGAGTAGAACATTACTTCCACTTACTGGTGTCTAGGGGATATGTGAATAGCGACCACAAGGTACCCAAGCTGAGTAGAACATTACTTCCACTTACTGGCGTCTAGGGATATGTGAATAGCGACCACAAGGTACCCAAGCTGAGTAGAGCATTACTTTCACTTACTGGTGCCTAGGGGATATGTGGATAGTGACCACAAGGTACCCAAGCTGAGTAGAACATTACTTCCACTTACTGGTGTCTAGGGGATATGTGAATAGCGACCACAAGGTACCCAAGCTGAGTAGAACATTACTTCCACTTACTGGTGTCTAGGGGATATGTGAATAGCGACCACAAGGTACCCAAGTTGAGTAGAGCATTACTTTCACTTACTGGTGTCTAGGGGATATGTGGATAGTGACCACATGGTACCCAAGCTGAGCAGAACATTACTTCCACTTACTGGTGTCTATGGGATATGTGGATAGTGACCACAAGGTACCCAAGCTGAGTAGAACATTACTTCCACTTACTGGTGTCTAGGGGATATGTGGATAGCACCACAATGTACCCAAGCTGAGTAGAACATTACTTCCACTTACTGGTGTCTAGGGGATATGTGGATAGTGACCACAAGGTACCCAAGCTGAGCAGAACATTACTTCCACTTACTGGTGTCTAGGGGATATGTGGATAGTGACCACAATGTACCCAAGCTGAGTAGAACATTACGTCCACTTACTGGTGTCTAGGGGATATGTGGATAGTGACCACAAGGTACCCAAGCAGAGCAGAACATTACTTCCACTTACTGGTGTCTAGGGGATATGTGGATAGTGACCACAATGTACCCAAGCTGAGTAGAACATTACTTCCACTTACTGGTGTCTAGGGGATATGTGGATAGTGACCACAAGGTACCCAAGCTGAGCAGAACATTACTTCCACTTACTGGTGTCTAGGGGATATGTGGATAGCACCACAAGGTACCCAAGCTGAGCAGAACATTACTTCCACTTACTGGTGTCTAGGGGATATGTGGATAGTGACTACAAGGTACCCAAGCTGAGCAGAACATTACTTCCACTTACTGGTGTCTAGGGGATATGTGGATAATGAGCACAAGGTACCCAAGTTGAGCAGAAATTTACTTCCACTTACTGGTGTCTAGGGGATATGTGGATAGTGACTACAAGGTACCCAAGCTGAGCAGAACATTACTTCCACTTACTGGTGTCTAGGGGATATGTGGATAGTGACCACAAGGTAGCCAAGCTGAGCAGAACATTACTTCCACTTACTGGTGTCTAGGGGATATGTGGATAGTGACTACAAGGTACCCAAGCTGAGCAGAACATTACTTCCACTTACTGGTGTCTAGGGGATATGTGGATAGTGACCACAAGGTACCCAAGCTGAGCAGAACATTACTTCCACTTACTGGTGTCTAGGGGATATGTGGATAGTGACCACAAGGTGCCCAAGCTGAGCAGAACATTACTTCTACTTACTGGTGTCTAGGGGATATGTGAATAGCGACCACAAGGTACCCAAGCTGGGCAGAACATTACTTCCACTTACTGGTGTCTAGGGGATATGTGGATAGTGACCACAAGGTACCCAAGCTGAGCAGAACATTACTTCCACTTACTGGTGTCTAGGGGATATGTGGATAGTGACTACAAGGTACCCAAGCTGAGCAGAATATTACTTCCACTTACTGGTGTCTAGGGGATATGTGGATAGTGACCACAAGGTACCCAAGCTGAGCAGAACATTACTTCCACTTACTGGTGTCTAGGGAATATGTGGATAGTGACCACAAGGTACCCAAGCTGAGCAGAACATTACTTCCACATACTGGTGTCTAGGGGATATGTGGATAGTGACCACAAGGTACCCAAGCTGAGCAGAACATTACTTCCACTTACTGGTGTCTAGGGGATATGTGGATGGTGACCACAAGGTACCCAAGCTGAGCAGAACATTACTTCCACTTACTGGTGTCTAGGGGATATGTGAATAGTGACCACAAGATACCCAAGCTGAGTAGAACATTACTTCCACTTACTGGTGTCTAGGGGATATGTGGATAGTGACCACAAGGTACCCAAGCTGAGCAGAACATTACTTCCACTTACTGGGGTCTAGGGGATATGTGGATAGTGACCACAAGGTACCCAAGCTGAGTAGAACATTACTTCCACTTACTGGTGCCTAGGGGATATGTGGATAGCGACCGCACTGTAACTGTTCTATCTGACCTTACCTTGGCCATCTCTTGTTCTCTTCCGACCCCGATGCTATTAGGGTTCCCGAGTTTTTATTCTTCGTACCTTTCCATTTCTCGAATTTCTCCATAAAATCTTAACCCCTAACATGCTGACCTGTCATGGCCTGTAATACGTCCTCTGATTGGTAATCAGAGGATATGGTCGGTTAATTTACTTTGATAACTGTCCCGGTGAGGTCGGTGAGACCCGTAAGCCAATGACAGGTGTGATCCTCCAGACATTCTGGGGGTTGTGAGAGACCGATGTAACCGCCAAAAGATAAAAAATGGTGTTCTCTAAAACGTGGTTAGTATTACTACTGTCTTCAATATTTATGAAATATGACTCGAGGAGTAAAATGTTCCGGAGTTAAAATATTCTCCCATTCGGATCTCCGGGCGGGGACTACTTCTCGAGAACCAAAACATTATATTAATAGAAGATCTAACATCAGACTTCTACAATGGAACGCGGGTGGTCTCACCCAAACAAGCAGAATAGAACCGAATAAAATTGAATTTAGCTATAACAAACATATATTTGTCATACAAGAAGCAAAGCTAACAAATGATCAATTTAAATACTTCAGTTTTACTGGAGTTTTACTACACGTGCTACCCAAAAATAGACAGATTAGTAGTGGAATATTAGTTGGAGTAAAGGGATATTAAATTCTCCTTTCAAATTGTTAAAGAAATGGATAACACAGATAAGGATCCCATAACCTTCATACATTGCTCTGGAGCAGGCAGTAACCCAGACCTCTTGTTAGCTACAACAGATATTGTTTCATAAATTAAAAAACAAGTTATAGAGGATCCAAGTTCTGGTCACAGAGCAGTAATTGCTGATATAAAACTAGATAATACAAATAACAGTCAACATCACACAAATCTGTATTGGAACTTCGAAAAAGCAGATTGGAACAAATATAAAACTGAACTGGAACATAAATTTAAAGAACAAACTCACAGCTACATGACCACCCAGATCATATGAACAAAAATTTCTGTAAAGTCATCCTAGAAACCGCAAAAAAGCATATTCCTCATGGAAGAATAAAACATTTCAAACCCTTTTGGAACCCCCAGTTAGAAGAACTGAAAAAAGCAAAGGGGTACAGCTGAACAAACAAAAAACATATCAGATACACAAATATGGTGAAAGAAATGTGCCTCACTAAAAAAAGAAATTACTACAGCTAAAAAGAATCACTTTAGTAATTTCTTAGAAAAAATTGATTATTTATGGGACAGTTGGTAACAAAGCCCATACGTTCATAAAAAATGTCAAGGACAGGAAAGAAAGCAACAGCACACCTATCATACACAACAATAAAATATTTACAAATGATGTAGCCATAGCCGAAACATTCAATAAATATTATTCTAATTCACATAAGGTAACAAGAAATAATAAAAAGGTACGTAAAGAATTTAAGAAAGATTTGAAACAAGAAAGAGAATGTGGTCCTAACACTCAATACAATATCTTTTTTCAAAATTTTAATATGCAAGAACTGAACATTGCAATTAATAATCTAAAAAACAAAAAGTCTCCTGGACCAGATCACATACATCCAGAGTTCATAGAAAACCTTGGAAAAACAGCAAAACAACAACTACTGAAACTCTACAATCTATCCTGGAAAATCACTGTACCTGCTGAATGGCGAAAAGCAATAATTGTCCCACTCTTGAAGAAAGACAAAACAGCGTCAGAAATAAAAAATTATAGACCAATAGCTCTTACTAGCATAATAGCAAAAGTGATGGAAAGAATTATCTCAAATAGGTTAAATTGGTTTCTAGAATCCCAAAATTTAATTTCACCATGTGAAGCTGGATTTAGAGAGTTCCACTCTGCAAATGAACAAGTCTTACTTCTCAGTCAAGAAATCAAATACTCCTTCAATAGAAAAGAAGATAATTTATCAGTTTTTATTGATTTCCAAAGTGCATATGATTCTACAGGTCGCGCGTTACTTCTTGACGAATGAAAATTTTATATGAAAGGTTGAATGCAAGTCTCTACTCAGCTTTTGCGGGAACGAGAGAGAGGAGGTAAAGTCTACAGTGAGATGACGCGTATGTTTCTGAGCTGAAGTAGTACAACACTACAAATCAATTTATGACACTTGCAGTAATATCAGCCACACGTATTATACACTATACCTCTATAACTGTTTCCACTTAACTTTATTGCATTTCTTCTGTTTCCGACGTTTCTCCCTCGTCTTCTTCCTCGTCTGAATTGCTATTATTTTCGTTGCATACATCTGTACCGTACAAAACTTTTGCAGTCGACTGTATGCACAAACGCGACAGAGGAAAACAGAGGTGTCTGTTATCGTAGCATAAACATTTGCTGACCTGTTTATTAAGGGTAGGCTCACTCATTGGATTTCTGCTCAAGGTCATTCGTCAAGAACAAACGCGCAACCTATATATGCAGAACAAAACTGCTAAAGAAAGTAAAAAAAATAGGTATATAAGGTCCAATGTTTTCATGGCTATGTCATTTCCTAACACAACGCTTTATTGCAACCAGATACGGAAGAAACATATCTAAATACAAACAAGGACACCGTGGTTTAGCACAAGGCGCAGTGCTCAGCACTATACCATGTTCATCAAGAGATTAGAGTCGACGTAAACAAAGCCACATGCGTTTTGGCCACAGCGCACTCTCTTGACACTTTCGCCGTGTAAATAGTACCTTGAAGAAATGCTGTTACTAAGGTCTGAAATGTCACTTAATGTTTGCTAAAGCATGAACTAAGTGTACTAAGCATAGTTAAAGTGTAAGAACACGTAGTTAAATAAATCTGTAACCAGCCAAATTCATTCTGCGCGCGCATTATTCACTATGAAAGTAACATGGCGGAACAAGTGAGTTGTGAAACATAAGTGCTGCAAACCGTTGCGAAGTGGTGAAAAGACAACAATGTGTTCAACAAGTTCTGCGAGAAATATCCCGCAATTGCTATCGAAGACGTGATGAAATTAACATGCGAGTTTACCGGTGTATCTGTTGCAAATATTTACGGCACACGCAAAGAAAAATCGTCAGTTGGTGAAGATCCCGGCAAAAAGCGATCACGTGCCAGATAAATGTGGATGTAGTTTGCGACGAATTTGTGGGATCTGCAATCCGTCGAAAAGTTCACCAGTTCTTTGTTGACAATGAACCGCCACCTTAAACAAAGTGCTGTTGGCAGTTAACTCTGATCCCGATCTTCCAGATTTAAAACAAATTTCCCTCCACAAGCTGCTTCTGGAGAGTGGCTTCGAGATTGTGAGCAGGAAATGAAAAAGTGTTATTGTGGACAGAGATGACGTAAGCAGCAGTTCTTTTCAATATGCTACATGTTATTTGGATCAAGTAAATATATCCTTTTAGTAGTGTAAAATGCATATTATACCTACGTGTAGCGGCAGGTAACCGTGTTGCGTCATTGTGAATGCACGTGGCCGCGGAGTGATACAAACCGGTGCTTTGTTCACATCTCCTCTAATCTCTTGATGAACAGAGTATATACACTTAAAATATATTTATTAACGATCTGCCACAACAAATACAAGAATCAGGCGTGAAGTGTGCACTATTTGCTGATGATTTAGTAATGTGGACTTCAAAACCAAAAAGCAAAAGTACGGAACTAGAAAAACCATGCAACAATCCTTAAACAACCTACAAAAGTGGACGAAAGAAAATTTAATGACTGTTAATACAACGAAATCAAACTACCAAATCTTTTCACTAAGAAAAAAAAATAAATAAAACTAAATTTTGAGGGTCAACAATTACCAGAAACAAAGGAAGCAAAGTATTACGGAGTTATATTTGATACCAAACTTAGATGGACCAAACAAATAGAAAATGTAATACAAAGAGCAGAAAGGCGCCTTTCACTGTTAAAACGTGAGACAGAATATTAGAAGACCCCAAAATAAAATCGTTTATGTGAATATTTGTTAGGAGTGTAATTTGTTTTTTGATGTTGGTATGAGATGGTTAAATGACGAAAACGTGTTACTAATGTTCATTGTTACGAACAATTAAGTTTGTTTAAAGACGTCATAAATATTTCCATATTTAATTTTAATATACATGTATAAATATTAGAATTATATGTGTTCAGTCTTGATAGCAAGGGGAGAATGGTTAGGGATCGCTTCCCTAACAATACGGGAACTATTTGATGGACGCATGCGCGGATGTACGCGTGGCAGTCGGAATGATAGACTCGCAACTAAAAGAATGGGGACTAGCGCCTAAAGATTCAAGGTGATAGGACGTGTTTTGGTAGCGTGTGAACATTGTAGAACATTTACCAAACTTTCATCAAGCTTTTGTTCCACTTTTTGAAAAAGGGGAAAGACTTAAATAATCTAAAACGGTGCTAAGAGGATTTATTTAAATGTAAAATAGAGAAAAAGTGTTAATAAAATAATACATTGTGGTGAAGAAACATCATGTGATTATTCATTCCATCCGTTACCACGCCCTGAGAGAAATAAGAGCCACATCGCTCAAACTTGAAGCTTCTCTTCAATAAAAACAGCACCAAACGTCTAACAGGAATGAAGTGGGAATGTTCCAGAACAACTCTTAACACAACATACAATATATATATAGCCATTATTTACTTACTGCGGTGATGTTCTTATAACAGCAAATACAAAAAAAAAAAAAAAAAAAAAAAAAAAATCTTTCAAAAATACAGTCTGAGACTAATTACAGGTGCTATCAAAACCACACCAATAGCAGCTATGGAAATACTAACCAACCAATACCCCATTGAATATGAAAATAGGTCACGTATACATGTTCTAACTTGGGATATATTCTTCACCACTCTGTCCTCTATGTGTTTTGCAAGAGGAAATGGACCAAGACCACCTTCAAATATGCCCAGCAACTTCTAGCACCCTTCCCATCCATCAGTGAAACATATTGGGGAGCAAGAGGATTAATGACTTCATTGTCAGAAATCCAGCATTAGCTAACAACATATTAACTACTACGTTTCCATGGCGTAATCAGTACGTATTAAGTGCATTCCCTGTTCCTCGTTCCCATATTGAATTAAATCAGGAAATGAGATCTCCTGGGTTATGAAAGGCTCAAACAGAAATAATTCAAGCTTTTATGTTGGTCACTTGATTTATGTTGACGAACCTGTAAAAGTATGTTTTCTGCGTATATGAGGCTGGTGAATGTTTTGAGAAGCATATATTTTGATATTATAGAAACAATAATTATGTCTCTGCTATTTTCCTCTATTAGATCACTTCCACCAAGAAAACTAAATGACGAGAGCGCAGCGTGTTACAACGGGTACACTACAAGTTAGTACTTTTAGCGTCCGTGTTTCCATGCAATTGATTTTAATACGATCCCACAAAATGAGCGGATCGGATCCAGTGGTTGTTGACCTACGTTTCAATCCATGTCTCCATATGGTATTCAGTCCGAAAAGAGAACTCAATACGCATTGAGTTAGCCAAGGAAACTAGCGATTATTAATATTACAAATTATATAATATTTAACATATATAACTAATATTAATATATTATACTAATTATTACTGTCGTCAAAAGAGCTTCCCGCCGCAACGTTAGTTTGAAGATTTTAATTTTTGTACAACTTCTTACAGTTGAAGTCCGTGAGAATTCTTACTGACAGAGATCTAAAACAGAAACCTCTAGTATAATTATGCAACCAAAACAATAATTTTCATTTAGCATAAATCAATACGCTTATGTGCAACAAATACTGAAGTCTTTACAGTTTTTCACAACAGAATAATGAATTAATACTGTTTGATCGCTAAGTTCTAACGTGCGCCCTCCGCCCTCAGAAAATAAACCTGCTGATGCCTATGGTCCTATTGCAAGTCCTGGTGTTGGTTCAGATCCAATAAAATATACAGAGGTATTTTTTAGAGGTGGCGCGTGACCTTGTCACTCGCGCATATCCGAGCATCACGCAAAGCGATGGTGGGGGTAAGTTTCCAGCAGCAGACAGCTGGCTAGTGGGCTGCAAGTCGAAGAGATACTAATCAGACACCCCTTTTATCTTGCAATAGACAAGTGGACTCGACCATGAACTACTGCGCAACATTACGACACACGCCACCTCTAAAAAATACCTCTGTACCTCTGCTTTTCTTAGCCCCCCCCCCCCCCCCCCACTCCACCAACTTCATTTCAGTATGTTGTACTACTAACTGCAGCAGCAATCTCTTTAATTTCTCTTCACCTAGATAGCTTCTGGTAAATCTGTATATTCTATTCGCATGCCACTTTGTCAACTGCACTTCTGCATTTAAACAATAAATGCTTTTAGCTTTTCATGGAAGGGAAGCAGAAGAAACAGCAGCTAATATCTTACGCAACTAGCGGTTCTCCCATCCCTATCTTTTATTCAAGCATGCGCAACACCCCTCACATAGCGTCGTTTGCCGTGGTTTTTTAATAAAATAAAGCCTAATAAAAGTGATGATGGGTGAAAAATCACAGGACTCTGAAGTGGGAATATCTACTCCACAACCAATTCTTAAGCTGCTATCTTTTATTGTACAGATTTTCTCGCGTGTACTACCAGATGTTTTCCCTTATTCATTTAAAGCCATACTGTTGTTATCATTACAAATGTAATGAAAGTTACACACACACACACACACACGAGAGAGAGAGAGAGAGAGAGAGAGAGACCGGGGGGGGGGGGAGATTGGTTAAGAGCTTAAAAAGTGGCTCAGTATGGAATACGGTCTCGGAATTGCAATATACATATGGATATAGCTAACGCGCTCGTACATAATTTCTTTATTACACATTAAAACATATTACCTAAAGCCGTTAATGAAATATAATGGGACAAGAAAGACTCAGTACGTCAGCAATACTCCTAATATGCAGAGAATACTTGCCTTAGCGAGGAAATGGTAATATTTGCTGAGCATAAGAATAGGAGAGCACAATTCCTCTTTAAATAAGCGTGAAATAAATTTTGTATAAGACAACTTCAGTAATATCTATCAGTATTGTATGACGCGCAATGTTATAGCTTATAATAAGAAGATAAATTGCTCTCTTTACCACTGGCTTATAATAGTAGCTAAGCGTATTACGTTTCTCATTAAAGGATTAGCCCCGTCGAAATTTGAGCCTACAAGCACCATTGGTTGACGCGCATTTTTCTTTTATTTAAGATTTAAATCAATAAACTAGCATTATTCACATTTCTTACCTTTTTTCTTCTTTCCCATGTTGGTCGATTAAATCTTTAAGTCCGACTTCTTGCTCAAAAATAAAACCAAACCACAACCAGGAGACCACAGATATTTATTTTCTGATGATATTGACCAGCTATTGAAAACGCCATAGAATAACATACTAACGGATCCTCTTATAATTATGCTCGGTGTTCATTGGAATCAACCAAAACCACAGAAGTGAAACATGAAAATCTGACGTGTTGCACTCATGTGGCTTTGTGTACTCTAGTACAAAGTGTTCTTAAAAACGTGTATCTCGAAAATGGTTCACTCCAGAAAGATAAATAAATAAACCAACAAACAAAAACGGAAATATTTCACATAAAGTGATAAAACGTGTATTTCTACAGAAATCTCGATATCGAATTTTTGGGTGGAAACCAATATCTTTTGTACTTACTGTATACTATATGGTAGAGAAACTTAATAGTATATTGCATACCAAGAACTGTAAGTAATAACTATCAGGTCAAGAATGCATTTTGGGAATACGAAGCCCCCAGGGCCGAATCTTCCCAAGCATTTGAGGTCTGATAACTTACAGTTCCTCGTTAGTCAATAACATTTTGCAATACTTGAAAAATTCGTAAAAATGAATAATAAATACAAATTGCTTTTCCATATTTTATTTAACATTAAGAAATATGAATTCTGTATGTAAACAAATGAAAAGCTACAGGTCGCGCGTTACTTCTTGACGAATGAAAATTTTATATGAAAGGTTGAATGCGAGTCTCTACTCAGCTTTTGCGGGAACGAGAGAGAGGAGGTAAAGTCTACAGTGAGATGACGCGTATGTTTCTGAGCTGAAGTAGTACAACACTACAAATCAATTTATGACACTTGCAGTAATATCAGCCACACGTATTATACACTATACCTCTATAACTGTTTCCACTTAACTTTATTGCATTTTGTGTATTCCCGACATTTCTCCCTCGTGTTCTTCCTCGCTGAATTGCTATTATTTTCGTTGCATACATCTGTACCGCACAAAACTTTTGCAGTCGACTGTATACACAAACGCGACAGAGGAAAACAGAGGTGTCTGTTATCGTAGCATAAACATTTGCTGACCTGTTTATTAAGGGTATGCTCACTCATTGGATTTCTGCTCAAGGTCATTCGTCAAGAACAAACGCGCAACCTATACATCTAAATGGTATGGGAACGGCTTTCTTATCCACTCCTTTATTCATGAATTTTGCAATAGATTTTTACTTGAAATAACCTCAAGATCTCCTGAAGAAATAAGCATAATTGAATCACTTCTTAATGTTAACATGTCCAGCTGCACATTTAATATTTCAATAAATAATTCATACTTTGTATATGCTTCTAAGGATTCATCAATAACGTATTTTTAGTTAAGTATGCTGTTGGGCGTTACGTCATTTCCTACTAGCACCGTAAGAATGTTCTAGCCTTGTTGTCATGGAAATTAATAAATACATTTTAAATCTAGCTTACACTACCAAATATGTATTAATGATTAACTTCAATATCAAGGATTACAAAAAGTGCTTCAGGTAATTTAATATACTTGCAAGGATAGTTTAACAGACAATGAGGTAAGTTGGTGAACTTGCAAGGATAGGCGCGAGCGCGCGCGCGCACACACGCACATACACACGCGCACGCGCACATGCGTACGCGCACGCGCACGCGCACACGCACACGCACACGCACACGCACACACACACACACTGAGATATATTAATATAGGTACCGTTCCTTCTCTGAGCGACCGGACAGCTCCGCGGCGCCACCGGACAGGGCGAGGACCTGCGGGCTATCCGCCAGAGTTACGTGTAAAGGTGCGGTAAGTCAAGGGTACGGAACATCAACTACTGTACTTACATTAGACTTACCAGCATCACAACAGATGTTCAAATTGATGACCTTCAACGGGAACACATTCACTGTATGTCCGAAAACAATTCTGGTTTACTTGTAAAAATTGGTGTTGACTGATTGCTTGTATTTCTCTCGTGATATTGTCCTTACATTTTTGTAACGTGAACGTGTTTGATGCGTACACTAAAGTTCCCTACAAATAAAACTCGCATGGAGATAGGTCAGGGGAACAACATGGCCACAATCCTTCATTCTATGAATGAATTGCATTTCGCAATTCATTCATAGAATTACCAGCAGGATGTGCTATAGCTGAAACTGGTCACAGAATCTTTCATTTCTTGCTAGCTGCAGAAAAATATATTTAAAATATTAATTTACTTAAATGTGTGAATCAACTTTTGTGTAGTAAATATGAGACTGACAATTCTACGCGTGGTGAGGGACTTCAGGAATAACACGGTGATTTTCGTTAGCTCAGTATCAATTGTTATGAGTAGAAACTGACCTTGAAGATAACACTACGCTTCATCAGTGAAGAACTACATGCCTACGTCTCCGTCACTTTCCAGCATGCTAGAAGGAGAGGGTGGTATGTATTCTGAAACCCGGCAAGAACCCAGTCTTTCCTAACAACTACCGCTCCATTAGCATTCTCCCAATCGTCTCAAAAGTTTTCGAGCTGTTGCTTCTCACCCGGCTAATGCCTCTTTTTGAGGAAAGGCAACTCCTACCGGATCACTAGTTTGGTTTTCGTCGGGGTCATTTCACGACCATGCAGCTGCCAGTATACGGGCAATGTCCTCATCAAAACAAGAATGTGAGATATTACTTCCCTCCCCTTTAACAACTCAATGCCGTTGGTCGCTCGAGTGAGAAGTGGAGAATGGCTATTAATCCGGGGAAAAGCTGCGCACTCCTCCTTGGTAAGGTTCGCCATTGGCGACCGGAACGGTCACTTCGGCTCAGGCGGAGAAATATCCCATGGGTAACCTCCGCCAAATACTTAGGCGCTCTCCTCGACCGCGGGCTAACATACGCTCCACACGCAAAGGCCGGACTCGGCCACGCTGCACTCAGACAGCTCTACCCTATCCTCCGTTCCACCATGCCCACTTACATAAAACTATGCATTTAACGGGCAATCATCCCGCCATTGATCTTGTATGGCTGTGTAGCCTGGGGATCGGCGGCACCCTTCACCATACGCAAACTGCAGACAGTGCAGAATAGGGCGTTGAGAAGAATATATACCTGGCGTAGATTCCCGTCTTACATCCTCCACAACCACTCCGGACTACCCTACATCATGGACTTGGTGAGGGAGCGATCCTGGACCATGCACACCAAACTGAGTTCCCACACCAACCAACCGGTACAGGCACTAGGTCAATACAATCACAGAGCACCAGGTTGAAGGAAAAGTTATCGCCTTCCTATGGACGCCCTTGGGTAACGGTAATGCCTCACCCACCTTCTAACACTTACTCACCCCAACACCTATTCCTGTCCCCCTTCCTGCATCCAAACTCAGGTATGCAGGAAGAAACCATGCCCACAGGCACAAAAGCTTCAAAAAATTAGAATACCTTCCATACTGCACAGATAAAGTCGCATTAAGCGGCTAGGTGCTGTGCAGATAAACATACTGTACAGGAGAACCTGTACAACCTGTTCTCGAATGCTGCAATGCAGTGAAGAACATTAATGGTGTGTCCACGTCATCATATAAACGGACTGCTAAAATCAATTGCAATAATTAACCCTACTAGTAGGATATTATGGTTGTAAAGCATAAACTTTTGTTTCAGAAGTGTCGCTGCCACGAAAGTCGAAGTCTTCAAAAGGTTAATTGCTTGTCTTAGACGTCTTTGTGATTTTTATTTATCGGGAACGTTAAAGAAACGAGAGAAATAGAGGCAATAAGTCAACATAAACTTTTGCGAGTAAACCAGATTTGTTTTCGGACATATAGCAACTATCTTTACGTTTAAGGTCATCGACTCCAACATCTCTTGTGATTCAGGTAAGTCCAACGCAAGTTAGCACTGTAGTTTATGTTGCTTACTCGTGACTCGCCGGTTCTTTACGCTTCAACTCTAGCAGGGAGCCCTGTCCCTTGCAGCCCGGTGTGATGTGGTCTGGTCGTCAGAGAACACACAGTACTTCCAAGGATAGACACACACACACGCACGCACCCACACCCCCACCCACCCACGCACGCACCACACAACACACCCACGCACGCACACACACATCACACACACACACACACACACACACACACACACTGAGATAGGTTAATATACTTGCAGAGATAGGCTAACATACAGACACACTGAGATATGTTAATATACTTGCAGGGATAGGGTAACACACAGTGACAGGGTAATTACTCACAGTGTGCTGGGATAGACTATAGAGCTTGCAGTTTTCTGTACACAAACAGGGTGGTATAAACACACATCCTCTAAGATGGGCTGGTAATATACTTGCAGGGATAGGGTAATTACTCACAGTGTGCTGGGATAGACTATAGAGCTTGCAGTTTTCTGTACACAAACAGGGTGGTATAAACACACATCCTCTAAGATGGGCTGGTAATATACTTGCAGGGATAGGGTAATTACTCACAGTGTGCTGGGATAGACTATAGAGCTTGCAGTTTTCTGTACACAAACAGGGTGGTATAAACACACATCCTCTAAGATGGGCTGGTAATATACTTGCAGGGATAGGGTAATTACTCACAGTGTGCTGGGATAGACTATAGAGCTTGCAGTTTTCTGTACACAAACAGGGTGGTATAAACACACATCCTCTAAGATGGGCTGGTAATATACTTGCAGGGATAGGCTAACACACAGTGACAGGGTAATTACTCACAGTGTGCTGGGATAGACTATAGAGCTTGCAGTTTTCTGTACACAAACAGGGTGGTATAAACACACATCCTCTAAGATGGGCTGGTAATATACTTGCAGAGATAGGCTAACACACAGTGACAGGGTAATTACTCACAGTGTGCTGGGATAGACTATAGAGCTTGCAGTTTTCTGTACACAAACAGGGTGGTATAAACACACATCCTCTAAGATGGGCTGGTAATATACTTGCAGGGATAGGGTAACACACAGTGACAGGGTAATTACTCACAGTGTGCTGGGATAGACTATAGAGCTTGCAGTTTTCTGTACACAAACAGGGTGGTATAAACACACATCCTCTAAGATGCGCTGGTAATATACTTGCAGGGATAGGCTAACACACAGTGACAGGGTAATTACTCACAGTGTGCTGGGATAGACTATAGAGCTTGCAGTTTTCTGTACACAAACAGGGTGGTATAAACACACATCCTCTAAGATGCGCTGGTAATATACTTGCAGGGATAGGGTAACACACAGTGACAGGGTAATTACTCACAGTGTGCTGGGATAGACTATAGAGCTTGCAGTTTTCTGTACACAAAGAGGGTGGTATAAACACACATCCTCTAAGATGCGCTGGTAATATACTTGCAGAGATAGGCTAACACACAGTGATAGGGTAATTACTCACAGTGTGCTGGGATAGACTATAGAGCTTGCAGTTTTCTGTACACAAACAGGGTGGTATAAACACACATCCTCTAAGATGGGCTGGTAATATACTTGCAGAGATAGGCTAACACACAGTGACAGGGTAATTACTCACTGTGTGCTGGGATAGACT
Organism: Tenodera sinensis; assembly: GCA_030765045.1. Lineage (NCBI taxonomy): Eukaryota > Metazoa > Arthropoda > Insecta > Mantodea > Mantidae > Tenodera > Tenodera sinensis. The sequence goes on from CM060966.1 coordinate 181,103,110, forward strand.
ATAGAGCTTGCAGTTTTCTGTACACAAACAGGGTGGTATAAACACACATCCTCTAAGATGGGCTGGTAATATACTTGCAGAGATAGGCTAACACACAGTGACAGGGTAATTACTCACAGTGTGCTGGGATAGACTATAGAGCTTGCAGTTTTCTGTACACAAACAGGGTGGTATAAACACACATCCTCTAAGATGGGCTGGTAATATACTTGCAGGGATAGGGTAATTACTCATAGTGTGCTGGGATAGACTATAGAGCTTGCAGTTTTCTGTACACAAACAGGGTGGTATAAACACACATCCTCTAAGATGGGCTGGTAATATACTTGCAGGGATAGGGTAATTACTCATAGTGTGCTGGGATAGACTATAGAGCTTGCAGTTTTCTGTACACAAACAGGGTGGTATAAACACACATCCTCTAAGATGGGCTGGTAATATACTTGCAGAGATAGGCTAACACACAGTGACAGGGTAATTACTCACAGTGTGCTGGGATAGACTATAGAGCTTGCAGTTTTCTGTACACAAACAGGGTGGTATAAACACACATCCTCTAAGATGGGCTGGTAATATACTTGCAGAGATAGGCTAACACACAGTGACAGAGTAATTACTCACAGTGTGCTGGGATAGACTATAGAGCTTGCAGTTTTCTGTACACAAACAGGGTGGTATAAACACACATCCTCTAAGATGCGCTGGTAATATACTTGCAGGGATAGGGTAACACACAGTGACAGGGTAATTACTCACAGTGTGCTGGGATAGACTATAGAGCTTGCAGTTTTCTGTACACAAACAGGGTGGTATAAACACACATCCTCTAAGATGCGCTGGTAATATACTTGCAGGGATAGGGTAACACACAGTGACAGGGTAATTACTCACAGTGTGCTGGGATAGACTATAGAGCTTGCAGTTTTCTGTACACAAACAGGGTGGTATAAACACACATCCTCTAAGATGCGCTGGTAATATACTTGGAGTTTTCGATAGAGAGACAGGTTAATGTGTGCAACAACATTATGGAGTTGAACTGCTTTGCAGGTTAGGCAAAAGTTGCAATTATGGTGTGATGTTACAGGTAATAAACTTTCAAGTAACTTTGGCTCAAAATTAACACTTTTAACGTCACTAACTTTTACCCATGGAGTGCATGTGTCTGCATCATCAGTTACCTTTGACTGCCAGTATGTTTTGAAGTATTCCCTCTGTAGTCTAGGGGAGGAGATGTAGGTTTAAGGGTGCTCAACTACATGGTCATCAGCACCGTTCTCTGGAGTCTAGAGGTTCTACTGGGCATCTAGTTAACTTAATGAGTATGAGCTGTCTTGGGCAGGAACTTCAATATTCATTAAGGCTGACTCAATTTTTTCAAGAATAATATAATCTTCTAACTTCTGTACTAGTTTCAAAAGTAGGATGTTGTGGTTGCTACTGCTAATTTTTCTGTGTATATTTCTACACAGAAAAATCTGATGTGTTGCACTCACATGACTTTCTCTACTCTTGTACTAACCATTCTTACAAACTCTTATTCCTATATCTCCTTCATGCTACTTGAGATAAACATTTACAGAAATTATCTTCTTATTTCCTTGTAGGTGTAAGGGGAATATTAGAATATTGCTTTGAGTGATAGTCAAATCTTTTAAAGCTTTGAGATCCCATATTCTTTGCACACTTAACACACAAAAAAACGAACAATGTTCCATTTCACGAAAGTTTTGTTTTCTGAAACTGACACAAATAAAAAGGAATATCTCCTAAATGATTCACTCTACAAAAAAATTAATTTAGAGATAAATTGTGTGTTTTAGCGAGATCTACATTTTTTGTATAGTAACAATTTGTCTATCTCTTATGGTTTATGAGTTATTCAAATTTCATCCAGAGTAAACAGGACTAAATGGCCTATAGCCAGAAAATTCAAAATATACATTTCATTGGTCATATAAATATCTTAAACATATGACATTTTAATCAAAATCGTTAGTCATTTTCAAGAAAATCAAAGTTTTCAAAAAATTTTCCATGTGAAGGACAGTTTCAGGTGGGGCTAATTTCTTCAAAATCTTTGTGCTGCATCTTTGAGACATTAAACTTAAAAACCAACTTTTCATTTTTGAGTTATGCTGTCCACAGACTGAGACAGACCGACAGACACACACAGACCTTTTTCTAAAAATGCTTTTTCTTCAATTCAGAGGGTCTCAAAATATATATTTCCAGTGAAATCTCGACATCAAATTTTTGGGTGGCAAGCAATACTTCCTTCTACTTACCAGTAGAGAAAGTAAAAATCATCAGTAGTATACTAGGCACAACAGTGTCCACTTTTATACATCAGTGCGTAAACAAATAGAAATTTAAACTTTGGAGAAGGTGTTCTTGAAAAAACTGTGTGTTAATAAATGTTGAAGTTACCGTCGAAGACAACCTACACCACAGGTTCATCACAAGCCCAGTTGGAGATATCTACACTCCCGAGGAATTGCTTAAAAAATTTAGTGAATGCACTGCTTGCACCATTTCTGTTTCTTATTGTCTTATGGGGTCTTGCAGGAGGTGAGGCATTACAACTGATCGTTGCAATATGTGGTACTGTAACAAGTACAAGGAAAGATAGATACAGCTGGCCTCAGAGAAAACCTATATTTTAATTTTCTTTACATTTATATGCAAATTCTTAACATCTATAATTATGGAAGCATTTATTGGGCTAAACAATTCTGTATTATAAGAAAAGCTCTAACTTTATACTTAAAATGACAAAATGTGTAAAACTTGAAAAATATAAAAATTCTTCTACAAATTCTCTCTATATTTATACTGGAATAAAAATTTGTATCAAATAAATCTGTTTGTCTTTGTGTTACATTATAATACAGTTTCTGCTTTCGAATTAAAGGTTTTCTTCTAGTACCTGTGTTATAAATTGCCTTTGTGTGGCATTAAAATCTAATTATATTTCTGTGAACTTGTACAGTTTCTGAAATTTGTTGGACTGTTTACCAGCTTGCCATGGACCAATAACCTATGTGTGGTTTCTGATAGGTACAACAGTGTGAAACAAGCCATTGTTGTAACTTAATGAGTAACAATACTTCTGTTTCACGCCAATGTGTCATTGGTTATAACATTGTCCAGCCAGTACCATGAGCACTGCTGACATTGGAGAGGGGTAAAGAGAGAGAAAGGAGAAGCTACAAAGGCCCTGTTAAATAATCATGATACCCTTGCATGTTACTAATTTATTTCCTGTCCTATGTAAGTAAAAGTTAGTGAAGCTAAATAGTGACTCAAAATCGTATTTTCACTTCACTGTTTACCGCTCCGGGCGAAGGAGCAAGATGAACGTGCCAACCAACCTTGATGTGGCCTGTGCTGCACAACATGTGATGGCTACACTAGTACATCAGTAAGCTGACCATCTTTCAGGCATTTCTTCCTGAAATAATACCGCTTGGTGGTTCCAGGAAGAACTTTTCATGGCCTATAGACTGTGTACTTTCTCAAATGTATAATAGCCTAAATGAGAAAATTGTAATATAATTTTGAGCAAAAAAATAAAAAAAAAAAACATGGGTAACCAGGTGTTTATAATTTATTTATGCCAACAAACTTACTGTTGGTGCTTTCAAACACACAAGCCGTGTGTGGGCAATGTTTGAGAGTTAGAACTGGAACTTACAACAGTAAGTTTGTTGGCTTAAATAAATAATAATTACCATCTGAAGGTTATTTAATCCCGGGACATAAAGTACAATAGTAAGTCACCATTGGGGTAATTGTCCCTGATGTGAGACTGCCTTTGTGGTTTACCAGGAGAAATAAGAACTGGTTTGAGAATTCAATGTCATTCTGGCAGGTTGTCACAGTAGCTTAAAGGTTAGAGCACTTGCCTGGTAAGCGAAGAGTCTGTGGTTCAAATCCCAGCTGTGGCATTGAATTTTTCAGTTCCAGTTCTACCTTTCAAAAGTGTTTATAATTCAATGAAAAACAACTTGTATTCATATTCTAATCCCTCTTTATTATCTCCACTTCCCATACAGGTGGTGCTGTTCTTTTTTGTAAAATAGTGTAATTAACATTAAAAGTAATCCCCATCGCACCTGTCAAAGCAAAGCACAAGTTCTTAGATCCTCCCAAACTGTAAAACACGGCTTTATTATCATATTTCTCAGTGGTACAAGTTATCTTTGTAACTATATTACAGGAAACTGCTACGTGTAACAAAATCTTTAAAAAATTTAAATATATGTGAAAGAATAAAGTTATTACTGTGTTATTGTAGTGAGTCTAGCTTCATTGAGAGAACTGTTTCATGGCTAATGGCACAGGACGTCCTTGTATGATGACTTGAGGCCCTGTGTAGTAACGGTAGATCAGGCTTGATCCTCTCTTCAACTGATTGTTCTGAGAGAGATGATACCAACAGTCAGTCCAAGACCCATAGATAGGCGTCCCTGCTACCAACCTGTTAACACATTGCACATCTCTTAACATTCTACTCATTCAGGCTGCTATATGCAGTATTTCAATCTAGCATCTACAAGGAGAATATATTGGGTACTTGGCTCTAATGATTTTGATTGATGTAACAAATTTGCAACATATTTGCATAACAAATAAAATACAAGAGGGTTCCAAAAATTTCCAGCGCCTGACTACATTTTTAGTTATACAAATAAAACAATGATGCTATTTTTCAACATAATCACCCTGTATTCCAATACACTTTTCACATCTGTGGATTAGCAACTCTATGCCTTTGAATCCCAGAAGATTGTTGTCATGGCATTCTTCCTTTATTTAGTGACTTTCACCTGTTTTTTTTCTTAGTGAAAAGATTTGGTAGTTTGATTTTGTTGTATTAACAGTCATTAAATTTTCTTTGGTCCACTTTTGTAGGTTGTTTAAGGATTGTTACATGGTTTTTTCTAGTTCTGTACTTTTGCTTTTTGGGTTTGAAGTCCACATTACTAAGTCATCAGCAAAAAGTGCACACTTCACACTTGATTCTTGTATTTGTTGTGGCAGATCGTTAATAAATATATATAAAAGTGTTGTGCTGAGCACTGCACCTTGTGGTAAGCCACGGTGTACTTGTTTGTATTTAGATATATTTCTTCCATATCTGGTTGCAATAAAGCGTTGTGTTAGGAAATGACATAGCCATGAAAACATTGGACCTTGTATCCCTATTTTTTTGTACTTTCTTTAGCAGTTTTGTTCTGCATATAGAATCATATGCACTTTGGAAATCAATAAAAACTGATCAATTATCTTCTTTTCTATTGAAGGAGTCTTTGATTTCTTGACTGAGAAGTAAGACTTGTTCATTTGTAGAGTGGAACTCTCTGAATCCAGCTTGACATGGGGATATTAAATTTTGTGATTCTAGAAACCAATTTAACCTGTTTGACACCATTCTTTCCATCACTTTTTCTATTATGCTAGTAAGAGCTATTGGTCTATAATTTTTTATTTCTGATGCTGTTTTATCTTTCTTCAAGAGCGGGACAATTATTGCTTTTCGCCATTTGGCAGGTACAGTGGTGTTCCAGGATAGATTGTAGAGTTTTAGTAGTTGGCTGTTTTTCCAAGGTTTTCTATGAACTCTGGATGTATGTGATCTGGTCCAGGAGACTTTTTGTTTTTTAGATTATTAATTGCAATGTTCAGTTCTTTGATACCGAAATTTAGATTTCAAATCGAATGGGCTTGATAAAGACACGTTTTAGTTTAATTGCCGGATGTGAGTTTTGCGATCAGTGTTGAGTAATAACATAGATAGATAATAGAGTGGGAAGTGTTTTAAGGTGAGCAAGATATGAGTAAATAATAGTCGTTAAATTTGTAGGATAAACGCATTATTGGTTTGAAATTAACGAGTCATGACGTCATACCACATAATTGGAAATTCAGGTCTGCCAACCTTAAAAGTCGCACGATATGTTTAATAAAATATAAAGAAAACATCGTTTAATCATAGAAGGGTAACTATATATTCGGAATTCAAAAAAGAACATGTTATAATAGAAAGGGACATTTCTAAATTGTGAAAAGGAATGAAATAGCATTTTGGATACGAGGCTTTCTTTCGATGACGTCATGAAATTTAAAAATTGGAAAGAACGTTTTTTCCTAGCGTGGGTACGCCAGGAAGCGTGATCACTCGCCCAGACCGGTAGCGGACTTGGAGGTGTACACACGTGAGTGCGATTGCTCTGCGAGTATATATATGTATCGAAAGTCGGCATAACTCCCGAAAATGTCAAAAGAGTGAAAAATAAATAATCTACAAAAGTTCTTCTCTACTGGAGCTGGAGTTACGTGTTCACATTTTTCCTTTTATCATTCTGTTGGCAGAGACACAACAAATTATGATGGAGAAATAGAGGCTATATACATTGCTCTCCGACAATTATTAAATCTTCCCTTAAATAAATTTAACAAGGCAGTAATTCTTTCAGATTCTAAAGCTGCAATTCAGGGAATATGTTCAAATACTACAAAGAAGTCAACAAAAATTAGAGAATGCTACAAAATGTTAACACAACTCCAAAAAGTTAATAAGACTGTTCATCTCCAATGGATTCCAGCACACTGTGGAGTCATGGGGAACGAAGCTGCAGACTCACTTGCAAAGAAAGGCACAACAATAAAACAAAATTCTAAATTCAATTTCTCATATTCCTCAATAAAACGCTTGATCATAAAAAATTTTTGTCATTCATATCTACAAGAAATAGAAACAAATGCCAAAGATAAAAAATGGATTACACTACTTTCCAATCCAGATATAATCCCCCAGAGACCAAGGAAAACAGCTGTTGCAGCCTTCCGACTATTGACAAATCATGACTGCTTGGCAAGTCATCTCTACAGAATAGGTATCTCAGCCTCACCAATATGTGTCCTGTGTAACGATCCAGCAGAAATGAATGAAGACCACTTGAAGACCTGTGAAGCATTAAGATCAGAAGAAACTACAGTTCAAAAGTATTGGAAAGCACGAATGCTAATGGCTTCATTGCCAGATGCAGGGCACTAGAAAACAACAACAAAAGTTCTTCTGGGTAATCTATAAAATATACCTACGCATACCCTGGATTAAAGAAAACTCATGTTGAACTAGCCGGAGCAACCAACTTCATTCTGCATCAAGTGGCGATCCAACGTGAACCATCATCCTAATCCGCTACATCTTGCATATTAAAATTTTGAAAAAAGATATTGTATTGAGTGTTAGGATTACATTCTCTTTCTTGTTTCAAATCTTTCTTAAATTGTTTAGGTTCCTTTTTATTATTCCTTGTTACTTTATGTGAATTAGAATAATATTTATTGAATGTTTCGGCTATGGCTGCATCATTTGTTAATATTTTATTGTTGTGTATGATAGGTGTGCTGTTGCTTTCTTTCCTGTCCTTGACATTTTTTATGAACTAATGGGCTTTGTTGCCATCTGTCCTATAATCCATTTTTTCTAAGAAATTATTAAAGTGATTCTTTTTAGCTGTATTAATTTCTTTTTTAGTGAGGCACATTTCTTTTGCCATAATTGTGTATCTGATATGTTTTCGTTTGTTCAGCTGTATTTCTAGCTATATCCCTTTGCTTTTTCAGTTCTTCTAACTGGAGGTTCCAAAAGGGTTTGAAATTTTTTATTCTTCCACGAGGAATATGTTTTTTGCAGTTTCTAGGATGACTTTACAGAAATTTTTGTTCATATTGGTGTGGTTTTTGTAATTATTATGTTGTGTTTTTGTGCTATTGAGATCTTTGTGATCTCAGGGCGTGCTAACGGATGGAATGAAAAATCACACGATGTTTCTTCACCATAATGTATTATTTTATTAACACTTTTTCAATATTTTACATTAAATAATTCCTCTTAGCACCATTCTAAATGATTTAAAACGTTTCCACTTTTTCATTTAGTGGAACTAATGCTTGATGAAAGTCTGGCGAAAGTTCTATGTTCACATGTTATACCAATACGTCCTCATGCCTTGATTACACACACGCGAGTGGGCAGATTATGGCATCACCGCATGGGACACCACCTTTTTCGTATACATCCGTGTATGCGTCCATTAAATAGTTCTTTCATGTTAGGGAAGCGATCCCTAACCATCCTCCCCTACTTTTATTATGGAACACATATAATTCTAATATTTATACATATATATTAAAATCAAATATGAAAATATTTATGACGCCTTTAAACTAACTTAGTTGTTCGTAACAATGAACATTTGTAACACGTTTTCGTCATTTGACCAACACATACCAACATCAAAAAACAAATTACACTTTTAACAAATATTCATATAAACAATTTTCTTTTGGGGTCTTCTAATATTCTGTCTCAATATGATCTGGGTGGTCATGCAGCTGTGAGTTTGTTTGTTCTTTAAATTTATGTTCCAGTTCAGATTTATATGGGGAAATTACAAAATCCTTTTTTCCCACCATTAGTGACAACAAAAACTAAAGTGAAATTAACACAGAATATAACAGCATTAGTATCAAGTCATGGGAAAACTAAAGCGTATTACTATCATTTCAAAATAAATGACAATCCAATGCGTAAGTGCAGCCAAAATGAACAAACTGTAAACCATCTGATTTTTGAGTGCAGTATGTTAGATCAGGAAAGAAAAGAGCTCAAGAAAGCAATAACAATAGCAGGTGGAAATTGGACACTCAGCAAAAATAACTTATACAAAAACATACTAAAAGTTTTAGTAGATTCATAAATAGTATAAATTTTGATAATCTGTAAACACAAATATTAATGGAAATTTTGAACAATGTGTAAATGTGTACTCAAGCATATAGCATTACTTGCTATGTAATGGAATATGCTGTTAAATAAAGATTGTAACAAAAAAAGATAGACACACCTTTTTCTAAAAATGCTCTTTTGGATACAGGGGTCCTCTGGTGAAATCTTGACATTAAATGTTTGGGTGGATTACAATACTTGGTCAAGTACTCACCCTGAATTGGTTATTGCCATGCAGTTGGAGACCACCTGGAATGGGTACGTAATGGCACTTGCAATGAACTGAAACATACAACATACATTATACTGGTGACACATGCGCAGCTGGCTAAGTTACACACTAGCACCATGCCGTACTCACAGTCATAGAGTGAGACACGTATGTCTTCATCTCGTGATCCTCCACCAGGTAAGAATTGATCACAAATGTCAGAGAACTTGCTATGATTAAACTGGCCAACTCTCCCAATATCCTCGGCACCACTCCACTGAAGAAGCCCCATATTCCATTCTGACCATAAATTTCGCCTATTGAAGCAAATATTCCACTGAAACACAAAATTATGTTTAACAGTTAAATGAATTTATTTTACATCATATATTATACAAGGTGTGGCTAGCAAATAACCCCCCACCCTCTATTGATGATCCTGCACAATTACACGTCTTCACTATACTACGCTTTTATCAGAACTGTTGTAAAACATTAACCATTTATCACCCTTGGTTGTGGAGCCATGCACCAACATTAATTTATGGGTGCGAATCTTGGCCATTAACATCTAAGTGAATTAGTAAACTACAAACAAATGAAATGACAAACTTGAAAAAAGTGGAAGTGCAACTAAACGAGATAAATTTGAAAATTTAACCTTTACAACAAATACAAAATAAGCAATTGAGATGGTTTGGCCACATTCAATGAATGGGTGCAGAGAGGACCTTCAAACAGGCTTGTTAAGCTAAAGTGGAGGAGGGAAGGTTGTATTGAAGGGATCTTGGAGGGAAACGGACTGGATATGAATGCAAGAGATTATCTGAAATGGAAGGCTCTTTTAAACACCCCAACACCAGATGGTACAAGAGGATCGACAAAGTAAGGTTGCGGAGCTTAGCAACAATATCTTTTTATTTTTTGTTTTTTGTTTTTTGCACAATTCATGCTTATAATCAATGTTGGTCATCCTCCACATCACTGTACCAAATCATTTTGGATGACACAATGAAACTTACAAAAAAAATCTGATGTGTTGCACTCACATGACTTTCTCTACCCTTGTACTAACCATTCTTACAAACTTGTTCCTCTATCTTCCTGTTAATACAGATAAACATTTGTACAAATTATCTATTTCCTTGCAGGTACAAGGGAAATATGGCAATATACTAGACTTTGAGCGATAGTCAAACATTCTAAAGCTTTCAAATTCCGTTCTCTTTTCACAGTTAACACACACACACACACACACACACACAAAAAAGAATAGCGATGTTCCATTTGACAGAAGTAAAGTTCTCCAAAACTTACACAAATAACGAGGAATATCTCTGAAATGGTTCACTCGACAAAAAAATTTATTTAGACATAAATTGTGTTTTAACAAGATCTGCATTTTTTGTACAGCAAGATTTGGTCTCAAATACGATCTGGAGCTTTCCTGGCATGAACATATTCAGGACGTTCTCAGGCTTTGAGCCAGAAAATGTCTTGAATAGATTTGGTCTATCTCTTACGGTTTACCAGTTATACAAAAGTCATCCAGAGTAAATAGCACTTCATGGGCTATAGCCAGAAAATTCAAAATATGTATTTCATTTGTCATAAAAATATCTCAAACATATAGCATTTTAATCAAAATCCTTAGAGCCATTTTCAAGAAAATCAAAATGTTAAAAAAATGTACCATGTAAAGGATAGTTTAAGGTGAAGCAATTTTCTTCAAAATCTTTGTGTTGCATCCTTGAAAGACATTAAACTTAAATAACAACTTTGGTTTTTAACCGACTTTTCGTTTTTGAATTATGCTGTCCACAGACTGATAGACACAGACCTTTTTCTAAAAATGCTTTTTTTGGATTTAGGGGGTCTCAAAACATATATTTCCAGTGAAATATTGACATCAAATTTTTTGGTGGAATACAATACTTCCTCTACTTTACTAAACGTAGTAGATAAAGTAATAAAAATGTAATGTTTGTATAACAAAAACTTTACATATTTTTGGTGAACATAAAACAAACAATAAATACCAGCATGCAGCAACTATTCCTGTTCTTACTAAACTAAATATTCTGAGCTTACAATTTCCCCTGCAACTGTCACTAGCAGATCACAGCTCACTCTGAACTGTGCTCGTCATCTTCACAATCACTGTCCACTAAACATTTAACTGTCACACTCGGTACTCAGCAGGTCCTTATACAGGTCCTGCACACAATAAGAACGTTTCTTGAAATGGAATATTCTCTGATGCCAGGAAACAAATGCTCTAGAGCCCAGAAGAGCACACAATATTGCTTATTGTCCTCTCAGGGTATATCACTTGGGTCTGTGCCCCGGTGTGGGCATGGTGATGCGGCACTATCGTAACATACCAGACAATCAGGATATTCCTTCAGTACACTACTAGTCAGCCACGATATGAATGCACTCTAAATATATACGTCACAAGTAGGCAGGGTTTCAGAGGTACAGTCGCATACAGAAAACATCACCAATACCGAGATGCTTGCAATGAGGCATGCTAACGGTGTAAACAGAGAGTAACACCAGCAGTTCAAAATTCCTGTCTACAAGACAGTTGGACTGCAAGCAGTGCCAGTGTTGTCACAATATTATATCATATGGTTTCTAGAGTCTCTAATAAACATAATTCATTAATGATATTATTGAAAGTATGATAATTGCTTTGTTTTATGCGGTAATATAAAGTATTACTTTTTTAAAATTTTGCTTATAAATGTAAGATTTTTTATTCATTAACTCATTGTTGCTGGTGTTTATGTTTTGATTTCAATAACAATGAAAGAATTTACATTTAATTCTTACAAATTCAATAACCCGGCTTCTTTTGAGATCAACTTGTAACAATACTACAAAATAAATATTATTGGCAGAGACAAAGAAAACTTCCTGACAATGCAATCGGTGAGGCTAAAATAAAAGGTTATCTCACAAGGCCACCACAATAATGCATAGCTGAAATTACACAAAACGATTGGATAGAAGCATGCAAACACGTGAAAAAAATTTAGGAAGATTTTATGTGCAGACATGGGTTAATGGAAGAAGCAATTGAAGATATAATTATAAACGTAGGTATAGAGAGCAGTGATGATTATAATGATGAAGATTGTGATCATGATGAGCATTATTTCGAGAATATGGATATTGAAGCAGCTTGCAAAGGATGCATTGACACTGACACAGCTGATGAAGAAAACAGTGACACAGATACAGCGACGAAGGACCTGAAACCAACGTTTCCAGACAGGCTGCTTCCGAGAACTAATGTAAAGATAACAGAAGGTGAGTATTGTTTTCATTGTTCGACTGTACATTCCCAGTATCGTCTTTCCCCTCACTTTCCTGCACTGCCTGCAGATCCTAGACTTAAGGTAGTAAACAAACCTGTGGCACCCTGTGAGATATGCACTCATATCTTGGCTGAGTAGTACATTGTTGATCATCTATGCCATACATACAGTCTTAGCCATGCTTGTTGAAGCTTGGGCCAGATGGGACGATACAGCTCATTAGATCTCCCACCTGAAAACCTTGACTGTTGGCTTGCTGGTGGTACCAGGTCTTCATCTGGTCACCCACTGGCATCTCGTGTGCATTGTAAAGACAGTCCTGAGGTTCTCCATGCAGTTGACTACTGGCTCACAAATATCAGGTCACACAGAAGATGCAATTCCCTGCCAAAGACCAAACTAGCTGGCATCATCCTAGTGGTGTCGAATTGGCACCCTGACATCCCAGTTCTGCTGGTTGTAGGCCATGACCTTCCTTAGGTGTTCTTCAAGGGTCTGCTGTCCAATTGCAGGTGGAAAAGCGTGAGTCACTCCAGCACTTCTCTCATCAGGTTTGTGCCCTGATCCTTGTTTAGTTCCAGTTTGTGATCACTGTGGCCTCCTGGTTAGGAACGGTATACACCTCCGCTCACTTGAAGTAGCCTATGACAACCAGCAGATATATGTTGCCCCTCTTGAAGACAGAGAATGGTGGCAAAGTGCTCGAAGGGTTCTCCTTCGTTATACTGCTGCACGCAGCCATGGCTCCTCGTCTGTGGACCATGACTTGTCGCACACATAACATTGATGGCAGCATCTCTCAGCATCCACATATATTACCAACTAGTACTTCTAACGGAGTTGATTGCTTGGTGAACCTCCATCACTTACACAACCTTATCTCAAGGAAGCTAGGGCGCTGATGACCTAGAAGTTGAGCGCCCTTAAACCAAACCAAACCAAATCAAGGAAGCACCAGCATTGTGCTCAATAGGATGCAATGTTCTCCCAGCCTGGCCCAGTTCCTACTTCCACTTCTCCAGCTGTTTGCTCCTCAGGTCTGTGCTATCTCATCCATACATGGACAACTGCAACAAACTGCACTCTTTCACAAGGCATCTGCATTGGAGTGGCTCTTTCCCTTCCAATGTTCCAAGCTGTCTGGTGCTGTAGGTTCTTGAAGCTAACAACCAGTTGAGGGCAGAGTGGTAACGTCAGATGGCATGGCCAACCGTACAGATACCACCTTCGTTAGTGCTGGTAACACTACTGCGTTTCAGCCTTAGGGAGCATTTTACTGTTACTTTTCCTGTCCATCCTGAACCTGCTTCACTGCACACTGCAGAATGCTGACCTAAATGCCTGGAATATGACCTTGGCCTCTTTTGTCCATATGTAAGGCTGGTGTTCCTCTTTCAGATGAATAAGGGGTTTTGCGATGTGGGAGAAGCCTCTGACAAACCAGCAGTAGTAACTGTACATACCCAGAAAACTGTGCAACTTTTAATAAATGATAAATTGAAAAATATGTAGATATTTCTAAATACATTCTGCTCCAACTTATTTGTAATTATGTTAACCACAGGACTAGTTTTGGAGAGAGTTCCTTCCATCATTGAGCTGTTGATCGACTGGTTCAACATCCGGTAGCTGCCTCCCCCTTCTCTCATAGCCTGCCCTGCTGTTCTTCCTATTGGCTAGCTGTAAGACGTCATGTATGATTGGTATGTCGAAATTCATCAGCCGATCTCGATTGTTAATAATGTAAATATTTCCCCACACTGTTAACTCACAATCATTCTTTGCTGCTTTTAAAAGTTGGATATTTAGGTTGATATTACGATTGCAAGACCAAAAGTGGTGAGCTAATTTATTTGTTCCTTTGTATTTGATGTTTCTAATGTGCTCTTTCATTCTGGTTTCCAAATGTTTTTTTTTGTTTTTTGTTTTGCCGATATATATCTTATTATGATCTATTCCACTTCTTTGGCTCATTAACCACAATAATATGAAACTGATGAAAATGAAGTGTTTAAAACAGTGGAGCATATTGATAAATTGACCAATATGTCGATATTTCTAAACACATTCTGCTCCAACTTACTTGTAATTATGTTAATTACAGAATGAAAGAACCTGTCACAAACATCAAATACAAAGAAACAGATAATCAGCTATAGCTCACCACTTTTGGTCTTGCAATCATAATATCAACCTAAATATCCAACTTTTAAAACCGGCAAAAGATTATTGGGAGTTAACAGTGTGAGAAAATATTTAGATCATTAAGGATTGAGATAGGCTGATGAATTTTGACATACCAATCATAGATGATGTCTTACAACTAGCCAATAGGAAGAAGAACATATCAGACGAGAGAAGGGGGAGACAGTTACCTGATGTTGAACCAGTCGATCAACAGCTGAATAATCGAGAGAACCCTCTCCGAAACTTGTCCTGTGATTAACATAATTACAGGTACGTTGCAGCAGAATGCGTTTGGAAATATTGACATATTTTTCAATTTATCAATATGCTCCACCGTTTTAAACACTTAATTTTCATCAGTTTTAATAGTAGTAGCAGTATGGCTTTAGGGCGCTCAACTGCTGTGGACATTAGCACCCAAGCAACACTAAAAGCATAAAAGGGTCAAAACTAAACCAACAGGTCTAAAAATAAAACATTAAAACCGTCACCAATACAGTGTAGGTAACTGCATAGTCCAGCGAAAATGGAAGCACAAGATCACATTGATAGATAAAACAAGTCGCATCAACGGCCCGACAACAAAATATCAATATGCGAGTCAGACACGAGCGCACACTCCGCTACAATGCATAAAACGTAACACAAGCTCTACTGCACCTGTAGTGTCTGCCAGCACCTCAGCCAGGGTGGCTGGCAGACCCAATGAGTCACGCAGCTGACTTCAATTCTGCTGCACCGTCAGAGGCTCATGACAATGAGCACACTTTGTTCCCCTGAACATCATGCCAGGCACCACTCCACCTTGAGAGGGCCTGGTGTAAAAAGGTGCCAAAATCGTCAGAGGGAATGGAAGAGCTAAAACTGCTGCCTTTGCCGCAGAATCGGCAGCCTCATTTCCCTGCAAGTCTACGTGTCCAGGTACCCACACAAAGGAGACTCAAGTGCCAGCAATGGTGAGGATGTGAAGGTGATCCTGGATATGCTGCACCAAGGGATGGCAGCTGTACAGCGTCTGTAGGCTCTCAAGAGCACTTAAAGGATCAGAACAAATAATGCAGCACCAAAAGGTCTGCCGATTAACATATAAAAGACCTTGGTAAATACCAAAATACTCTGCAGCAAAAATCGAGCACTGCGTTAAAAGACGAAATCTAAAATTCTCGCAGCCATGTATAAAAGCACAACCTACTCCCTGATTGTCCTTGGAGACACCAATGTAAATAAAACTACCGGGCCCTAACTGTGCCTGAACATCTAAAAAGGCCAAACAAAGAACTGAATCTGGCATCGACAACTTCGGGATGGACAGCAAAACCAGATCAATGTGCAGTTCCAAACATAGCCACGGGGGAAATCGGGTTTCTTCCTTGGGATATGTCGCCAATAAATCTATGTCCGACAGCCGAAGCAGTGAGCGAAATCGAATGCCAGGAGGGAGCAGGGCCAGGGAGCTCGATGGGTATTGGCGGTCCAAAGTGTTCTATCCACCCAACAAAATTTCTTATACATTTTGCTTCTCTATTGCTATTTAACACTTTATAACTAACACAACATTTTTAAATCTGTTCTCTTTGTACAGACCAATTCCATTTTTGCTTAACTCTACTTAAAAATTTACCTAATTTCCTGACCTCCTTTCTAAAAATCATCTTAAATGCTGTTATCCTATCTCCCTTCTCCGTTTTCTGACCCAGAAATTCTTTCCTCCATACGCCCGTTCCTTGGCACTCAAAGACTAGGTGCTCCAGGTCTTCCTTCTCCCCGCAAATAGGACACAGACTCTGAGGGACACTCTTTCTTAGTCCCCTCAACCTCCATACACCCGTTCCTTGGCACTCAAAGACTACGTGCTCCAGATCTTCCTTCTCCCTGCAAATAGGACACAGACTCTGAGGGACACCCTTTCTTAGTCCCCTCAACCTCCATACACCCGTTCCTTGGCACTCAAAGACTAGGTGCTCCAGGTCTTCCTTACCCCACAAATAGGACACAGACTCTGAGGGATACTCTTTCTTAGTCCCCTCAACCTCCATACACCCGTTCCTTGGCACTCAAAGACTAGGTGCTCCAGGTCTTCCTTACCCCACAAATAGGACACAGACTCTGAGGGACACCCTTTCTTAGTCCCCTCAACCTCCATACGCCCGTTCCTTGGCACTCAAAGACTAGGTGCTCCAGATCTTCCTTCTCCCTGCAAATAGGACACAGACTCTGAGGGACACCCTTTCTTAGTCCCCTCAACCTCCATACGCCCGTTCCTTGGCACTCAAAGACTAGGTGCTCCAGGTCTTCCTTACCCCGCAAATAGGACACAGACTCTGAGGGACACCCTTTCTTAGTCCTCTCAACCTCCATACACCCGTTCCTTGGCACTCAAAGACTACGTGCTCCAGATCTTCCTTCTCCCCGCAAATAGGACACAGACTCTGAGGGACACCCTTTCTTAGTCCCCTCAACCTCCATACACCCGTTCCTTGGCACTCAAAGACTAGGTGCTCCAGGTCTTCCTTACCCCACAAATAGGACACAGACTCTGAGGGACACCCTTTCTTAGTCCTCTCAACCTCCAAACACCAGTTCTTAGCCATGTTATTGCCTCCCTTTGTTCTTTGATTTGTAATCTACCAGGGACCTTTTTTTCCATTATACCATCAAACAGTTTTTGGATTTCTATGTCTTCAAACCTCTTTCTTATTATTTTCCAGAATTTGTTATGATTATTCTCCCCTCTCCTCCAGTAGTCCCCCATCCCATTTACTTCTAGGTTCTTTCGAATACTACTCGTCCATCCAGATTCCCTAAGACTCTTTTCCTGGTATTCTACACACTGCCTTAACAAGTTATTTTTATCCAAATTCAAAATTCTGTACCAATATTTCAGAGCTCTTTCTATAATCATGCCCTTTCTCGACACCCTTCCCGTCTCCATCTGCACTACCTCTCTTGCACCTCACTTGGAAGAGCCAACACTTCCCTGCAAAACATCCTATGAACTGTATCTATGGTTTCCTCCCCTCATTCAATCCCCATATTTCTATACCATAGAGCATTTTTGGTTCCACCACCATATTATAAATTTTTTCTAACCATTTGACCCCAATATTCGGTACTCTGTACTTACAACTTCTTATTGCTGACATAGCTCCTTTCCCCTTTGTCAGAGCTAATTCCTTTTATTTTCCCCACTCCCCACTCTCTAATTTTACTCCTAAATAGATACATTCTCGTAATACTTTATACTCCTTATTCCCCTTTTTCCACTTTTCATGTTTACTCAATTTTGCTCCCTTCTTAAATACAATTATTTGTTTAAGAGGTAGAACCGGAACTTAAAAATTCAATGCCACAACTGGGATTTGAACCACAGACCTTCCGCTTGCCGGGCGGACGCTCTACCACTGAGCTATTGTGACAAACTGCCAGAATGGCATTAAACTCTCAAGCCAGTTCATATTTTTCCTGGTAGAGCGTCCGCCCGGCAAGCGGAAGGTCTGTGGTTCAAATCCCAGTTGTGGCATTGAATTTTTAAGTTCCGGTTCTACCTCTTAAACTTTGCCCACACACGGCTTGTGTGTTTAAAAACACCAACAGTAAGTTTGTTGGCATAAATAAATAATAATTACCATTATTTGTTATTTATTAATGCCAACAAACTTACTGCAACGCTTGCTTCAGACCATTTACTGTAATTGATCCTACTATCAAATCATCAGCGAATAGTAGCCCAGGGATCATGATATTATTTATTGCAGGCATACAACTATTATTCTTGCTTATCCCCAGCAGGATATCATTGATAAATTAAACAGTATAGGACTCAATTTACACCCTTGCCTTAGTCCTTTCCCTTGTGCTATTTCCTGAGAGACTATTCCTTCCCCCACCCTCACACAGAAGGTGTTATCTTTGTACAGTGCCATCAAGGTCTTTACCATCTGTTGACTCAATCCTTTGCATTGCAATTTGTACCTAGTAGTTTTAGATCCACCTTATCATATGCTTTCTCTAAATCTATAAATGCCATGTATAGTTTACCTTGTTTTTCTTTAAGGTATTTATGCACTGGTGTTTTTATTACAAAAATATTATCCACAGCTCTCCTCCCACATCTGAAGCCATTTGAAATTCTGACAAGATATTGTTTTCTATACTATGAGCACGGTCACACCTGGACTTCAGATACGATATATGAGAGGACCAGCTAAGCTTCCGGTCAAACACTCCCTCCCCGAATTCAGAAAGAAATTGGACAGAGCTCAGATATGCATCCCTCAACCACCAGGATAAACCTTTCCACCGACACGGGTCTCCACACACGGCCTACATGTGGGTGGACATTTTGACTGACTCCCTCACCACATAGAGGAGCCTACATCGAGGGAGTCAGTTGACTTGGTGCCCTGAGTGCACCAAACCCATACCTACCGTAGTAGGTTCTGCGGGGGGGGGGGGGTCATCAGTTTTATATGCAACTTTGGTTTATCCTTCAGGTGACAATGCATCACAGACTGATCCTTCTCTGGATCTGTGGCCATCCCTGTTGGTGAGTCTACACAGCCCAAGTAGCACATCTTTCTTGCTGAAGAGTTGGCACTTCTTTGCATTCAGCTTCATGTTGGCTGCCTGTACTCCCCGTAGATGCACTTGCTCCTCAAGAAGATTTCTGAAGGTACTGCCAATGATTATGTCCATTAGTCATCGGTGCTGGAAGATGGCTGGCACATTGCAGAGACTAGAGGGCATAACCATGATTAGCCAAAGTTCCTGGCCCATAGAGGATGGTGGTGTTCTTCTCTCTAGGGTCTAGGGCCACCTGCCAGTATGTGATTTCAAGTCCAAGATTAAAGACTACTAAGTACCTGCAAGAGTGTTCATTGTGTCATTAATCCGGAATAAGGGAAAGCAGTCTCCTTATGAGTGACAGTGTTCAGCTTCCTATAGTCCATGTAGAAGCTTAGTTCACCTTTCTTCTTCACCAGGACTACAGGGGAACACCATGGGCTTTTGGATTCTTCGATGATCACTCTGGATCTCATGTTCTGCAGCATGCCCTATGTTCATGTACTTTGGGAGAGGAACATGTCTTGGTGGTTACCGGATAGGTCGGACATATCTGGTTGTGGAGCACTCAGTCAGTGCAGCCTGGCTGAAGATTGATAGTAGGTATCAGACTCTCTGCAGCTGAGCTGCAAGTAGATGGTCAGCTGCCCTTTCCAATGAACCTTCCAGCTGGGCTCTCAGGTTTTGTGATGGTCCTGGCTCCATGAGTTTATCACATGACCTAATCCAGCTCCGTTCTGGCCTTTATGTCCTGATCTTAGCAGCTTCATAGGCACTTCCTTCCAGTGAGGTATCTTGGATGCTTATTTGGGCTCCTGAACATCACTTCATCTCTGCTGAGTCGCAAGAACCTCCTGCCAATGTCAACCATCAGACATCCAGTCCTAGAATCACTTCCTCAGCCACTCTTGCGACGAACACCAAGGTCAATTCCAACAAGGCCTCCTTCTCCATAGATATGTCACCCAATGCTGTTACTAGCTGGTATGGCTGATTGGGTTTCCCAGATGGCAACCCTTTTGCCACAACAGGTCTGATCACTGTCATGGTTGCACCCCTATCTACCAGTATCTGGTACCATCTCCCATCCATCTGCAACGAGCTGTGAGATGTCCTTTTGCATTAGAATGTGCAGTGTCACTCGAGGGGCTGTTGATGAAGGCCCAGACGTGCCCCCATCATGCCAGCACTCACTTGTTTCCTGCCTGCTTGTTGGCCAGGTGTGGACAGTGCTTCACTAGGCCCAGTTCCGGACACACCACCAGAAAATCTTCATGGACGTCTCTGGGTCGATCCTCTGTCCCTGTCATGTCAGAGGCTGCATATCCCATTGACGAAGCAATACAGCAACAGTTTGTAAACTTAGCAGCCTCTTATACAGGTCCTGCATACAATAAGTAAGTTTCTGGAAATGGAATATTCACCAATGCCAGAAAACAAGGGCTCAGGAGCCCAGAATGGTACACAATAGCCATTGTTGCCATACAATCTGTCCTGTGAGGAGACAGGTCAGTAATGCAGGTTTGTACCCATCTGTGGGCGCAGTTTCATTATAAACAAAATTGTCAAACAAACTGTTTCCATATCAAGCAATCCTTTTATTACAAATTGTTCATGCAAATAAGACAACTGCCTTTTATAAAAGATAAAAAGTTAGCATTTAAAATGTTTGTCGATAACACCACATCCTATACAATAATGGGTGTAAATATTGTTTCTTAAACATTTTTCTTTCAAACATATTACATTTGACATGTCCAAGCATGTTTTTTGTATAAGTAAAAGGCACTCACTTGTACTTTGTTTCTCCTCCAACAAACTGCCCCATCATACGAACTGCTATCACTGTGAATGGTTGGCTAGCTACTATTGCTACAGTACGGGCAACCATGTCCCTCGTCAACTCACGGTTGAAGCGAGTTCTCCTGTAAAACAAAACACTTCCTTACAGTATAATGTAAGCCTTGTTATAATACCTACATCCATCTCACTTGACCAAATCTCACCTCTCGGCATCAGTTTCTTCATCTTTCCTTTCAGGCTCGTTGGGATCCTTGAGCGTATCATAAACTGCTTGATACGCAACATTGCTAATGCTTATTCCCATCAGTTTGGGTCCCAAGCCTCTGTAGCAGCCTGCGATGCCATCCACTCGCTTTATGTACGCCACTGCAATGCCATTACAAAGCTAAACTAAGTACAACAAATACAACTTCACTCATGTCAAACACATTATTGTTACTGCACACATTTAAGTACATCTCTTTTTTAATTTCTCTACTACGTATAGCAAGTAGAGGAAGTACTGTATCCCACCCAAATATTTGATGTTGAGATTTCAGTGCAAATGTATGTTTTGAGGCTCCTTGAATCCAAAAATAGCATTTTTAGAAAACGGTCCCCGCGCGTGTGTGCGTGTGCGTGTGCGTGCGTGTGTGTGTGTGTCTGTGTGTGTGTGTGTGTCTGTGTGTGTGTCTGTGTGTGTGTGCGTGCGTGTGTGTAAGTTATATGTCTTTCAATGATGCGACACAAAGATTCAGAAGAAAATTCCTCCACCCCAAACTACCCTTTACGTGGAAAACTTCAGGAAAATGTTGATTTTCTTGAAAATGGCTCATGATTTTGATTAAAATGCCATATGTTTAAGATATTTTTATGGTAAAGAAAATGTATATTTTGAATCTTCTGGCTATGACCCCTGTAGTCCTATTTATTCTTAATGACTTTTGTACAACTGGTAAACTGTAAGAGATAGACCAAATGCTACTGTATAAAAATGTAGATCTTGCTAAAACACACAATTTATGTCCAAATGAATTTTGTTTTGGAATGAACTATTTTGGAGATATTCCTTGTTATTTGTGCGAGTTTTGGAATACTTAAACTTTCCTCAAATGGAAGAACTTTATTCAGTTTTTTATATCTTAGCCATGTAAAGAGAATGGAATTTCAAAGCTTTAAAAGATTTGACTCGCTTAAAGTCTACTGTACTCTCACGTTCCCCTTGTACCTACAAGGAAATACAAAATAAGATAATTTCTGCATATGTTTATGTCAACTAACACAAAGAAGATAGTCGGTCTGGATGGCTCAGTTGGTTAGACACCTACTGATGCCAAGGTCGTGGATTCAAATCTGGCCCAGACCAATGATTTTTAAGCATGCTTAGAAACGACAGCTCCATGTGAGTAGATTTACTGGCATGTAAAAGAACTTCTGCGGGACAAAATTCTGGCACACAGTCGATGCTGATGTGATCCTAGCAATTAACAGCATCGTTAATCAACAAAATAATTTTTAAAAAACGAAGAAGATATAACAATGAGTTTGTAAGAATGGTTGGTACAAGAGTAGAGAAAGTTTGCAAACATTTACATGGGAAGTATTTTGGAGAAATTATAAAATACTAAGAGCCCTAAACAGACACACACACAAAACTCCAGGAAAATAACATGTAATACATTCAAAATACTTTCTCAGCTAATTGTAAACTGAAATATATTCATTATAAATAATACCTATTATTAACCAGAGTTTCATGACTTAATAAATTGTGTAGGCTTCAGCGGGCGGTGTCCATTGTATCTGAGTCTTCCGGAGAAGGCTGCATCTTCTTTATAATGAATGCGACGTTTCGCCTCTTCAGGTTTCACTCAATGACGGGACCTACAAAACTGTGATGACCAGAGAGAGAACCAAGCAGATGCTTCCTTATTTACACCCTGGCAGTGGTCGGCATGTTTCAATTGGCTGATGATCCCACAATCAGCGCAATGCCTCTTCAAACACGCCCACCATTGCCATAGTATAAATAAGGTAGCATCTGCTTGGTTCTCTCTCTTTGGTCAGCACAATTTAGTAGGTCCCATCGATATTCACTATAAAGAAGATGTGGCCTTCCCTGGAAGACTCAGATAAGATGAGCTTCTTGACTTATCAGCCACTTGATATGAGTGAAGTCACTCAGTCTTTCAATATCTTTTATTGATAAGAGGTTTTCATATAGCACTTCTCTGGTTACCAGGTGTGTAATATCTACAATTGGCCCTATTAAGCTCCATGTTCAACATCAGAAATGAATAATCAATAAATAAATGGCCATCTGAGCTCATAGTCTTCTTTAAAGTATTCCTGCCCCAGGTATGCTCAGTCGAAAGCTGTTGTCCCTTTTACAATGATTTGATTTTAATTTAACTTCAATTGCCTTTTTTATGAGCTTCTCATAATGTTTGTTACTAAGGTGTAAAACCACGACCTCATCTCACAAATTTTGTGATAATTTTCAAGACTGTGCAGTGCTATTGTCGATTTCTCTGTATTTGTCAGATCTCTTTTCAATCGTATGACCTGTGTCCTTCCACATGTCTAGGACACTTCTACTGGTATGTGGATGACACATTTGTGATTTGGCAGCATGGGAAGTAACCTCTATAAGCCTTCCTCTCGCACACCAATAGCATTCATCAAAAAGTTAACTTCACTATCGAAATTGAAAATCTAAGTTCACTTTCATTTTTGGCCATCTGAATTTATAAAAAACAAGATGGCACATTAATGCACAATGTATACACAAAAATTAGCCATACAAATCGCTATCTTGACGTGGGTAGATATCACCATTCAATCCAGAAGGAAACCATCCTCACCGCCATGTTTCATCAAGTTTATGAAATTCAACACAAAGACCACTTATCCCATTAAAGAAATTATTTTACAAATACATTTAACAAGAATGCCTAAACAAAAAGACATTCATCAAGCACACCACAGAGCTAAGAATAACAGAAACCGCTTCATCCACGATCACAATGCAGCAATACAGCCATCGGTGGAAAATCTGCACGAAAGACATTTATTTCTTTCTATAGTACACTCTTGAATAAAATTATGCAGATACTCATAAACATAACATTAAACCAATTATACAGCCTCCAAAAACAGCTTACACAGTATATGAGACTGGATAGCAAGAGCTCTTTATTTAAAACACCTGGAACTTACAAGTTACTTTCCAATGAAGTCCTAAATGACTGCTATCTTACCACTTACATAGGGGACAGTTGACCACATGATCATCTGTATCTATAGTAACTTACCCTAGGTAATACTTGTCCATGTCATGAGCGATATGTATAGTAAGAAGTGAACCAGTCAGGGAAGGGAAAGAGGGCATCAGTCAGGGGTTAGCTGCTGTCTAAGGCTGATGTTAGTGGGGAGAAGTGGACCAGACAGTCAGGGAAGGGAAAGAGGGCATCAGTCAGGGGTTAGCTGCTGTCTAAGGCTGATGTTAGTGGGGAGAAGTGGACCAGACAGTCAGGGAAGGGAAAGAGGGCATCAGTCAGGGGTTAGCTGCTGTCTAAGGCTGATGTTAGTGGGGAGAAGTGAACCAGACAGTCAGGGAAGGGAAAGAGGGCATCAGTCAGGGGTTAGCTGCTGTCTCATGCTGATGTTAGTGGGGAGAAGTGAACCAGACAGTCAGGGAAGGCAAAGAGGGCATCAGTCAGGGCTTAGCTGCAGTCTCATGCTGATGTTAGTGGGGAGAAGTGAACCAGACAGTCAGGGAAGGGAAAGAGGGCATCAGTCAGGGGTTAGCTGCTGTCTCATGCTGATGTTAGTGGGGAGAAGTGAACCAGACAGTCAGGGAAGGCAAAGAGGGCATCAGTCAGGGGTTAGCTGCTGTCTCATGCTGATGTTAGTGGGGAGAAGTGAACCAGACAGTCAGGGAAGGGAAAGAGGGCATCAGTCAGGGGTTAGCTGCTGTCTAAGGCTGATGTTAGTGGGGAGAAGTGAACCAGACAGTCAGGGAAGGGAAAGAGGGCATCAGTCAGGGGTTAGCTGCTGTCTAAGGCTGATGTTAGTGGGGAGAAGTGGACCAGACAGTCAGGGGTTAGCTGCTGTCTAAGGCTGATGTTAGTGGGGAGAAGTGGACCAGACAGTCAGGGGTTAGCTGCTGTCTAAGGCTGATGTTAGTGGGGAGAAGTGAACCAGACAGCCAGGGAAGGGAAAGAGGGCATCAGTCAGGGGTTAGCTGCTGTCTAAGGCTGATGTTAGTGGGGAGAAGTGGACCAGACAGTCAGGGGTTAGCTGCTGTCTAAGGCTGATGTTAGTGGGGAGAAGTGGACCAGACAGTCAGGGGTTAGCTGCTGTCTAAGGCTGATGTTAGTGGGGAGAAGTGAACCAGACAGTCAGGGAAGGGAAAGAGGGCATCAGTCAGGGGTTAGCTGCTGTCTAAGGCTGATGTTAGTGGGGAGAAGTGGACCAGACAGTCAGGGGTTAGCTGCTGTCTAAGGCTGATGTTAGTGGGGAGAAGTGGACCAGACAGTCAGGGAAGGGAAAGAGGGCATCAGTCAGGGGTTAGCTGCTGTCTCATGCTGATGTTAGTGGGGAGAAGTGGACCAGACAGTCAGGGAAGGGAAAGAGGGCATCAGTCAGGGGTTAGCTGCTGTCTAAGGCTGATGTTAGTGGGGAGAAGTGGACCAGACAGTCAGGGAAGGGAAAGAGGGCATCAGTCAGGGGTTACCTGCTGTCTCAGGTTGATGTTAGTGGGGAGAAGTGGACCAGACAGTCAGGGAAGGGAAAGAGGGCATCAGTCAGGGGTTAGCTGCTGTCTCATGCTGATGTTAGTGGGGAGAAGTGGACCAGACAGTCAGGGAAGGGAAAGAGGGCATCAGTCAGGGGTTACCTGCTGTCTCATGCTGATGTTAGTGGGGAGAAGTGAACCAGACAGTCAGGGAAGGGAAAGAGGGCATCAGTCAGGGGTTAGCTGCTGTCTAAGGCTGATGTTAGTGGGGAGAAGTGGACCAGACAGTCAGGGAAGGGAAAGAGGGCATCAGTCAGGGGTTAGCTGTTGTCTAAGGCTGATGTTAGTGGGGAGAAGTGGACCAGACAGTCAGGGAAGGGAAAGAGGGCATCAGTCAGGGGTTACCTGCTGTCTCAGGCTGATGTTAGTGGGGAGAAGTGGACCAGACAGTCAGGGAAGGGAAAGAGGGCATCAGTCAGGGGTTAGCTGCTGTCTAAGGCTGATGTTAGTGGGGAGAAGTGGACCAGACAGTCAGGGAAGGGAAAGAGGGCATCAGTCAGGGGTTAGCTGCTGTCTCATGCTGATGTTAGTGGGGAGAAGTGGACCAGACAGTCAGGGGTTAGCTGCTGTCTCATGCTGATGTTAGTGGGGAGAAGTGGACCAGACAGTCAGGGGTTAGCTGCTGTCTCATGCTGATGTTAGTGGGGAGAAGTGGACCAGACAGTCAGAGAAGGGAAAGAGGGCATCAGTCAGGGGTTAGCTGCTGTCTCATGCTGCTGTTAGTGGGGAGAAGTGGACCAGACAGTCAGGGGTTAGATGCTGTCTCATGCTGCTGTTAGTGGGGAGAAGTGAACCAGTCAGTCAGGGAAGGGAAAGAGGGCATCAGTCAGGGGTTACCTGCTGTCTCATGCTGATGTTAGTGGGGTGAAGTGGACCAGACAGTCAGGGGTTAGCTGCTGTCTCATGCTGCTGTTAGTGGGGAGAAGTGAACCAGTCAGTCAGGGAAGGGAAAGAGGGCATCAGTCAGGGGTTACCTGCTGTCTCATGCTGATGTTAGTGGGGAGAAGTGAACCAGACAGTCAGGGAAGGGAAAGAGGGCATCAGTCAGGGGTTAGCTGCTGTCTCATGCTGATGTTAGTGGGGAGAAGTGGACCAGACAGTCAGGGAAGGGAAAGAGGGCATCAGTCAGGGGTTAGCTGCTGTCTCATGCTGATGTTAGTGGGGAGAAGTGAACCAGACAGTCAGGGAAGGGAAAGAGGGCATCAGTCAGGGGTTAGCTGCTGTCTCATGCTGCTGTTAGTGGGGTGAAGTGAACCAGACAGTCAGGGAAGGGAAAGAGGGCATCAGTCAGGGGTTAGCTGCTGTCTCATGCTGATGTTAGTGGGGAGAAGTGAACCAGACAGTCAGGGAAGGGAAAGAGGGCATCAGTCAGGGGTTAGCTGCTGTCTCATGCTGATGTTAGTGGGGAGAAGTGAACCAGACAGTCAGGGAAGGGAAAGAGGGCATCAGTCAGGGGTTACCTGCAGTCTCATGCTGATGTTAGTGGGGTGAAGTGGACCAGACAGTCAGGGAAGGGAAAGAGGGCATCAGTCAGGGGTTACCTGCTGTCTCATGCTGATGTTAGTGGGGTGAAGTGAACCAGACAGTCAGGGAAGGGAAAGAGGGCATCAGTCAGGGGTTAGCTGCTGTCTCAGGCTGATGTTAGTGGGGAGAAGTGAACCAGTCAGTCAGGGAAGGGAAAGAGGGCATCAGTCAGGGGTTACCTGCTGTCTCAGGCTGATGTTAGTGGGGAGAAGTGAACCAGACAGTCAGGGAAGGGAAAGAGGGCATCAGTCAGGGGTTAGCTGCTGTCTCATGCTGCTATTAGTGGGGTGAAGTGGACCAGACAGACAGGGAAGGGAAAGAGAGCATCAGTCAGGGGTTAGCTGCTGTCTCATGCTGATGTTAGTGGGGAGAAGTGTACCAGACAGTCAGGGGTTAGCTGCTGTCTCATGCTGATGTTAGTGGGGAGAAGTGGACCAGTCAGTCAGGGAAGGGAAAGAGGGCATCAGTCAGGGGTTAGCTGCTGTCTCATGCTGCTGTTAGTGGGGAGAAGTGGACCAGTCAGTCAGGGAAGGGAAAGAGGGCATCAGTCAGGGGTTAGCTGCAGTCTCATGCTGCTGTTAGTGGGGAGAAGTGAACCAGTCAGTCAGGGAAGGGAAAGAGGGCATCAGTCAGGGGTTAGCTGCTGTCTCATGCTGATGTTAGTGGGGAGAAGTGAACCAGACAGTCAGGGAAGGGAAAGAGGGCATCAGTCAGGGGTTAGCTGCTGTCTCATGCTGATGTTAGTGGGGAGAAGTGGACCAGACAGACAGGGGTTAGCTGCTGTCTCATGCTGCTGTTAGTGGGGAGAAGTGGACCAGACAGTCAGGGAAGGGAAAGAGGGCATCAGTCAGGGGTTAGCTGCTGTCTCATGCTGATGTTAGTGGGGAGAAGTGAACCAGTCAGTCAGGGAAGGGAAAGAGGGCATCAGTCAGGGGTTAGCTGCTGTCTCATGCTGCTGTTAGTGGGGAGAAGTGGACCAGTCAGTCAGGGAAGGGAAAGAGGGCATCAGTCAGGGGTTAGCTGCTGTCTCATGCTGATGTTAGTGGGGAGAAGTGGACCAGACAGTCAGGGAAGGGAAAGAGGGCATCAGTCAGGGGTTAGCTGCTGTCTCATGCTGCTGTTAGTGGGGAGAAGTGGACCAGACAGTCAGGGAAGGGAAAGAGGGCATCAGTCAGGGGTTACCTGCTGTCTCAGGCTGATGTTAGTGGGGAGAAGTGGACCAGACAGTCAGGGAAGGGAAAGAGGGCATCAGTCAGGGGTTAGCTGCAGTCTCATGCTGCTGTTAGTGGGGTGAAGTGGACCAGATAGTCAGGGAAGGGAAAGAGGGCATCAGTCAGGGGTTAGCTGCTGTCTCATGCTGATGTTAGTGGGGAGAAGTGGACCAGTCAGTCAGGGAAGGGATAGAGGGCATCAGTCAGGGGTTACCTGCTGTCTCATGCTGATGTTAGTGGGGAGAAGTGGACCAGACAGTCAGGGAAGGGAAAGAGGGCATCAGTCAGGGGTTAGCTGCTGTCTCATGCTGATGTTAGTGGGGAGAAGTGAACCAGACAGTCAGGGAAGGGAAAGAGGGCATCAGTCAGGGGTTAGCTGCTGTCTCATGCTGATGTTAGTGGGGAGAAGTGAACCAGACAGTCAGGGAAGGGAAAGAGGGCATCAGTCAGGGGTTACCTGCTGTCTCATGCTGATGTTAGTGGGGAGAAGTGAACCAGACAGTCAGGGAAGGGAAAGAGGGCATCAGTCAGGGGTTAGCTGCAGTCTCATGCTGCTGTTAGTGGGGTGAAGTGAACCAGACAGTCAGGGAAGGGAAAGAGGGCATCAGTCAGGGGTTAGCTGCTGTCTCATGCTGATGTTAGTGGGGAGAAGTGGACCAGTCAGTCAGGGAAGGGATAGAGGGCATCAGTCAGGGGTTACCTGCTGTCTCATGCTGATGTTAGTGGGGAGAAGTGGACCAGACAGTCAGGGGTTAGCTGCTGTCTCATGCTGATGTTAGTGGGGAGAAGTGGACCAGACAGTCAGGGGTTAGCTGCAGTCTCATGCTGATGTTAGTGGGGAGAAGTGGACCAGTCAGTCAGGGAAGGGAAAGAGGGCATCAGTCAGGGGTTACCTGCTGTCTCATGCTGATGTTAGTGGGGAGAAGTGGACCAGACAGACAGGGAAGGGAAAGAGAGCATCAGTCAGGGGTTAGCTGCTGTCTCATGCTGATGTTAGTGGGGAGAAGTGGACCAGACAGACAGGGAAGGGAAAGAGAGCATCAGTCAGGGGTTAGCTGCTGTCTCATGCTGATGTTAGTGGGGAGAAGTGGACCAGACAGTCAGGGGTTAGCTGCAGTCTCATGCTGATGTTAGTGGGGAGAAGTGGACCAGTCAGTCAGGGAAGGGAAAGAGGGCATCAGTCAGGGGTTAGCTGCTGTCTCATGCTGCTGTTAGTGGGGAGAAGTGAACCAGTCAGTCAGGGAAGGGAAAGAGGGCATCAGTCAGGGGTTAGCTGCTGTCTCATGCTGCTGTTAGTGGGGAGAAGTGGACCAGTCAGTCAGGGAAGGGAAAGAGGGCATCAGTCAGGGGTTAGCTGCTGTCTCATGCTGCTGTTAGTGGGGAGAAGTGGACCAGACAGTCAGGGGTTAGCTGCTGTCTCATGCTGATGTTAGTGGGGAGAAGTGGACCAGACAGTCAGGGGTTAGCTGCTGTCTCATGCTGATGTTAGTGGGGAGAAGTGGACCAGACAGTCAGGGAAGGGAAAGAGGGCATCAGTCAGGGGTTAGCTGCTGTCTCATGCTGATGTTAGTGGGGAGAAGTGAACCAGACAGTCAGGGAAGGGAAAGAGGGCATCAGTCAGGGGTTAGCTGCAGTCTCATGCTGATGTTAGTGGGGAGAAGTGGACCAGACAGTCAGGGAAGGGAAAGAGGGCATCAGTCAGGGGTTAGCTGCTGTCTCATGCTGCTGTTAGTGGGGAGAAGTGGACCAGTCAGTCAGGGAAGGGAAAGAGGGCATCAGTCAGGGGTTACCTGCTGTCTCATGCTGATGTTAGTGGGGAGAAGTGGACCAGACAGTCAGGGGTTAGATGCTGTCTCATGCTGATGTTAGTGGGGTGAGAAGTGGACCAGACAGATGATGTGCTTGGTTGTCTAAAACATAAAGTTTAAGATTTTTAAAAATCACCTTAATCTCTATAGACTTTTCTATCACTTTTCAAGGGTCTCCGTCTCTTTGCACACATTTTTGTTATTGTTTTGCAAGTTTCAAAATACCTGTACAACAGAACTCTGTTCCAGCTGCCCAAAGTAGCAGACACGCTGCTTTGTGAATATTCTCCACCATCTCATAGCATTGGCCTCATATCTGAAACGATGATAGTTGAGGGAGAAAGTGGAACACAAATGTTTTCCAATGTGTTCCTGTTGTAGGATGATGTTTCCAGGATATTTATCACACAATGGAGTTTCAAAATTGTCTAGATATAGCGGGTAGGTTTAACTTTCAGTAAGACCCTTGTATAAGGGATAAAGTCAATACTATTCAAGTTACTTACCATATTGGAATACATTGGGGAGGGCAAGCGCAGGTTTTCCAAAGAACGTTTTCGTTGGGTAAGGAGCAACTGGTTCATGTCCAATCTGAAACATTTGTCACAATAAGGTTGGTCAGATGTCAAATTTTCATGACCTCTCTGGCACAGGTACAGTGAAACCAATTATTGCATTTTGGAAATACAGTAAAATCTCAATAATCCTGACTAACCTGTTAAACTGGACACAGATTCTAAAATAAAAACTGAGGCAACAGTTGGGAATTTTAATGTATCTGATAAATAAAAATAAAGTGCAACACGTGGAACATTTGTTTAAACACATGGCCACATTACAAGGAATTGCCTGTCCTGCCCAGTTTTGTATTTTCTCCAGAAGCTGGCTAATCCATTGATATGCTGTGTGACACACTCTTGTTGAGAAGTTAGAGCCATAAACTGGCAAAGCAAAAACTCTATGACATTACAGCAAAGTCCAAACAAATCTGTAAGAAAACCAATTCTGTGATTCTCGGCTAGGAATGCCACTAAACTTTAAAAACTGAAATACTATGCAATAACTGTAGTTGAGGAAAAGTAATAATCTGAGGAGTTAATGGGTGCTGGATAATATTAACATTACAAAGTGGAGATAATTTCCAACTTCTATGAA
The DNA here is from genome assembly GCA_030765045.1 of Tenodera sinensis. Classification (NCBI taxonomy): domain Eukaryota; kingdom Metazoa; phylum Arthropoda; class Insecta; order Mantodea; family Mantidae; genus Tenodera; species Tenodera sinensis. The sequence continues at coordinate 181,134,478 of CM060966.1, forward strand.
GCTAATATAGTTATAGTTAGCATGCACTTGAATATCTGACTCAAACAGCATGCCTCCTGACTATTAGGTACGTATATCTCCTCCAGGCTTGTAGGTTTTGGTCTAGAAGGCATCAAAGACAGGTACAGCACTTGGCATCTTCAGGGTGAGGTGATACATTTGAATGTGGAAGCCATAACTGTGGAGGTGGGCAGGGCTTCTTGTGCTATCTAAAGTGCTGATTGGCTCACATCGGTTAGCGGGGTGGGTGTAGGTGTAGGCGAGGTTTCATTACATCTGTTGTTTTTGTCTAAAAGGTAGCTTTTCTAAGACGGGTATTCAGGGTTTTTGTACAGAGGACTTCTTTCCAGCTGAAGTGGTTTTTGTGTTTATAAATTTCTATGGCCTCCCTTTGTTAACTGTTGAGAACAAGACTGGGTTTCTTTCAACTGGAAAGAAGAGCCCTCCGTGTACAGAAAGCCTGGATACCCAGGCTACCATGCAAAACCTCCAGCCATAAATCCATTGGAATTGGTGTTGGACAAATTCCACAAGCTCCTCAGTTAATGCAAAGAAGAAGGCACCATATCTCCCATCATTGGCGCATACTGTCATCTCCACCTCACTGTGCAGAGACTTTGCAGGCTATTCCAAAACCAAAATGTGCTGTGTGTGTAGATAGACTGCACCACAGGGAGCAGGACTACCAACATATTCCATGTTAGACAAGCTCCCCAACTTCATCCAGCTGATCCTCCACTTTGTGCAGTGGTAATAATGTGTTCAAGGCCGAAGGACATCCTTTCTCACAGGTCTGTGATGTCAGATGCTAGCAGCACAGAATTGTCGACAGACTGTCTCAGCACCCACTGGGGGATTTAGACTTCTGGTTATTCTTGTCACTGGAACGACCTCTAGAATAGCTCTGCTGTGGTCTTCTCTGGACTTCCTTACTTAAGGCCATCTACACTTTCCTCCCATAACTAAACAGTCACATCTGCTTGGCATATTTGGGCCACTATGCAGCCACAGTCACATGGTCTACGAGTTTTGGTTGAGTGTGGGCTCCCATACTATACAATTGATACTGCTTTACATGCCACATTTCTCATTGGGTGATTGCTAGCCCACAGACTGATACAAAGCAATAACATCTTGCACATAATACCAAGCTCCTCTGACATCACCCTACCTATCAGTTAACCTTTAATTCTCCAAAGAGCAAGGAAGAATTAAAGGCAAACATAAAGGAGGAAAGTTAACCTTCGAAACACGTTCCGGAAAATTATGTTGTAAGTGTTGTTCAGTGTTATTAATTGACTCACCTTTCAAATTAAATTAATTACAACAACACTGTTTTCAAACTTCTATTAAAGGAAGATAGATAAATGGCTTCTCTTTGAATGAAATAGTAAACTATGTTATTTTCTTAATTTGACTGAGAATAAACATTGAGTGTAATTTGATTATATTGCTTCTAAACTCTTAGTGCACAAAAAGTCAAGTAGAGAAGTAATTTGGGAATATCCCAAATATTCCAGTCATGGATCGCTCAACTTCCTTGGGAATAAGATACTCACATGTTTCTAGCGCATGAATTTCAAGCACCTGAGATAGCCTAAAAGCAGTTCTCCTGAGCAACAAACATATTAATGTGCAGATACTGCAGTAGCTCTTTGGTAAAGCACTGTGTCATATGCTTCATATTATTTCCACTGAAGGTAAAATATGTTATTAACCTGTTTGGGTGCTATTTAACACTAGAGTTGTGTGATTTTAAATTATTTCATTACTATCACCATCATTTTATCCATAACATTTATTTGTCAACAGCAAAAAATCAATATCATGATGTAATTTAATTATAACTATTTAAACATAATATACTTGGAATAACTGCTAAGAAAAAGAGAGCATTCTAACAGCAATTATTATCTTGGTTATTATGCAGAAAACTGGCCAGTCAAGAAAATGAATGGAATACAGTGAAATCAATATATTTTGTACTCCTGATTATGATTTTGAAAATTGAATTTGGCAGTCAGGCTTCATTTTTTATTTATGAGCAAATTCTGTACATGTACTGCAACGGTTTTATTTTGCCAATGTGGCAAATATTTAGCTAGTGAATATCTATAAATGACCTGGTGCTTGGCTGACCACCTGCTTCCAGGTCTTCACTGTCTGGCCCATAGGTTCCTCCTGGCTCCCCGACAGGCATCTGACCCTAGGAGGTGTAGGGAGGGTAATCAGATGAAGAAGAACAAAATCTATAAATGAAAATTATATAATTTTTTTTTATTGTCTATAGACTTGTATACAAGTTTCAGACATTACCATCAAAATTTAATATTCACATTTACAATCAGTCAACAAATTTACAGTTCATCCAGAGAATACACACATTTTTTAATCAAATAAGTTTTTGAATAAATTTTAAGTTAGATTTTCCTAGTTTTGATCTCTAGAGGTAATTTCTAGTAAAGTTGTTCCTCTTACATTTATATCCTTAAATACAATTTGCTTATTATATGTATATCTATGGTAATTTATGCTACTTCTTGTACTATACCCATGAATATTAATAATAATGGTTTATCCATCTGTAGATATGAATTGCATGTTCTACACATTTACAATTACGTGTAAATGTTACTCTTAGTTGTGTCTACAATTAATATACAGAGAGATCCAAAAGCATAAGAATTGCTGCACAGTATTCTTCCACTGCACTGACAGAAACACAATAACAGCAGTTGATGTACACAAGGTCACGTGTTTTTCTCTGCTCTGAAAGTGCAGTAGAGAGCTGACGGTGATATCACGTGGCTGAATTATTACCAGTGAGCTTTATTATTTTGTCTTATACTTAGTCACAAAGTGAATTATGGCTCAGCATTTGTTTTCTACTACACTTTTCTGATTCGTATGTGTTAACTCATTCAGCTCACCAAATGAAAGTGTGACTTGCAGAAAGATTTCCAGGTATGAAAGTTCCAGGCCATACAACAATTCATAAACTTTATCATAAATTTCAGGCCACAGGAAGTGTTGAGGCTCAGAAATCTAAAAGACAGTGTACGGTTCTTAACGAAGAAAAATTAAACAACATTGGTCATTGGAGAATTCCTCCCAAAAATCGCTTAGGTGTCTTTCACTACAAGCAGGCATTTCTTATGGCTCTTTGCAAAGAGCTACTAAATTGCTGAAGTTAAAACCATATAAAATAATTGTGGCACATGCTCTTTAACCAGGTGATTCGTAATTAGGTGCACACTTTGTGAGTGGACTCTCAATGGTGTTTGCAACGACAAAATTAACCCACATTTAATATTTTTCACAGACAAGGCTTGGTTCCACCTTCATGAATCTCTGTGTACATAAAATAATCGTTATTGGAGCTCTATGAAACCTAATTTTGTTAATGAAATACCCCTTCATAATGAAAAAAATTGGTGTATGGTGCACCATTAGCGGAGAAATAGTTATAGGCCTATTTTTTTTGAGTTAACAGTTGACGCTTATTCATATGTGAATACACTTTTGGCCCCCTTGTTTAGAGAATTAACTGACAGGGAGAGTGATCTTGCCTTTTTTCAACAAGACTCTGCAACAACTCATACAGCCAATTTTCCGATGAGAACAATTGAAAAAGTATTTCAGGACAGAATTATTAGTAGAGATTTGTGGCCCACTCGGACCCGTGACCAAACCCCCTGCAATTTCTATCTCTGTGCTAACTTAAAGCATAAAGTGTGCAAGACAAACCCACACACCCTGGAAGAATTAAAACAAAATATTTGCCTGGAAATTGCCAGCATTTCTCAACATGAACTACAAGTGATGGATAGTTTCCTAAAGAGGTGTCAAAACTGTATGCACAATGACGGTGGCCAATTGCAGCATCTCCTTTAATAACATTGGTAAGTAAAGCCTTTAAAAGTAGTTTTAAAAATGTTGTATGGTTTCATTCGTGCTGTTCTATGACAGCAGCAATTGGCGACAAGTGCCAAGGATGCATATAGATGAAACACAGCATAGCATAATACACTGGTCCCTTCACTCTTGCTAGTCATTCATCATCCTGATGATGGGAGAGATGTACACTCCCGAAACGTCCATCCAGCATAGCATAATATACTGGTCCCTTCACTCTTGCTAGTCATTCATCATCCTGATGATGGGAGAGATGTACACTCCCGAAACGTCCATCCAGCATAGCATAATATACTGGTCCCTTCACTCTTGCTAGTCATTCATCATCCTGATGATGGGAGAGATGTACACTCCCGAAACGTCCATCCAGCATAGCATAATATACTGGTCCCTTCACTCTTGCTAGTCATTCATCATCCTGATGATGGGAGAGATGTACACTCCCGAAACGTCCATCCAGCATAGCATAATACACTGGTCCCTTCACTCTTGCTAGTCATTCATCATCCTGATGATGGGAGAGATGTACACTCCCGAAACGTCCATCCAGCATAGCATAATATACTGGTCCCTTCACTCTTGCTAGTCATTCATCATCCTGATGATGGGAGAGATGTACACTCCCGAAACGTCCATCCAGCATAGCATAATATACTGGCCCCTTCACTCTTGCTAGTCATTCATCATCCTGATGATGGGAGAGATGTACACTCCCGAAACGTCCATCACTCTGCATCACTACACCTGGCTAGAAGCCCGAGAAAATCTTGAATACAGCATAGCCAGTTTGGAGTCTTTTGGATCAACCATTATTTGCTAAATCCTAATTACATATGTATGCGTATACTAAATTATTTAAGTAATTGTACGTGTTAAGTTTGTTTGCTAAGTATTTTCAATTCACATTCTAACAGTAGATTATTTTTTTAAATTCAATTGAATATAAGCATCACAGCACATGATAGAACATATAGATGCTACACTTCTCAATTCTGCACAGACATCTATGAGGTACAGGCCTAATGACCTACTTGTCAATGGGCCCTTAAGCACTACCACTCACTCTATCAGGTAACATTTCGACAACAATTTAAATCAATTACCTTGAGCAGATTTTATGTTTTGGTAACTTATTGAATAAAAGTATACCTCTAATGCAGGGATTCTTATCTGTTGCGACTTTTGTGGTGGATGTTCTATGGGAATTATTGTTGCCTCTGGTGTTATATGAATAGTGATCTTTATTCAGGTTGCATCGCTTTTAATTATTATCGATGCCAAACAACAAAGAGATTGACACTTGAAGGTGAAAGACACACAACGCTGCCACTTATCACCCTCACGTGGACAGCGCATTAGCATTATGTGTAAGAAGACGGTTGGATTACGTTTGAATGTAGAGCAGATATAATTTATATTCGTGTTCGAAGACAACAGTAAAACAGTGAGTCTACGTGCAAAGGATAGCACATGCAAGTATATATCACTGTTAAGATTTATGTTAACAATAGAAACATACCTGTGAAATATTGTAATGGGAAAATGCCGATGATATCCGACTCGCATCATTACTGTTGTTGCTGGAATTACCCGCGGAAATGACACTGTTCTATCCTTGCTTCTAAAGCTCCATTTTCCCATATTCCACTTATTATGTCCTCTGTATCAGTAACCACTTTTTCAGTTTTCAGCTTTTTATTGATGTAGCTTTATTACAGACGACACAGTGAAATCTTTGTTTCGCACAACGTAACCCTTTACTTCGACCCAAATTAATTAAATCGGATTACACTAGGAGTGTGTAAAGTTTTTCATTTGGCTATGCTGTCTTTGTCAATATTTTTGGACATAATTAAATATTCATTAAAAGAGTAAGACAGTTGTAAATGCTTACAACATATGCAGAGATACAGATACACGTACGTACATACAAGGCAAATAACCACATAAATAGAATGATGCAAACCAACTTATCAGTACAGAGGCAATGTCTAATACAAACATTGCAAGCTGGAGCTGGAGGGAGGCATTGTATATATTGTAGGGAAAATAGGAACACAAGACGTGCAGTTTATGTTACTGTTGGACATGCTAATCACGTGTTAAATATCTACAACACTGGTTTAGCATTTAGTGTTGCTATAGAAACATCTTAGTTCTAATTGATTCCTCTTTTCATTGTTATGACGATCACAATGACACATCCATCCCCTCCTGTTCATTTAGATCTTTCCACCACGTGGGTAATAACTGTCAATCCCCTTCTTATTTTGTGCCGAGTTCAAGTGCATAGTGTGACACTACCATGAAAACACGCTGTTTGAATACTTCTCTTACTGATTGGTAGCTTTTCATGTTATATATACACCTCCGGTACTCTGGTCCCATTGCAAATTTCAATCACATACTGTATAAATGAATATACAGTTCCATATATACTGTTTTTAAAATGTCGTTTTGAATGTGATTAGCTAATTTACGGAGCATGTATATCCTTGAGCCTAACTTTTTACAAACAGTATCTACATGTTCACAGTAAGATTTTTGTCCAGGTGAATACCTAGAAATTTTGTACAATTTACTTTGTCAATAATTGAACCATCATGCATTATATCACATGTATTTTTTTGTTTCCCTAAGTTGAAATAAGACACACTTAGTTTTATCTACATTGACTTTAAGTAGTGAATGTTTCAGATACTCAGTTAATTTCTGCAGTGTTTATGTCACTTTAGTTTCCAATTGGTTTAAATACTTATCTGAACAAATAAAAGAAGTGTCATCTGTGTAGGAAGTTAAGTCGTATTCAGGAGACAGTGGCAAGTCATTTATATATATAAAACTGATGAAAATGAAGTGTTTATAACAGTGGAGCATATTAATAAATTGAAAAACATATCAATAACATTCTGCTCCAACTTGTAATAATATTAATCACAGGACCCTCTCTGAAACTAGTCCTGCAATTAATATTATTACAAGTTGGAGCAGAATATGTTTATAAATATCGAAAAATTTTTCAATTCATTTATATGTATCATAACAACGAGAAAACACTACCAGTTACTGCTAATCACACTTAATTGCCTTCTAGTCTTAGTTACACTTATATTACTTTCGTACAAACTCACAGCAACAGAACAACCATCGAATAGAATCACAATAAAGAACCATCAGATTACAACTCGCACTGAACTGTACTTGGCACAATTCACAGGCACTGTCCAATGAACACTTCGTAAACATTTAACTAACTCCAACACTTCACTACAAGAACTGGAACAATTTCTTCTCTGGGCACAAGCGAGTCCCTTATATAGTGCCTCATACAATGAGAGAGTTCTGAATGTGGAATGCTCAGGAGTGAATAAGGAGGAACAGCCTAGATGTTAAACAGCAGAAAATAGCTATTGTTTCCGTATGAGCCATTGTCCTGCCACGAGGATGGGTCACTAAGGCAGTTAAGCACCTCCGGGCAACGGTGCTAGAAGAAGTTTTCAAATTGCAAAAGAGTGTTACGAGTAATTGTTAATCAACCCACTTATGTGAGCTGTAGAGCATATTTTAAAGAACTCAGAATTATGACAGTTCCATATGTAAGAGGATCCTTCAATAAATAACTGAACTAATTTTTTAATTAACACATAATGGCTTTATTTCACTAACTTACCTACACACTTTTGAAGTATTCTCCCTCTGATGAACTACAATTATTCCAAGGATTTATCCATTGTTCGAAACACTCATTGGACCCACCCATTTTTGGACAGCCTGTTCTGGATACCCATGACAACATTGTTCAACTCATCACTTTGAAAATGGCGACCATGAAGCGCCTGTTTCACTTTAAGGAAGAGGTGAAAATCGCATGGTGCGAGATCCTGAAAATAAGGTGGATGAGGCATGATCTCAATGCCCATTTCTGCGATGACATCTTGAGTTGCACAAGCTCGATGAGCAGGGGCATTATCCTGATGCAAGATCCATCCTCTACTTGCGAGATCTGGTCGCTTTTCAGCAATTCTTTTCTTCATTTGCCCCTTCAGTACGTCAAAATAGTAAGCAGCAGTTACTGTGCATTGATTAGTTACAACATGATCATACAGAATGTCCTGTTTGTCAAAGAATACGAGATGCATGACCTTTCCTGCACTTTTCTGAACTTTTGCTTTCTTAGGCCTAGGGCTCGATGAATGTTTCCACTGCGAATTCTCCTGTTTTGTTAACGGGTTGTAATGGTGGAACCAACTCTCGTCACAAGTGATGACCCTATTCAGAAAGTCTGGCTCCCGTAGTAACCTTCCGAGCCATTGTTGACATGTCATGACGCGGTGAGCCTTCTGTTCATCCTTCAGCACGTGTGGTACCCATTTTGCTGCAACTTTTCGATAGCCAAGATCATTGTGAATTATGTCGTCTAAAGTTCCAACAGACAAATGCATTATGTTTGCAACTTTCGAAATTGTTATGCAACAATCTTCTCACACAATTATGTCAATTGTGTTAATGTTGACTTCTGTTTTTCTTGTTGCGAGTCTTCCAGGTTGCAGAGAGTGTTGAAGGTATTCATGAGCCCCTTTTAAACGTTTATAGCACTCAAAGACCTGTGGTTTGCCTAAAGCTTGGTCCTTGTACGCTTGCTGCACCGTTTCAAAGGTTTCTGTAGGAGTTTTGTCTAACAGAACACAAAGCTTTATTAATGCACGTTGCTGCAATTTCAGTTCCATGGTGGGTGCAGTAAACACAACCTCACATATCGGACTCTAAAACTCCCAACTGATTCACTCTGCATGACTGGCACTCACAGCACTGCTGGAGGAAGGATTCACCTTTCCACCATTAGCAGCCATGGTGGATGCAGTAAACACAACCTCACATATCGGGCTCTAACTCCCAACTGGCACTCACAGCACTGCTAGAGGAAGGATTCACCTTTCTACCATTAGCAGCCATGGTGGGTGCAGTAAACACGACCTCACATATCAGGCTCTAACTCCCAACTGCCACTCACAGCACTGCTGGAGGAAGGATTCACCTTTCCACCATTAGCAGCCATGGTGGGTGCAGTAAACACGACCTCACATATCGGGCTCTAACTCCCAACTGATTCACTCTGCATGACTGGCACTCACAGCATTGCTAGAGGAAGGATTCACCTTTCCACCATTAGTAGCCATGGTGGATACAGTAAACCGACCTCACATATCAGGCTCTAACTCCCAACTGCCACTCACAGCACTGCTAGAGGAAGGATTCATCTTTCCACCATTAGCAGCCATGGTGGATGCAGTAAACACGACCTCACATATCAGGCTCTAACTCCCAACTGGCACTCACAGCACTGCTGGAGGAAGGGTTCACCTTTCCACCATTAGCAGCCATGGTGGGTGCAGTAAACACAACCTCACATATCGGGCTCTAACTCCCAACTGGCACTCACAGCACTGCTGGAGGAAGGGTTCACCTTTCCACCATTAGCAGCCATGGTGGATGCAGTAAACACAACCTCACATATCAGGCTCTAACTCCCAACTGATTCACTCTGCATGACTGGCACTCACAGCACTGCTAGAGAAAGGATTCACCTTTCCACCATTAGCAGCCATGGTGGGTGCAGTAAACACAACCTCACATATCGGGCTCTAACTCCCAACTGATTCACTCTGCATGACTGGCACTCACAGCACTGCTGGAGGAAGGATTCACCTTTCCACCATTAGCAGCCATGGTGGATGCAGTAAACACGACCTCACATATCAGGCTCTAACTCCCAACTGCCATTCACAGCACTGCTCGAGGAAGGATTCACCTTTGCACCACTAGCAGCCATGGTGGGTGCAGTAAACACGACCTCACATATCGGGCTCTAACTCCCAACTGCCACTCACAGCACTGCTGGAGGAAGGATTCACCTTTCCACCATTAGCAGCCGTGGTGGATGCAGTAAACACGACCTCACATATCGGGCTCTAACTCCCAACTGGCACTCACAGCACTGCTAGAGGAAGGATTCACCTTTCCACCATTAGCAGCCATGGTGGATGCAGTAAACACGACCTCACATATCGGGCTCTAACTCCCAACTGGCACTCACAGCATTGCTAGAGGAAGGATTCACCTTTCCACCATTAGCAGCCATGGTGGATGCAGTAAACACGACCTCACATATCGGGCTCTAACTCCCAACTGGCACTCACAGCACTGCTAGAGGAAGGATTCACCTTTCCACCATTAGCAGCCATGGTGGATGCAGTAAACACGACCTCACATATCGGGCTCTAACTCCCAACTGGCACTCACAGCACTGCTGGAGGAAGGATTCACCTTTCCACCATTAGCAGCCATGGTGGGTGCAGTAAACACGACCTCACATATCAGGCTCTAACTCCCAACTGCCACTCACAGCACTGCTAGAGGAAGGATTCACCTTTCCACCATTAGCAGCCATGGTGGATGCAGTAAACACGACCTCACATATCGGGCTCTAACTCCCAACTGATTCACTCACAGCACTGCTCGAGGAAGGATTCACCTTTGCACCACTAGCAGCCATGGTGGATGCAGTAAACACGACCTCACATATCGGGCTCTAACTCCCAACTGGCACTCACAGCACTGCTAGAGGAAGGATTCACCTTTCCACCATTAGCAGCCATGGTGGATGCAGTAAACACGACCTCACATATCAGGCTCTAACTCCCAACTGCCACTCACAGCACTGCTCGAGGAAGGATTCACCTTTGCACCACTAGCAGCCATGGTGGATGCAGTAAACACGACCTCACATATCGGGCTCTAACTCCCAACTGGCACTCACAGCACTGCTAGAGGAAGGATTCACCTTTCCACCATTAGCAGCCATGGTGGATGCAGTAAACACGACCTCACATATCAGGCTCTAACTCCCAACTGCCACTCACAGCACTGCTAGAGGAAGGATTCACCTTTGCACCACTAGCAGCCATGGTGGATGCAGTAAACACGACCTCACATATCGGGCTCTAGCAGCCATGGTGGATGCAGTAAACACGACCTCACATATCAGGCTCTAACTCCCAACTGGCACTCACAGCACTGCTAGAGGAAGGATTCACCTTTGCACCACTAGCAGTCATGGCGCTCCAGGACAGTTTATTTAAATACAATTAAATTAGTTCAGTTATTTATTGAAGGACCCTCGTATAATGTTCTTTTACATGTTAAAGCAAGTATAACTTCCAAACTTACCAAATGACACTTAAACATGACACAAGAGGAAGCTCAAATCTGTCAATAATTAGTCATAATACCACTTTGTACAAATATTCCTTCACCTATAATGGTATAAAATTGCATAACAAGTTGCCAGTTCACATAAAACAGGTAGAAAAAAATAAAGTCTTCTAAATCCAAATTGTAGAAATTCTTAGTAGAAAAATGTTTTTATTTTATACAATAGTTTCTAGTTAGTTTTATTATCAGTTCAATATTACGATTGTCTAAACATTTGTATTCTCTTTTGTATGTTTTGTTTTCTGCAATTACTATGTCAATCATACTTATGAAATTTCCGTTTTTCCAATATGTTTCAGTGCACTGCGTGCGATTTTCTAGGTACGAGGAAAGTAGCTTATGTGTACGACCCCTTATTCTGTAACATTCCAGTTTAACAGTTCATGTGAAACACAGTCAAACACTTTAAATAAGTCTAAGAAAATGCTATTTGTTTTAAATTTTTGCTCTACGTTGTCAGTATTCTATGTATGAATTCAGGAACAGCAATAATTGTAGAAAACCATATTGAAATTGATTAAGAACCTTTTTGGAATTGAGAAAACATATATAGGTTTTTATGGATTATCATTTCAAATACTTTTGCTATAAGAGATGCTAATGCTATTGGCCTAGAGTTATGTACATATTGAATCACCTTTTCCTTTTTTTAGCACAGGTCTAACTGTACCTCTTTTAAGTAAGTCCAGAAAAGTGGCATTTACTATGGAAAAATTAATTAGGTGTACTAATACATTTAACAACAGCTGTTTGCTGGATTTTAGTACTTTTGGCATAATACCATAACCAGGTGCACTGTTATTCATGAATTCACTTATCATAGTATTTATTTCATTTTCACTTGTTTCATTGAGCCAAACGGTTTCAGAGACACTTACACAGTTTTGATAATTTTGGTTTACATTATTATTTTCTCGCATGTTTATGATGTACTTATTGAACAAGTTGCAGATTTCGTATAGATTTATAATATTTTGTCCATTTTCATTTATATTAATATTTTTTATTTTCTCTTTGTCTGCTTTTGTTTTCTTGTTGATTAATGTCCATATTGCTTTGGCAATGTTATCGGAGTTCACTATCATCCTACTGTTATTTTGTAATCCTATGGCATTTAGGGCTTGTTTATATTACTTTTTGTGTGTTATAGAGGAAATTATGTGTGTCTAGTTTAGTAATTTTAAAAAGTATGCACTAAAATAATTTGTTAATGTATTTATAATCAAACTACTGCATAAACACTGTGTTTTTAACGAGAAACCTTGACTTTGTAGATAGAAGAGGACACTGAAACTGTTATAGTGCAAGAATGTCACAAGTGTCTATTTGGAGATTACTGCATGGCGTTGTGACAGCTAGGCAGGTCACAGAGATGCGTGGAGTCCCTTCCCTGCCTCCTGGGGGATGATAAACACAATAGATCTGTGTAGGTCGAAGTGAGTGTGGTGTTCCCTCTGTCTTTGTACCCTTTACCTTCACATTTAGGCATAATTCTTCATTAAAAGTTAGCCCCTGTTAGTGTTAGGTTAATGTGTCTATACGACCAGGATGACAGGGTCCTGTGTCATTGAAATTTAGCCCGTGTTTAGGCTGTTCATTAATAAATAATTTTAGTGTATATAATAATTGTTTATAAATATTTATTTAATAAATATCTGCCACATAAGCAAAATAAGACTATTGCAGCACATGTACGAATTTACTCACCAAATAAAATGTTCAAAATTGTACTCAGGAATAAAAAAAATCTATGAACTGTTCTGTATTTCATTTTTTCAACCTGCCCATTTTCTACATTACTACCATTATCTGTAATTAAATTAGCAAATGTACTGTCTGACATATTTCAATTACATAAATGCCTGTGCTAAAAAAGTGCACAGTTCTTTCTTCTTTGATCCCCCTTCAAACTACAAAACACAAGTATCTAAGTAAAATTTATTTATGCCAACAAACTTACTGTTGGTGAAATACGAACTGGCTTGAGAATTTAATGTCATTCTGGCAGTTTGTCACAATAGCTCAGTGGTAGAGCGTCCGCCCGGCAAGCGGAAGGTCTGTGGTTCAAATCCCAGTTGTGGCATTGAATTTTTAAGTTCCAGTTCTACCTCTTAATCTAAGTAAAACATTGTGTCTTAAATGAAGTTTCCATCAGTACAGTCTACAATCCTATAAAACCATGGTGTTAAAATAGCAGAGGTCAAAAATCAGAGGGTAAATAAGCACCCTGACTTTGTGGTTGCACCCTCTACTGGATAGGGATGAGCAAACAACACGTATGGCACTAACTCTCTCAAATCATGACCTCAGATATGTTTATGAGAGATTCTAAAATAAAAATCTGATGTGTTGCACTCACATGACTTTCTGTACTAACAATTTTACACACTCTTATTCGTATATCTACATGTGAATAGAAATAAATGTTTGTACAAATTATCTTATTGTTAATTTTCTTGTAGGTACAAGGGGAATATGGAAATACAGTAGGATTTGAGCGATATTCAAATCTTTTAAAAGCTGGTCCCCAAATGAAGGCTTTGATATTTTGTTCTCTTTGCAAGACCAAGAGAGAAAAAAAAAAGTGATTAATGACCTTCCATTTGAGAAAAGTTTAAGTACTGCAAAACTCACACAAATGACAAGGAATACCTCCAAAATGCTCCACTCTACAAAAAAATGCATTTGGACATAACTGTTGTTGTTAGCTAATGCTGGATTTCTGACAATGAAGTCATTAATCCTCTTGCTCTCCAATATTTTTCACTGATGGATGGGGCATTAGAAATTTGGACATAACTTGTGTGTTTTAATGAGATTATATATATATATATATATATATATATATATATATATTTTTTTTTTTTTGTATGAGCAGAACATTACTTCCACATACTGGTGTCTAGGGGATATGTGGATAGTGACCACAAGGTACCCAAGCTGAGCAGAACATTACTTCCACTTACTGGTGTCTAGGGGATATGTGAATAGTGACCACAAGGTACCCAAGCTGAGCAGAACATTACTTCCACTTACTGGTGTCTAGGGGATATGTGAATAGTGACCACAAGGTACCCAAGCAGAGCAGAACATTACTTCCACTTACTGGTGTCTAGGGGATATGTGAATAGTGACCACAAGGTACCCAAGCTGAGCAGAACATTACTTCCACTTGCTGGTGTCTAGGGGATATGTGAATAGTGACCACAAGGTACCCAAGCTGAACAGAACATAACTTCCACTTACTGGTGTCTAGGGGATATGTGGATAGCACCACAAGGTACCCAAGCTGAGTAGAACATTACTTCCACTTACTGGTGTCTAGGGGATATGTGGATAGTGACCACAAGGTACCCAAGCTGAGCAGAACATTACTTCCACTTACTGGTGTCTAGGGGATATGTGAATAGTGACCACAAGGTACCCAAGCTGAGCAGAACATTACTTCCACTTACTGGTGTCTAGGGGATATGTGGATAGTGGCCACAAGGTACCCAAGCTGAGTAGAACATTACTTCCACTTACTGGTGTCTAGGGGATATGTGGATAGTGGCCACAAGGTACCCAAGCTGAGCAGAACATTACTTCCACTTACTGGTGTCTACGGGATATGTGGATAGTGACCACAAGGTACCCAAGCTGAGTAGAACATTACTTCCACTTACTGGTGTCTAGGGGATATGTGGATAGTGGCCACAAGGTACCCAAGCTGAGCAGAACATTACTTCCACTTACTGGTGTCTAGGGGATATGTGGATAGTGACCACAAGGTACCCAAGCTGAGCAGAACATTACTTCCACTTACTGGTGTCTAGGGGATATGTGGATAGTGGCCACAAGGTACCCAAGCTGAGTAGAACATTACTTCCACTTACTGGTGTCTAGGGGATATGTGGATAGTGGCCACAAGGTACCCAAGCTGAGCAGAACATTACTTCCACTTACTGGTGTCTACGGGATATGTGGATAGTGACCACAAGGTACCCAAGCTGAGTAGAACATTACTTCCACTTACTGGTGTCTAGGGGATATGTGGATAGTGGCCACAAGGTACCCAAGCTGAGCAGAACATTACTTCCACTTACTGGTGTCTACGGGATATGTGGATAGTGACCACAAGGTACCCAAGCTGAGCAGAACATTACTTCCACTTACTGGTGTCTAGGGGATATGTGGATAGTGACCACAAGGTACCCAAGCTGAGCAGAACATTACTTCCACGTACTGGTGTCTAGGGAATATGTGGATAGTGACCACAAGGTACCCAAGCTGAGCAGAACATTACTTCCAAATATTGGTGTCTAGGGGATATGTGGATAGTGACCACAAGGTACCCAAGCTGAGCAGAACATTACTTCCACTTACTGGTGTCTAGGGGATATGTGGATAGTGACCACAAGGTACCCAAGCTGAGCAGAACATTACTTCCACTTACTGGTGTCTAGGGGATATGTGAATAGTGACCACAAGGTACCCAAGCTGAGCAGAACATTACTTCCACATACTGGTGTCTAGGGGATATGTGGATAGTGACCACAAGGTACCCAAGCTGAGCAGAACATTACTTCCACATACTGGTGTCTAGGGGATATGTGGATAGTGACCACAAGGTACCCAAGCTGAGCAGAACATTACTTCCACTTACTGGTGTCTAGGGGATATGTGGATAGTGACCACAAGGTACCCAAGCTGAGCAGAACATTACTTCCACTTACTGGTGTCTAGGGGATATGTGGATAGTGACCACAAGGTACCCAAGCTGAGCAGAACATTACTTCCACTTACTGGTGTCTAGGGGATATGTGGATAGTGACCACAAGGTACCCAAGCTGAGCAGAACATTACTTCCACTTACTGGTGTCTAGGGGATATGTGGATAGCACCACAAGGTAGCCAAGCTGAGCAGAACATTACTTCCACTTACTGGTGTCTAGGGGATATGTAGATAGTGACCACAAGGTACCCAAGCTGAGCAGAACATTACTTCCACTTACTGGTGTCTAGGGGATATGTGGATAGTGACCACAAGGTACCCAAGCTGAGCAGAACATTACTTCCACTTACTGGTGTCTAGGGGATATGTGGATAGTGACCACAAGGTACCCAAGCTGAGCAGAACATTACTTCCACTTACTGGTGTCTAGGGGATATGTGGATAGCACCACAAGGTAGCCAAGCTGAGCAGAACATTACTTCCACTTACTGGTGTCTAGGGGATATGTGAATAGTGACCACAAGGTACCCAAGCTGAGTAGAACATTACTTCCACTTACTGGTGTCTAGGGGATATGTGGATAGTGACCACAAGGTACCCAAGCTGAGCAGAACATTACTTCCACATACTGGTGTCTAGGGGATATGTGGATAGTGACCACAAGGTACCCAAGCTGAGCAGAACATTACTTCCACTTACTGGTGTCTAGGGGATATGTGGATAGTGACCACAAGGTACCCAAGCTGAGCAGAACATTACTTCCACTTACTGGTGTCTAGGGGATATGTGGATAGTGACCACAAGGTACCCAAGCTGAGCAGAACATTACTTCCACTTACTGGTGTTTTGCTCCTTACTGTAACTTTTCTATCTGACCTTACCTTGGTCATCTCTTGTTCTCTTCCGACCCCGATGCTATTAGGGTTCCCGAGGGCTAGGGAGTCTTTATTTTTCCAACCTCTCCATTTCTCTATAAAATCTTAACTCCTAACATGCTGACCTGTCATGGCATGTAATACGTCCTCTGATTGGTAATCAGAGGATATGGTCGGTGAATTTATTTTGATAATTCTCCAGGTCAGGTCGGTGAGACCCGTAAACCGACGACAGGTGTGGTCCTCCAGATATTCTGGGGGTTGTGAGAGAGCGATGTGACTGCCAAAACATAAAAATATGGTGCTCTTTAAGAAGTGGTTACTATTACTGCTATTGCTCTCTTCAATATCATCAGTGAAAAATATTGGAGAGCAAGAGGATTAATGACTTCATTGTCAGAAATCCAGCATTAGCTAACAACATATTTTTTGTATAGTAAGATTTTGTCTATCTCTTACGGTTTACAAGTTATGCAAAACTCAGAGTAAATGGCACTACATGGGCTATAGACAGAAAATTCAAAATATACATTTCATTTGTCATAAAAATATCTTAAACACATGGCATTTTAATAAAAATCATTAGGACCCATTTTTAGAAAATCAAAATTTTCAAAAAATTTCCTATGTAAAGGGTAGTTTAGGGTGGTGGAATTTTCTTCAAAATCTTTGTGTCACATCCTTGAAAGACATTAAATACCAGCTTTGGTTTTTAATTAACTTTTTGTTTTTGAGTTACTGTGCTGACAGACAAATACACTGACTTTCTCTAAAAATGCTTTTTTTTTTAGATTCATGGGGCCTCAAAAGACACATTTCCAGTGAAATCTCAACATAAAATTTTTTGGGGGGTGGAATACAATCCTTCCCCTACTTACTATACGTAGTAGAGAAAGTGAAAATGCACATCACACTAGCCTAACCTCCATAAATCAGAAACCTAAGCTTAAATAAATACTCAATCATTGCATCGCTAAAGAATGCAGGTGCTTTAATGTTGTTTAAATTCTTGATGCCTCACACTCTCTGACAAGTATAGTAGTAAGATAAGTATTAGCATTTGCTCTGATCACTTAACTTTTATTGGGCTGCAGTATATAAAACCATATTTTTCTTAACTGCTTATATAGGATTAGCTTAAAGAACTGAAGCCTCAGACTTGTTGTATAAGTGCATATCATAATAAAATGGGTAACAAAAGTTAGAAACTAAAAAACATTCAGCTTATAAGGTACAAGCCAATTCTCTACTATCCATAGTAACTTACGTGAAAAAATGGCAGAAGTGACTAAAAGTCTTCCCTATGCTCAAGTTTAACCGATAAAATATGACATAACATAACAGTATATTATGCCCTTGCATCTCCAAGTACTTTCAATGCAATGGAAAGAGTTATTTTCATTCCATCTTGAAACACACAATTGTTTTACGAGGCCAGCCCCTACACAGAAAAAAATTGCTATAATAATAGAAGCTCATTACAGAACACAACTACTTGGTTAGTCTGTAACTTTAACTCTAACATGTGAATATAACAACCAATTACTCTCTATGGGAATTCTTTGATAATTATGATAACTGTGCAAGTTCATGGTCTTACATCATCTCAATATGTATGTACCTACATGACCTGCAACTACAGTACAGTATCAAGATAATTAAGGAAAATTGAAGCTATTGACACAACTTGAAATTAGTCAGAAGTGCTACAACTTGCAATATTAATAAGATAAGTGGATCTTTTATTTCTAATTTATTTTAGATACAGTACAGTATTCCTGTGAAAGGGGCATATGTTGTCTGAAACAAGAGATTTGATCGCTGTAGGAACACATAACTACATACGCACATCCATTAGCCTTGCTCAATGTCTTCCGAGAAAAAGATGACACCTCCACCCAGTTGCCTTTTCTCATATACTGATCTTTCACAAAGTATAACAAACGTAACTTAGTTGAGTAGGTAAAAATAATGAATTGGTGGGGGGGGGGGGGGGGCAGACATTTCAAGCCTTTTTATGTCACATTCACTTTTGTGGTTATATGGAATGAAGCTTAAGAAGCAAATGTTCAAAATGCTCAAGTATAATAAGAGTGACAGCGAATAAGCTGCAGAACGCATTTTAATTAAATTCGTGCATAGACATCACAAATTGTTGGGCTTTTTGAACTAACCTGTATCAGTACTTTCGCATATTCTATTGGATGAGCTACTGTGTTCATAACAATTCGAAGTCCTACACCAATCCATGTGGATTCAATTTCATTTCTTGATACACTTGTCATTTTTGTCAATTTTGTGCATGTAAATATAAATTACGGAGAGCCCACCATCAATGATTTTCATTCATTGTTACAATCCTTAGAGAAGGAGTGCCGTGACTAGAACCAATTTTTTCAAGATGCGAAAAATAATTGAGAGTATCAGTGATCTTCATCTGTTAGAATTTCGTTCAGAAAACGACTCTCATTGCTATGATTATCCAACTGAGCACTCGGTCAAGGAGATTTAGCAAATGTAGCAAGATTGTTTACATGTCAGATTTTACAAAAGAATTGAGTAAAGAAAATACAGGATTTTTATTGTGCCGTAAAATAAGGTGAAATGATAAATATTTAATGTAATAAAACTAAAATGACATTTTAAGCGAATAGTTTAATTTTGTTGAAGTTGGTGTTCTGTGTTCGTTTTGTTACTGACCGTAATCTGTGGCTAGTGACTGCCCGACTGCCTCCATCTGCTTCCGGTAATGTCACACGCTTATACAACTACAAGAAGTCTTGAATTAATATTAGTTACTGTTAGTGGTTTGTTGCGGTAAAGAAGACATCATGGTAAGTAAACAAGTAAAATATTATACAATTATGTTACTTTCTTGTAACTTCTAGCGGTAGAAATGGTTAGAACGTTCCCAAGTCAAAGTGAGGCACGTCTTTATTACTTTTAGGTTAGCATATTGGATCTCAAATTTCTACATACAAAGCTACCTGAAGCACAATGGAGGTGGAGGGAGGTGAGGTCACTGACAACGCCTATATGTAGTCTGCTTTATATGATGAATACCCCAGGACAAAGCAAAACTCGGTCGTATAACTGGAGAAGATGGAAAACTTGATGGGGAATTCGACACTGGCAATGTGTTTACATTTTAGTTTTGTTCTAACAAGCAGTTCTGAAGGTTTTTTGAACTAATGCCAACATCGTCTTATGTATATGCACCAGTCGAGTACGCTCTCAGAACTAGTTCGGAATTTTGTATGGTTGCAACATTACTTGAACCATTATTGCGTCATTCTGAATAACTCGAGCACACTATACAATTTGGACCTCTTCAGAATTTTCAGTTCCTACTCTGGATCAAGAACCGACTTCACTAGTTCCTAAAATGTTGAAACAGTAAATTGGAAATTCAGTACCAATTCCGGTTGATTCTTCATCAAGTTGGAACCTATTTAGCTACTGCACATGATCAGCTAATTCAGAATTGATTATGGCTTGTATTGGAACATGCCTTTTTGATGGAAAGCGAACCTCAGATTGACGATGTAGTAAGGAAATTGAAGTCTATAACACAGAGGAAAGATGTGTTTCAATGGTGCCCATTAAGTTTTCTCCTGTTCAACAGCGGACGTAGAGTAATACATAGTTTACATTTACACACAGTATGGCCATTGCGTTCAGAAAGTAGTTAACACAGACAGCCCATGGAATGGGCAGAATGCAACTAAGTCTAAATTAAGGGGGAAAAGATACTTATATTAGGAAAGGGGTTAAGTACCAAATATGGAAGAATATTATGCAATATGAATATATTGAATACTAAAGCACACATATGTTGGGCTGTCCATGAACTTAGGCCAAAGCTCCTCTTGTCATTGGACAATCCTCTGAAATTCCGTACATACGATTTTTTAAGTGTGTTGTTGTTTATTCTTTAATGTTTCTAGCCTTTTTCAAATCTTTTGTCTTTAGATGCACTTTCCTCACCAACTTTTCTTATATAGTTCCTTCTTCCTTTCATGGATTAGGCCATATTGGCGTGTTCTGGTCTCACTTCCACTTTAATATTGATCTTGTTCCTTTAGGTTTATATTGTAGCACCCTTTTTGGCAGCCTGCTGGAATCCATTCTACTGAGATGTCCTTTTCCATTTCTGTTTATTATTCTCTATAACTCCTATAGCTGTAATCTTTAAATCTTCTCTTGTTTCTTCATTAATCAATCCCACCTTGTTACTCCCTTAACTACTACCAAAAATTTCATCTCAGCTGGTTGAATATGACTTTGATCTTTCTCTTAAAATGCAACTTTCACTGCCATATAATATTACTTAGATGGCCATAACTTTATAAAATTTAAATTGCATTTCTTTCCTTGTATTTTTTTAAAGTTCTTCTAACACAGAGTTCGTCATTTAAAACTTAATGGGTGCACAACATTTTGCCTATGCACTATTGGGTGTGTCAGAGCCAGCTTTACTCCTACCTAACCTCTGTGCATAAAGCATGTATAACACTCTTACCTTATAGAACTAGCTGGAAATGTCGTCCACGCTTGGCTAAAGAAGCATATCGGGAGAGCACATTCTAATTCACACAATTAAGTTGGGCCACTGTATGTTTCAGATTTCATTTCTATTGTTTTGTTTTAGTTCTCCCAATGTATGAGGATTTGTCTCGTAAACTTTGTATTTCAGGTTTTCCCACATAGATTGGGGGAGCGAGAGGGGACGGCCATACATCAGCACTATCTTCAAACACTTCTCTCATTTTATTCATGGACTTCTCTACTGTATGGGCAGTAACAGAATCTTGTTGAAACTACCCACTACTTCTGTCAATTCATGATAACATGGGGTCAAAATATCATTTCGGTACCCCTCTGCTCATAGAATGTTGGACCGATTATGCACCTAGTGCTAACAGTACACCAAACGCCAACTCTCCGATCATAATGAGGGATTTCTTGAATGTGATGTGGATTTTCAGAAGCCCAGTGCCGACTTACGGGTGCAGATCCGACCATTTAGGTGGAACTATACCTCGTCGGAGAAGAACAGAAGCTGTGGATCAGTTAAACCATCATTCACTGATGAAAGAAACCAGTCACAATAATGCATTCATTATAGTGGTGACCTTGTTTTAAAGCATGGACACTTGTACGCATACAGTTTTAGTTTTAAGAATTTAGTTGCTCTATGTGCAGAAGACTAAAATTCCCACCTGTTGTGCTAATTTTGGGATGGATTTGGTTGGTAAACATTCAAAACGTGTATTTTGTCCAACTATTCCTCTGTTAAAAATCTACCTACATTTACATATGCTTTAGTTTTTTGTTTGCCGCAGAATCAATGGTTTCGGATATCTTCACAATGTTGTGAATTATAAATCTGGAAGGAGTCACTTCACCAGGGAACATTTGAATATACGATGTGCGAACACGGCTTGGTGATTCCCATTTATAATAACTTTTCCACATTGCTCTAGAGTCAAGCGCCTGTTCATGTGCGCACAATGGCAGCTGGTAGTGTGGGAATCCAGCAAGGTCAGAGAGAGGTGAAACACCATAAGCTCCATTAGGCTTTAAAAGAAGAACCCTATAGTTGCACATATACCTATGTTGGTACTTGTGAATCTGTTAGCTAATGCTGAATTTCTGACCATGAAGTCATTAATCCTCTTGTTTGCAAAAGTAACCGCTTTTTAGACAGCACCATATTTTTATGTTTTGGCAATCACCTTGCTCTCTCGCAACCCCCAGAATGTCTGGAGGATCACATCTGTTGTTGCTTTACAGGTGTTACCGACCTGACCAGGAGAATTTCTGATTACCAATCAGAGGACTTGTTAATCTTGTGTAAATCATTATTGCATATATAATTTATATCACATCCAACATAATTACAATTTTACACCTGCTTGATTATTTGATGTTTCACTATTATTTTCACTCTTACTGGCTGTTTTCCTGAAAATGCCATCCCTTATACTTTGCATTTCCCTAAATTCTTTATTATTTTTAAATTACCCATTTCATTCTAAACTTTTTTCCCCACATCCCCATTTTTCTTTGTTTCTTGACTATGTGCTAATAATTTACTATAGACAGCATGAGAATCACTGCAAATTGTGAACAAATTTAGATGCAATGAAAAAACTAAAGCTGTTAGCAGTGAAGCAGCAGAATCCAAAAATAAAGAGAATCTAGAGACTAAAAGCTTCACTTATCTTAGTAATGCTGCAAGTTCTTGAATTCATGTGCAAACATGCTTCATGATGACTCCATCACATTTTCAATGCTTTATTGAGCATGAGAGTTCATGATTCATGTTTGCACATGAATTCAAGAACTTGCAGCAATTACTGAGATAAATGAAGCTTTAGTCTCTAAATATATTTTTATTTTAAATATAGATACTTTGGACTAACAATACACATGTCAGAATGCTTGAGAGTCCACATCCAGGAAAGATCAGCAGCAACAAGAGCGATGTGTACCATCAGTAACATTACACAGCCATTAGACTACTCAAAACAGTAACAACACCAATTGCTACCTATGGGATTGAGTTAATATGGGAGATGGGAGAAGCTCTCATGGAAGAACCTGAAAAAGTTAAATCAAGATTCGTAAAGAAAGCCATTGGAGCGGGGAAGAATGGTGTATACGCTCACCTAGAAGACATAAGATACAAGAAGTTATATCAAGCTACAGCTAGGAGTAAGCAAAAGGAAAGGGAGATAGATAGCAACTATCAGACACCAGACACCACAGCGAACTTAGACCGATGTGTGGACTATACATTTCAACAAATGCATAGCCTATGAATGAACTTATAAAAACCATTGCATATACGCTGAACGCGCTTTCAAGTGCTTCTTTTATTTATTAGTAATAATTTCCTACACTTGAGTGATTCACTTTCTTGTTGTCTCTTATTTGCACTTGTGTTTCTCACTTTGATTGCATCCTTCCTGCCAGCCCTGACTTGGTTAACTTAGGGCAGGGCAGCATTTTCTTCTCTTTTCTTTGATTTCCCATATTTTAACGTTTTTATCTTTGCATAACATGATCTTTCCAAATATGTGCATGTCTTTTCTGTTGTGTTTGATTCTACCCAGATACATACCAGTATTGCTATCATGGCTTTCCCTGACCTTCTACTCATCTTTGTATTAATCTTTTCATTAGCTGCCTTTGCTCTATGATTTGCTTATTGATGATGGTATTTGTTCCTTTCAATTTTGTCTGTTTCAGTATGTTGTAAATGGTGGAATGTTTGTTCTTCCAGATGTAAGTGTTTGCTCATATCGACTAGTTTTATTTCCCTCTGTGCTCTCTTCCATTATTAGTAATTTTTTATTTCCTCCAGCCCTGCTATTCTTTGTGTATAGTATGTTTGCATCCTTTTTCCTCCTCCTGGCACACTCAGTAACAGTATTAATGCGTTTCCCAAATGAGAACTAGTACTTCATTTCTCATCTCTTGGCCGTGCAAAGAGAACAGAATTTTAAAAGCCATCACATAGCGACCAGTTTTAAAACATTTGACTCACTTAAAGCCTACTGTATTCCCGTATTCCCCTTGTATCTACAAGAAAATTTGCAGAACGATAATTTCTAAAGACATAAACATGAAGTAGATAAGAGGAATAAGTGTTTGTAAGAATGGTTAGTAACGGGTGGTCCAAAAGACTGTGAACCAGCTGCGCTGTTTTGTCTGTACAGGTCCTCTGTGCTTGTTGCCAACTGCCACTGTCATAGAACAGCACAGAGAAAACCATACAACACTAAAAACTACTTTTAAAGGCTTTACTTACCAATATAATTAAAGGAGATGTTGAAACTGGCCACTGTCATTGAGCATGCATGTTTGGCAACTCTTTAGGAAACTATCACTTGCCGTCATTTACATTGAGAAATGCTAGCAATTTCCTGGCAAATATTTTCTTTAAATTCTTCTGTGGTGTGTGAGTTTGTCTTCTACTCTTTACGGTTTAAGTTATTCCAGAGATAGAAATCGCAGGTTACTTGGAAATCTTTGTGCAATGCAGATCACAATTTCACTTGGCGAGCTGACGAGTGAACACATACGAATCATAAATACACACTGTGCAGTAGGTGAGCCATAATACACCTTGTGACTAAGTACAGGACGAAATAGTAAAGCACACTGGTAATAACTCAACCACATGATAGTGCGGCAGCTCAATACTGCATTTGCAGAGCAGAAAAAAACCAGTCAACCACATTACCTTGTGTACATCAGCTGCGTGTTATCGTACTTTCAGCAGAGCAGTGGAAAAACACCATGCAGCGGTTCTTATATTTTTGGGTCTCTCTGTACAAGAGTGAGTAGAGAAAGTCATGTGAGTGCAACACATCAGATTTTTAAGTTTCTTAATGTATAGCAAAGCACATGTAGAACCAATAACAAAATATTAAATATTGTAGATACTACCTGTCTTTAAGGATTCACACTTATTTATGTGCACCTGACATTTACCATTCCAAATTACATGTCATGTGATGGAGGAGAAAATAATTGAGGAAGTTTATTTATTCATTCAGTTCAATACAGTGGAATACACAATTGAAGCATATCATGAGTCAATACATAAGATGATATAAAAAGGTACCCTCTAAGGGGCCATGTCATGAGAAACATAAATAGAAAGGAATTTAGTAATTACATAGTATATACAATATAATTAGATAAGAAGTAAAAAGTACAATTAGTATAATCAAAACATCATAGAAAATATTGTGACTTTTGGTGTGGGTGTGAAGTAAAGAAGACAGATGTAGTCGAGATAAAGAAACACTTTTATTTCCGTAAACAGTAACTTGTACACTCGTTGCAACAGCAAGAAAGTCTTTTCCGATTCTCCAACAGCACGACTCCGAATTCGTAACACAAAGAACTAACTCTTCTCCGTCGGCACAACGCTTCACATCGTCTGTCCGTCTCCGTCGGCACGACTACTCAACCTTCACATACGTCTGACTGCTCTTCTCACACTTTACCGCTATTTATATCTCCCAGGCACTATTCTGGAAGCTTCAGGAACGTTCACTTATTGCGGCGAGATACAAAGTAGAAGACTCCAGAAGAATCTATCCTTTTCTCTCTTTCGGCAAGCGCCCCAACAATGCGGCCATTCTCTGTCTCTTTCCTTCGGCTCCTTTGCGGTAGTGCCGACAATAATGCGATGGGTGACACTGCGGTTGTCGGCAATTAGATGCGGCGGGCGCGGTGACAATATCTATAAGTTTAGGTATTCTTCAATACTGTAAAAAGCTTTGGTTATTAAATAATTTTTTATTCTATTTTTAAAGGTATTATAATTTTCATATGATTTTAGATTTTCAGGCAAAGCATTATAAAACTTTGCATGGGGGTCCAGTGATCAAAAGGACATATATTCCACCAAGAAAGATGTCTACCACATTTATAAATGTGCATATATCTCTATTAAGAAAGAATGAACATTTGTTTGATGTTTTTCAGAAACCTCTTATGCTGCATGGACATGAAAGATCCATAACTCAGATTAAGTACAACAGAGAGGGAGACCTGCTGTTCTCATCAGCGAAGGATCAGCACCCTAGTGTGTGGTATTCATTAAATGGAGAGCGACTGGGAACGTTTGAGGGACACCAGGGAGCTGTATGGGCACTTGATGTCAACTGGGATACTACAAGGTTCATGTCTGGAGCTGCAGATCAACGGCTGATCATCTGGGACTGTCCAACAGGTGCCCCCCTTCACCAGTTGCTTCCAATGCTAATTTAATATACCCTTAGCAGCAAGGGTATCGTAATGTTCTTTCAAACACATTTAAAACTATTGCTCTTTTCTATGACATTAACAGCTTTGCTACACTCATGCTTTAATTACATTGCTACACACTCAATTTTGATTACAACATAAACAATAAGGTAGAATTATTATTTATTTATGCCAACAAACTTACTGTTGGTGTTTTTAAACACACAAGCTGTGTGTGGGCAATGTTTGAGAGGTAGAACTGGAACTTAAAAGTTCAATGCCACAACTGGGATTTGAACCACAGACCCTCTGCTTACCAGGTGGGTGCCCTAACCATTAAGCTACTGTGATAACCTGCCAAAATGACATTGAATTCTCAAACCAGTTCGTATTTTTCCCAGTAAACCACAAAGGCAGTCTCACATCAAAGACAATTAACCCACTGTGGTAATTACCATCTGAAGGTTTTTTAATCCTGGGACATAAAGTACTTACAATAGTAAGTCACTATTGGGGTAATTGTCTTTGATGTGAGACTGCCTTTGTGGTTTACCGGGAGAAATATGAACTGGTTTGAGAATTCAATGTCATTCTGGCAGGTTGTCACAGTAGCTTAATGGTTGGAGCACCCGCCTGGTAAGCGGAAGGTCTGTGGTTCAAATCCCAGCTGTGGCATTGAATTTTTAAGTTCCAGTTCTACCTCTCAAATACCGAGCATGTTTAGCAAGTTTGTGAGAAATATACCGAACTTGCTCTACATAGATGACGTGGTGAAATTAACACCAAGTTTACTGGTGTGGTGCGGTTTTTGTGATTATTAATAATGACGTTGTGTCTTTGAGCTATTGAGATCTTTGTTACCTCAGGGCATGGTAACGGATGGAATGAAAAATCACACGATGTTTCTTCACCACAATGTATTATTTTATTAACACTTTATCGATATTTTACATTAAATAATGCCTCTTAGCATCATTCTAAATGATTTAAAACGTTTCCACTTTTTAATTTAGTGGAACTAATGTTTGATAAGTCTGGTAATGTTTTACGATGTTGACACTACCTAAATATGTCCTTTCACTTCGATTACACACACGCGAATGGGCAGATTATGGCATCACCTCACGTGACGCCGCCTTTTTCGTATACACCTGCCTATGCGTCCATCAAATAGTTCTTTCTTGTTAGGGAAGCGATCCCTAACCATCCTCCCTTACTTTTATTATCGAACACATATAATTCTAATATTTATACATATATATTAAAATCAAATATGGAAATATTTATGATGTCTTTAAACTAACTTAGTTGTTTATAAAATGAACATTTGCAACACGTTTTCGTCATTTGACCAACACATACCAACATCAAAAACCAAATTACACTTTTAACAAATATTCACATAAACGATTTTCTTTTGGGGTCTTCTAATATTCTGTCTCAGGTGTATCAGTTTCAAATATTTGCAGTGTAAGTACGCAAAGAAAAACCCTCAGTTGGTGAAGTCAGAGACCGTGCAGCAGGCAAGTTCTGGGTATTGTTTAGGACAAATTTGTGAGATCTGCAATCCTTCCAAACATTCATCCGTTCTTTGTTAACAATGAACCTTTAACAAAGTCCTGTTAACAGTTAACTCTGATCCCAACTTTCCAGATTTAAAGCGAACCTCCCTCCATAAGCTGCTTCTGGAGGGTGGGGTAAAACACATATTTACTTACGCATAACAGTAACGGTGTTCTATTATTGCGAATGCATGTGGCAGCGGAGTGATACAAACCGACGATTTGTTTACGTTCACTTTATTCACTTGATGTTCATAGTATAGGTACATTTTACTGTACATATACAATCTACCACATTCTCTTGCACAGTAACCCCTCTCCCAAGGGCCTACTATGGTAGGTGCAGGTTAGGCGCACCCGGGTCCCGAGCTACTCACCCTCATTTCACCCCTACCATGCCCATCAACTGCGCCATGTGTAGCTGTTTTGATTGCTACTCTTCATCACCCTCTTCTAGGTGTATTATGATTTTTAGTTTGTAAGGTCTTAGGTCTATAACTCCTGTCTATCCAGCAGGGATCTTTACTACAAGGGCTGTTCAATAAAGAATGATCACAATTTCTTTTGACAGCATACCTTTACTCATCCTCATAATTTTGATGGTCCTTCTCAAAATAGTCTGCCATGAATGCAATCCACTTGTCCCAGGGTTTCTGCCAGTCTTCAAAGACATGCTGGAAACCATTTTTTGAGAAATCCTTAAAAATCGCCTCCGCAGCCTTCACCACTGCTTCTGATGATGGGTAATGCCTCCCATATAATAAAACTGACTGGTAGGTATATCACCTTATATATTCTCATTTTAGTGGTTTGACTTCTCTTTTACCAATTATAGTATTATTAATTTGTAATATATATTTATTGCCTTCCTGATACTATTGTTAATTTCTTGATCTATTCTTCCATTTTTAGTTAGAATCACCCCTAAATATTCAATACTGTCACATTTTCTAATTTTTCACCTTTCCAGAAAATTTGCATTTCTGTCTCTGTTTCCTCTTTACAAATTATCATTACTTGACTCTCTTTTGCATTTAGATTCATACCTTTCTCTTCCATTGTCATAGCCCATTGTGTTATTGATTGTTGCAGATTCTCTAGGTTTTCCACCATTAAAACTGGATCATCTGCATAAATCAGAGCTTGCACGTATACCGATCTCATTTTGTTTGTTGCAATGTCCGATTATTTGATTCGTAAAGATATTAAAGAACAGAGGGCTCAAACTATCCCCCTGTTTAACTCCACTTATCATTTCAAATTCCTCTGAAAGTCTTCCCGATATTCTAACTGTCCCTATTACTTTTCCATATAAGCTCTATTACTTAAGTCATTTTCTCTTTAACATTTAATTCCCTTAGGGCCTTCCATATCTCCTGGTACCACCAAAAGCTGCTTTTATGTCTAAAAAAGCTGCGTATATCTCCTTTCCCTTACTCAACCTAAAATCCACCGCTTGTCTTATTGTAAAAATGTGATCTTGAGTTTGCCTTTCTTCTCTAAAGGCAGTTTGTTCCTCTTCCATCTTTCCTTTCACCTCCTTTCTCAATCTTCTTTCAATTATTCTTGTGTACAATTTAAGGGGTACTGATGATACACATATTGCTCTATAGTTCTCACATTTCAACGTTTCTTCTTTCTTATATATCAGTATTATATTTTTTTGCCAATCCTTCGGTATTTTCTCAAGATTCCATGCCTCATTCATTATTTTAACTAAATAACCATGTACTCTGCCCCCTGCATACTTTACCAGTTCTGGTGCTATCTTGTCCCTTCCTGCCGCCTTTTTGAGTCATTTTTTCCATAGCAATCTTCAAATCAATTCTATCTATAGGTATTTCTTCCGTCAAAATCTCTTCTATATTCTAAGTCTCCTGCGCTCCCTCTTCTTCTTCCTGATTTACTCCTCAGAACTCTGATCTATAATAATTAGACCATACCTTCATGATATGTTGCTTTGTGTGCGCTGAGCTATGAGATTCTTTTTCTGCCCCAGGTCGTGGTACTAGATGGAATGAACAAACACTCGATGTTGCGTCACTATGATATATTACTTTATTAACACTTTTTCTCGTCTTTACACTTTCATCACACCAATTTGTTATATTGATAGTCTTTTGTGTGTTCTTTTTGTATCACTAACCAAGATGTGTTTTTTAACAACTTTAGAACAAAGGCTTCATGAAAGTTCAGTCAATTTTCTACTCTCATCCAAGAGCACTATAAAAACACGTCCTCTCATATCAAACACACAGACGCTATTAACTAATTCTAGTGCCACATCACATGATGCTACCTTCTTTTTGTGTACATGCACGTATGCGTTCATCAAATAGTTCCCGTATTGTTAGGGAAGCGATCTTTGGCTATTCTCCCTTCGCTTTTAATATTGAACACACATAATTCTTTTATTTATACATATATATTAAATTTAAATATGGAAATATTTATGACGTCTTTAAACAAACAATAGCAATGCGTTTTCGTCACACAACCAACTCGTACCAACACCAAAAACAAATTACACTCTCAACAAATATTCACATAAATGATTTTCTTTTGGGGTCTTACAATATCCTATCTCAATGTCATTTAACTGTTTTCACTTTGTTATTCTTAGCTGCAATGTTTCTATACTTTTTTCCTCTCACAGCTATTAATCTTTTGACTAATTGCCAAAATTCTCTGTTAATATGGAATTTATCTTCTAATTCTTTCCCAAAATCTTCCTAAGATTTACTTTTTGCTTTGAGGCGATATTTTTAGAAGAAGCCTCCGAAAATAGTTAAAATTTGTGTTCATAGTGGTGGCAGAAAAAGCCCCCTAGAATTGTGAATCATTGTCCTAGTGGGCAATGATAGAGATTTTCAATTGTCTTAGCTTGTTCTTGTTCATGTATTGTTGGGATTGGCGTCATGCGAAAATCGCATAGTCCGCGAACAATTGTAAAAGTGACGACATAGTGTTTATTGGAAGAACATTGCGTTTTAAAAGTCAACAGGAGTGAAAATGCAGAGAACTGATATACAATTAGTAAGGCTGCATCGACAAATAGAAGAAGATTACGAATAAACGTTCCAAGCAAAATTACGCAGTCCGTGTTCGTGTTGTGTGAACCCCGGAGGGCTTGTGAAAAAGGACGCCAATCCTGAAAAGTTGTATTGTTGTTTGTGACTTTAAGGAACATTAAATGAGTATATTTAAAAAGATAAAAGGAAATTTAATCTTCTTTGTAAGACGCAGGCCCGTACTACGCCCTGAGGTTCATCGAGAACTTCGATGAAGAGTATTTAGAGTCCCATAGCTACAAAATGGTAATTACGCGGGGCAAATGGACCAACATGTAAACAGTCGTCGTGAATGTTGTGGAACCTCCAGCCCCAGTTCCTACACGAATAACGTTCCAGCTTCTTTTATCATTCTTAGCTATGTTTCTTTTTTTCAGCCTAATTTTCCCAATTTGTATTTGTTCTATTTTTATTATATTCTTTCCATGCAATTTTCTTCTCTTTAACTATTAGTTTAGTAGTCTCATTCCTCCCTTTTGTCTGCTTAGATTTCTCACCAATCTTCGAGATACCACATATTTCCTCAGCTGATTTACACAAGGTATCTTTTAGCCTTGTCCATTTCTCATTTATGCACATTTCCTCCCAATTTTGAATTTGATCTAATTTTCTATTGTCTCTACATATTCTTTCTTGTTTCTTTATCGTTTAAAATCCCTATTTTTATCCTTACATATTTAGCTCCCTTTATTCTCCTTGGTTTCCTGAATCTTGTATCGCATATTAACAGTCTATGTTCTTATTATTTTATTTATGCCAACAAACTTACTGTTGGTGTTTTTAAACACACAAGCCGTGTGTGGGCAAAGTTTGTTGGCATAAATAAAATAATAATTACCATCTGACGGTTATTTAATCCTGGGATATAAAGTACTTACAATAGTAAGTCACCATTGGGGTAATTTGTCTCTGATGTGAGACTGCCTTTGTGGTTTACCAGGAGAAATACGAACTGGTGCGGAAGGTCTGTGGTTCAAATCCCAGTTGTGGCATTGAATTTTTAAGTTCCAGTTCTACCTCTCAGTCTATGTTCTGTTTACATTTCTGCACTTCTAAATACTCTCACATCCGACACCGCATATCTTGTATTTTTAGTGAATGTGGAGTAGTCTATTACATTCTTAGCATTTCAATTAGTAGCTTCATGTTATTTTATGAATTTCTTTGTGTGGAAAAAGAGTATTTCCAATCAAAAGATTGGATTACCTATACAAAATTCAATAATTCTTTTTCCATTTTCATTTAATATTTTTTCTCCATGTTTTCCCATACATCCATGGCCTTTTCTATGATCTTGGCCAACTCTTGCATTCCAATCTCCCATTATAATTACATGATTATTCTCTTGTCTCGCTTTATCTATTTCTTCCTGTAATTTTGTATAGAAAGTCTCTTCTTCTATTTCATCCTTAGCCTCTGTAGGTGTATATATCTGGAAAATGGATACTTTTTCTTCTAAAATTATTTTGTTTTACAGTCGCCAATAATGATTCTCCTATCCTTGTATTGTTTAATTTAAAGACTGTCTTCATTGCAAACTTTAACAAAACAATGGAAATATGTATGGCTGTTTTCTGCAACACCATAAAATTGAACTTCAAATGAATGTTAAAGTTAACTTAAGTGCAATGTAATTAAAAGAAATAGGCATTGGAATGTTGTTGTTGTTGTTGTTAGCTAATGCTGGATTTCTGACCAAGAAGTCATTAATCCTTTTGCTCTCTGATGGATGGGAAGGGCACTAGAAGTGGACGGGCATATTTGAAGGTGGTCTCGGTCCATTTCCTCTTGCAGATCACATAGAGAACAGAGTGGTGAAGAATATATCCCAATTCTGCTCAAATGTTTTGCCAGACAATCATGTCCTGGAATAGGTATCTCAGCCTCACCAATATGTGTCCTGTGTAACGATCCAGCAGAAATGAATGAAGAACACTTGAAGACCTGTGAAGCATTAAGATCAGAAGAAACTACAGTTCAAAAGTATTGGAAAGCACGAATGCTAATGGCTTCATTGCCAGATGCAAGGCACTAGAAAACAACAATCATGTCCTGTAATCAACCTGAAGGTTGCAACTGCTGTTTTTCGAGGATACTCAGGAATTACTGTTTGAATGTTTGGTAGTTCCCATCTTTTATTTTTTGATTTTTCATAGTAATATTTTTCAATAATTTTTTTGAATTCAGAGTTGACTAATCTTTTAGCTGCATAAAATGGTAGATCAACTATAGATTTCTGTACACTGCTGGTACCCTTTTTTGCAAGAAAATCAGCTTTCTCATTACCACTCAGTCCACAGTGAGCTGGTATCCATTGGAAGACTAGGTGTTTTTGAAGTGCTGTTAGATGGGTAAGGATTTTCCAACCTTCTATAATTGTTTGGTTTTTTGGTGACAACTTGGAAGTAATTGCTATAATTGCTGCCCTGGAATCTGAGAGAATAACTGCTTGCTGAAAATGTGAAATTCGGTACAAAAGATTTTGTAGGGCCATTCAAATTGCTTCAATTTCTCCATCAACGTAAGTAGTTCCATAACTTAAAGATTTGTAATAGGAAAAGAGATGACATGTGACTCCAGCACCTGCTCCATCTTGGTTTGATATCAATAATCCATCAGTATAAATATGGAGCCATTCGTGTTCTGGAAATCTAGAATGGATTGTCTCTAATGCCAATAATTTTAGAACACTAGTTGGAGTATCACTTTTCTTAACTTCTTCTGTCAGGTGCAAATAATATGTGATGTCTAATGTATGTGTCGGATTGACTTTAGATATGAAGTTTTCCTTTGAATTAGGAAGGTATACATTCTTCTTGATGTCTTGAATTTTGGAAAGAAAGCTCTCC
Source organism: Tenodera sinensis (assembly GCA_030765045.1). Classification (NCBI taxonomy): domain Eukaryota; kingdom Metazoa; phylum Arthropoda; class Insecta; order Mantodea; family Mantidae; genus Tenodera; species Tenodera sinensis. The sequence goes on from CM060966.1 coordinate 181,168,507, forward strand.
TGAGTCTTTAGTGTATGTGTAAAATTTCTCTTGTGCCATGTATTGAATGGGAGTCTGATCAACTTTTCGTGTTGAATAAGAGCCGCTTTTTCTATTTCATATTCAATGGGGTATTGGTTGGTTAGTATTTCCATAGCTGCTATTGGTGTGGTTTTGATAGGACCTGTAATTAGTCTCAGACTTTGGTTTTGAAAGATTTGAATTTTTTTTTGTTTGCTGTTACAAGAACTTCGCTGCAGTAAGTAAAAATTGGCTTTATATATACAATGTATGTTGTGTTAAGAGTTGCTCTGGAACATCCCCACTTCATTCCTGTTAGACGTTTTAACAGTGAAAGGCACCTCTCTGCTCTTTGTATTACATTTTGTATTTGTTTGGTCCATGCATTGAAATATGCATCAGTGCATAAGTCACAATCTTGATTCAATAGGGTATTGTAGCTTGCTCGCTAGGGTGTGACTTGCAAGCTTCGCTGCACTAAGTGTCACAGGTTCAAGTTCCGCCTAGGGAATGGTGTAAGGTGTATATGTGTAAAAAGAAGAGACATTGGGGGAAAAACCTCAGAAAAATAAAGTGGTTAAGCCAGGGCTTGGGGGGTGGGCATTAGTAGGTTACGATCTGCATTGAGGCCTCTTGCACCCTTTGCCTATCATCATTGGAATCTGAAATGCTTTATCTAATACTAGAACTTCGACTTGTGTTCAAAAAGAAACTGAACTTTTGCTTTATCAGCTTTATTGCTTATGGTACAACATTTTAAACACTGTCCCCTTCAAAATAGTCCCCTCTACTGGCAATACACTGTTGCCATCATTTCTTCCAGTTCTTGGAAGACATTTTATGGGATGGTGTGCAGGTCTTTCATCACATTGTGCTGAATCTCCACAATTCAGACCTCTTCCTGTGCAAGCATCCCTCATACGCACTAGGATTCCCTGGTAGACTTCCATATTTACCATCTGACCACATGGCACAAATTCATGGTGGATAATGCCTTTGTAGTCAAAAAACTCAACCAATATTGCCTTGATGTTTGACTGACTCGTGTGCTTTTTTTGAATGAGGTGACCCTTTGCGTACCCACTGTGACGACTGCATCTTCGTTTCAGTATCATAGCCATACACCCACATCTCATTGCCTGTGATGTTCTTAAGCAAGTTTTCATTGTCATTAGCAGCGGCAAGCAGTTCCTCACACATTTTAACACAGGTCTGTTTCTGATCTTTAGTCAACAGACGTGGTACGAATTTTGCACTGACATGATGCATCTCAAGTTTTTCACTCAACATTTGGAGGCATGAAATTACGCTGATGCCCATCTTGTCATCAACTTCCCAAATGGCTAAACAATAATTTCTGCAAATCACAGCATAAACTCTATCCACATGGCCATCATTTCTTGTGGTGGAAGGACATCCAGACTTGGAATCGTCACAGATCGACATTTTGCCCTGTTGAAAATGTTTAAACCACTCATAGCGCTGCTTGTGACGCATACAGTCCTCCCCGTATGCTTGGCTAAGCATTTGCAATGTCTGTGGAAGTCGTGCCAAGTTTGTAGCAAAATTTCACACACGTTCTCCAAGCTCCTTCATTGTGATTGACGTGGATAAGATGGCAGCGTGTGGAGTGGTAACCTGAAGCAGGGTACATAAATTAAGTGAAATAAGCAGTAAAAATGCCGAAATATCAACAAAGGAAGTTATTAATAACTTTAGAACTACAGGGACCAGCGCAAATGGAAGTGTAATTATTGTAAGTATGGAAGAATGGGAATCTAAAATTAATACTAATGAAGAACGGAAGCAGTTAGATGCCGAGGTTATAGCGTCACTACAGCTAGTCATAAAGATCTTAAACAAAGACTTAAAGAGAGCACAAGATGAATTAATTAGCTTAAGAAAAGAAAATGATGAGCTAAAAGCAGAAGTGTGGGAAAATGCCTCATATTTGATGATCACAAAGGGAAAAAAAAAAACAGGACAAACATGATAAAAATACAAACAGTGAGCAGAATGATTCCTGTAACATCCAGATATCGAACAAATATAGCATATTACAAGAATCGGACAAGATCATGGATGAGGTTAACGATACACATGGAGCATATAAAGTTGTAAATAATAAATACATGTGGACGAATGCTAATGCCAAATCTAAAATGGCGATGGAACGGAACAAAGACAAAGCCATTAAACGTAAAGTGTTACTAATGGGTGACTATGATGAAGCACGTGCAGGTGAAGGATATGGATATTCGTGTGTTTCGTGGTATAAGGGCTGAGCAACTACAAAAGAAGATTCAAGATATAAATAGTGGAGTGAAACATCCAGAAATAGTGATGCTACATGTTGGTACCAACAATATTCGGAACTCGAATAATCCAGATGAAGTGATGGGCGAAGTATACGACACCATTAGAGAGACAAAGAAGAAATTCCCCAGGGCGTGTGCTGTGGTGTACTCTGATGAAACGTAGGGATGTTCATGAACGATACATAAACAGCATCAACAGTAATTTGCGATGAGCTTGCCAAAGTTTGAATTCAGTGTACTGTTATGTAAATAGGTTTATAGACCACAGTTGTCTAGGAAGAGATGGGTTACATCTGAATTATAAGGGTTCATATTTGCTTAGCAAAGCCATTAGTAGAGTGGTTCAAAAATGTAAACAACATCAGGGAAACTAAATGATGGTTCAGGAGGTGATTCAGTCACAATATTGCATAATAGTTCTGAGGTGGTAAGTGGTGGACAGATTCCTCAAACTGTTAATAATAATGTCAAAGCGAAGGTAGTAAAAAAATGCAATCAGGATTTTTCATCAATAAGGAATAAGAAAGTATTTAATTTAAAAGGTGAGTTAATTAATAACAGTGAACAACACTTAGAACATATTTTTCCGGGACGCATTTCGAAGGTTAACTTTCCTCCATTATCAACCGGACAATAACTGGGTTTCCATGTAAATGATGCATTTAAAACCTTTGCTAACATAATAAAACACTACATTGCAATACCAGAAAAGAAAATAAAATTAGGGGGACAGCTCAAATGTAAGACATGGTTAACAAAAGGAATTAGGAAATCTGCTAGAAGGCTAAAATTTCTTAGCCAACTTAATAAAACTGCAAACACAGAGTTTTAAACTATATTTTAATAAATACAAGAAGATATACAGACAGGTTCTGATAGCTGCAAAGCAATACCATACAGAAAAGATTATACAAAACTCCGATAATAAACAAAAAATGATGTGGCAGTTAGTAAATAAAGAATTAGGAATTAGCTCAAAAAGGCAAAATCCTAGCATTAGAAATGAGGAAGGTGCGTTCATTTCAGATCCAAAAGAAGCAGCGAAGTCGTTTAATGATTACTTTGTAAGTATAATTAACAAGCTTTCAGATAAACAGAAAACATCCTGGGCGAGTAACCATGTCTCTAGGAATATACATACAATGTATCTCTATCCAGTTACACCTAATGAAGTTAGTAGAATACTGAAAAACAAAACTTCTCATGGAGTGGATGAGATTCCTGATTGTATTTTCAAACACTGCTATCAGTATTTTGTTACACCAATGTGCTATTTGATTAATGCATCTTTTTCAGCAGGCATGTTTCCAGACTGCATGAAAACAGCAAAAATAATACCCCATTCTAAAACAGGTGACAAGAGTAGAACTGAGAATTTTAGGCCAATAGCGGTCTTACCTTCCATCTCAAAAATATTAGAAAAAACCATATATAATAGATGTCAAAAATTTATTCAAAAGCATAACATGTTATCTTTAGCGCAAAATGGCTTTACAAAGGGCAAATCTGCTGAAACAGCTATATTTAATTTTTTAGAGTGTGTATAGTTCATTAGATAAGAAAGAACATAATATAGGAATATTTTTAGACCTTACTAAAGCGTTTGATCTAGTTAATCACGAAATAATGTTGGAAAAACTAGAATGCTTTGGTATAAGAGGCGTAGCAAATAGTTGGTTTAGTTCATATCTAAATCAACGTGAACAATTAGTTGAAATAGTGCAAATAAACCGCCATAATTTTACATCTGAAGTACATAGTTCGGGAAAAAAACATGTAACTTGTGGGGTCCCTCAAGGTTCAGTCCTGGGACCTTTCTTATTTTTGCTATACACAAATGACTTAGTAAATCATCTACATCCGAATAAGGTTGTACTGTTTGCGGATGACACATCCATAGATGTAATGGGAAATGACAATGATGTTAAGTCTGGTATACTGAGCTTAGACCAAAGAATGCAGGAATGGTTTGTACAAAACAGGTTAATAATAAATAAGAATAAATCTGTAGCCATTTCCTTTAGCCATATTCAGAATACTAATGTATATAAGCCACAAATAAAATTAGATAATGAATTGGTGCATTATAAACCTACTACTAAATTCTTGGGTGTATGGATTGACGAGCACCTGAAATGGAACATGCATGTTGAAAAACTGGCATCTAAGCTAAGCCAGCTTTGTTTTATGTTCAGAATTATAAAAAATATTGCAAATTTGAACACTTTGAGGAATCTATACTTTGCTCTTTTCAATAGCTTACTAAAATTTGGAGTGATTTTTTGGGGTAACTGTGATAAAGAAAATATAATTTTTAAAATTCAAAAACGAGTAATAAGAATAATAATGGGAAAGAAACAAAGGGATTCTTGTATCAATTTATTCAAATCACTCCATATATTGCCACTTCCTTGTCTACATATACTAGAAGTCGCGATGTTTGTTAGAAAACACTTGGTTTATTTTCGTACAAACTCTGAAAAACATAATTATCTCCCTAGAAATAGGCATAAACTGAGCACGGTTACACATAATACTTCACTATTCAGCAAAAGTGTAAGACACACTGGAATTACCTTATATAACAAGTTACCCGATAATATTAAACTTACCACCTCAGCTTCTGCATTTAAGTGCAAGGTGAGAAACATCTGCTAATGCAACATTGTTTTTACTCAGTTGAAGAGTTTGTAAATACTTTCCGTGAACCCCTTCTGTGTGTGTAATTCATTATACTTGTTAAAATACTTAAGAAATTATGTTAATATTTTGTATATTTTGATATATCCAATATCATGTATTTGATCTAAGGATGAATAAATGAATGTGAATGTAAATGAATGTTATTTTGTCACTAATCCGACAAGCAGGCTGTACATATCCTTACTTCAGCAGCTCTGGTTTGCTTCCTCATTGTCCGAGCAAAACATGACAAATGACAGTTTGTTGTCTAAACCTGCCACTTGGTGTGTTCAGTAGCTGTGCTGGTTGGTGCACTATTTCAAAAGTTGTTTCTTTTTGAACACACCTCTTCTAGAAATGTGTAGTATCAAATCAGGAAGCAATTGCAACCCAAGGTGCAAAAAGTATTGTAGGTATAGAGAACTTTTGTTTTCACATTTTGAAACTTTAAAACTACATATCCTATTGTTATTATTTGTTGTTGTTGTTATTATTATTATTATTATTATTATTATTATTATTATTATTATTATTATTATTATTATTATTATTATTATTATTATTATTATTATTATTATTATTATGGAAAATGTATTATATTCATTATCTTTTTTAAAAAACATTTGTTTACAAAGCTTCTAAAACAGCAGTACCACACAGTGTGTAACTTTAATTTGTTTAAATGCCTGTGGAAAGCTGAAAGCTTCTTTTGTTTGGACAGAATAACTATGAATAGAAGAACTTACTTATTTTGTTGTTTCCTCAAGATGAGCTACCTGGTTGCCTCACCTCAAACGACTGCATGCAGTAACCTCGCCCCCAGGACAAACATAACTACTTGATAAGAAAATTCTGCTCCTGTTTCCCCTCAACACCCCTTGCCAATCGGAACCCGCTGTATGTTGTAAGATAAACCTTCAGTTACATATTTCTGGTTACAATACAGGCTTACTGTTAGTGTTGTGTATGTGCTATTTAAAATGTTTAACAAGAAGAAAAGACAAGTTAACATGACAACGGAAATGAAATTGGATGTGTTAAAAAGATTGGGAAAAGGGGAACATATTAATTTATAATAAATGTTAGGATATGTTATACTTTTCTGTTTGATATATTGTGGTAGGGCTTGCATTTATGTATTTTTCAGTATTGTGTTATGAGTTGTGAAAAACAGACCCCTTAAGATTGGTTCAGAAGCAGGAACCATAACCAGAATGATAGACTTGAAATACATGTACTCAAATGGGAGTGTTCACAACCAATGGCAAACCTTCCTGGGCTCCGGGAACAGAGAGAAGACGACCAAAATTTGACTTTGGTGTTTCTGTTAATGGACACAGCATATTAGATCTTCTTAAGTGTGTATTAAAGACTACTTCATCTTCCTTCAAGGCTGTGGTGTAAATGGCCGCTAGAGATTTTGCTAGTTGCAATTCTGGGAAAACAAACTGGAAAGAATTTTATATAACAATAAAGAACAACAAATAATTATTTTAATGAATGCTAGGATGCTAAAGGACTGATGCTTCCTGTTTTCTTGGAATCGGAAATATGCAATAGGTTTACTTTTAGATCTTTACTTTAACGAAATTTGGTATTGCTTTACTTGTTTTTATGTTGGCTGAATTGGAGCAGGTTAAATTTTTTTCATTGGTCAAAAGAAATAAATGATATCCCAATGTGCAATATACACTTTTCTATTCCCATTGCTGTTGTGAACCAAAATGTTGATGCTATTCCTTGTCATTAATGGGTGGTCATAAAGCAGCCTTTATTCTGTAAAACTGGTATCCTATCAGTCCACATTAGGTCGTGTTACCAGGATTGCACTGTTGTTGCTTTGCTCTAGTAAACAAGAAAATGAAGCTGTTATTAAAGTACCAAGCTTACTCACAATTTTTATTATTTGAAGTACAAAATGGCTGATTAAGTAATACTGATTTTATTTATTCATGCCAACAAGCTTACTGCTGGTGTTTTTAAACACAAGCCGTGTGTGGGCAATGTTTAAGAGGTTGAATCAGAAACTGAAAAATTCAACCTCTTTAACACTGATTTATTTGCTTGAAAGTGAAGGCACATTCAGGCTGGATATAGTGTGTATGTACGGTCCAAGTTAACCCAGATTTGAACATGTTCCAGGTACTGAGATTGGCAAGATACACTGTGACTCGTCGGTGAGAACGTGCTGCTTCAGCTACAGTGCCAACATGGCCGTCTACTCAACAGACAGACAGATGGGTCACCAGTGTGAGATGTTTGTTGTGGATGTAAGGAATGCAGATGAATCAATAGGTAAACATGCGTATAGAATTATTTTATTTGGCAAAAGCAAAATCGCAAAACTATGGAACTGTTATGTATGACACAGAAAATAAGGAAGCTAAGCAACAAAACACCTTATAAATGTGAAATTTTGGACAGTGTTTAAACATGTGAACAATGATTTTTGGTTAAAATTAACCAATTCCAAACACCGTTTACTTCAAAAATGTTTCTCTAATTTGTTTTACTAAAAACTGGCACTGATGAATTTAATTAAAATAGCTTATGTTCAAGACATGTAACTGACTTTATAGTCAGCACCTGTATAAGTCATTCACAGTAATATAGATGATATACAGAGTAGTTTTGTGGCAGGTGTATTGTTGGGAATCTTCACTTGAAAGTAACCAGACTTGTTGCAATTTGCTTGTTTCAGTGAATGCACAGCCAATCTACCAGTTTCCCACAACACTCCCAAAAGTGACATTGTCACTGTGTTTGTTTCAGTGAATGCACAGCCAATCTACCAGTTTCCCACAACACTCCCAAAAGTGACATTGTCACTGTGTTTGTTTCAGTGAATGCACAGCCAATCTACCAGTTTCCCACAACACTACCAAAAGTGACATTGTCACTGTGTTTGTTTCAGTGAATGCACAGCCAATCTACTGGTTTCCCATAACACTCCCAAAAGTGACATTGTCACTGTGTTTGTTTCAGTGAATGCACAGCCAATCTACCAGTTTCCCATAACACTCCCAAAAGTGACATCGTCACTGTGTTTGTTTCAGTGAATGCACAGCCAATCTACCAGTTTCCCATAACACTCCCAAAAGTGACATTGTCACTGTGTATGTTTCAGTAAATGCACAGCTAATCTACTGGTTTCCTATAACACTCCCAAAAGTGACATTGCTATTGTGCTTGTTTCAGTTAATGCACAGCCAATCTACTGGTTTCCTATAACACTCCCAAAAGTGACATTGCTATTGTGCTTGTTTCAGTTAATGCACAGCCAATCTACTGGTTTCCTATAACACTCCCAAAAGTGACATTGCTATTGTGCTTGTTCAGTTAATGCACAGCCAATCTACCGGTTTCCGATAAGTGGGCCAAAAGTGACATTGCTACTGTGTTTGTTTCAGTTAATGCACAGCCAATCTACTGGTTTCCTATAACACTCCCAAAAGTGACATTGCTATTGTGCTTGTTTCAGTTAATGCACAGCCAATCTACTGGTTTCCTATAACACTCCCAAAAGTGACATTGCTACTGTGTTTGTTTCAGTGAATGCACAGCCAATCTACCGGTTTCCGATAAGTGGGCCAAAAGTGACGTCACTACTTTGGGGCAGTTTAGATGAGTACATCATCACAGGTCACGAAGATGGTGAACTCCGTCATTGGGACCTTAGAGTAAGTCAGTGTTTATATAGCTTTGGGTACTGTGTTTGTTGGGAGTGAAGTGACCTTGTTACACATATTGCTTTTTGTTGGCCGTGTTTGGTGAATACATATTTTTCAATGCTCTCAAAAGTTCACTCAAGTTGCACTTTTAATCAGTTCATAGCAAACACAGCACTCATCACACTTGAAACTGTGTGTGTTGGTGCCGAGGTTTTAATAATAATACTTTGAGTTGAGCTATGAGATTCTTTTTTCTATCCCAGGTCGTGGTACGGGTGAAATGAAGGAACACAGGGTGTAACTTTTACAATAACACTTTTATTTGCACTTTTTTCATTGAATATTACACTCGTAACAATTAAATTAACTATCGTTGCACCTATATATACTTTCTTGATAGTCTTTTCACGTTATTAGTTATTTTAGATCCACATCTACGCTAGTTACAAAAACGTGTCTTCACTTTCCGGAGCCTAGGACGCTATTAAGAAAAAAGTTGGCGCCTCTTTACATAATGCGTTTGTATTCATTTGTGTATGTGTTTATTTCCCATGAAGTACACTTTGAAACCCTCCTACATGCTCAATAGTTCCTGTATTGTTAGGGAAGCGATCTTTATCTATCCTCCCTACACTTTTAACATTAAATATGCATGGTTCTTATATTTATACATATTACATTTGAACATGTTACTTAACATTTATGACATTTTTAAACAACTCTTTTTTATAACAATTGAGAAAATGGCAATACATTTTCAGTACTCAACAAATCCTTACCAACATGAAAACTAAACTATATTTACATCAAATATTTACATGAAGGCTTTCCTTTCAGGGTCTAGCCATATATTCTGTCTCACATGCCCCTTGTTATGTTTTTCAAGTTGTCACATATATTCACAATCTTGAAACACAATACAACACTTCTCCCTATTCCTTTGATATAATCTTTTACTTTGTACAATAACCTTTTTCCTTTACAGTCTTCTTTGCTGTATATTTTTGTCTTTTGTTTTGGCATGACACAGCAGGCCTTTATAATTTTAACATATTCAGTTATATTCATGTATGTGGCTTTCTCATATTCCTCAATAAAACGCTTGATCATTAAAAATTTTTGTCATTCATACCTACAAGAAATAGAAACAAATGCCAAAGATAAAAAATGGGTTACACTACTTTCCAATCCAGATATAATCCCCCAGAGACCAAGGAAAACAGCTGTTGCAGCCTTCCGACTATTGACAAATCATGACTGCTTGGCAAGTCATCTCTACAGAATAGGTATCTCAGCCTCACCGATATGTGTCCTGTGTAACGATCCAGCAGAAATGAATGAAGAACACTTGAAGACCTGTGAAGCATTAAGATCAGAAGAAACTACAGTTCAAAAGTATTGGAAAGCACGAATGCTAATGGCTTCATTGCCAGATGCAAGGCACTAGAAAACAACAACATATTCAGTTATTACACAACACAATACAATGAATATTCCTAAGTTTTTACATTTGACAATGAGAAATGAACGAAGACCATTTGAAGACCTGTGAAGCATTAAGATCAGAAGAAACTACAGTTCAAAAGTATTGGAAAGCATGAATGCTAATGGCTTCATTGCCAGATGCAAGGCACTAGAAAACAACAACAACATTTGACAATGACACAAATATTATTTAAGTGTATCATGATGTATTATGTGTCCTTTTACTTATGTTCTTTGTTATGAGGAGAGAGAAACAGGATACAAATCTGGAGCTTATGATTATGATCATATTTATGGCTGTTTTATTCAGTTCTTTGTCTTGCAAGCTTATTATGTGTAGGCAGGTAGTTAATTCAGTTCTTTAACTTTGATGTTACTAATGATACTGTTATGACATTGGGCTCTTATTCACTATTGTTTAGTTTGCTGACATTTCTTTAAGCTCAGCATTGGCTATATCCATCTTAATCTGTGGGCATTGTTTTTCTCTGACTATGGTTTTTCTCTCTTTACTAATTGTCATCTCTTTGTCTCTTATCTCTATAAGAGAAAACTTCTATATTTATAATTATCCTGCAACTATATTATTTTTCTTCTTAATTTCTCCTTGACACCCTTGTGTCAAAAATATATTCTCTTCGTTGCCACATTTCTTCTTATTTTGTCCTTAACATCCTTATGTCAAAAACACATTTTCTTTGTCGCTATAATTAATTTCTTTTATGACAATATTCTCATTTGTCTTTGTTGACAATACTCACTTCTGGTGTTCATTATAGCCAATGACTATGTTGATGTCCTTTCTTGTTGCATCTTCCAACCTCTATACATATTTTCTATAAGAAACCCATTAAATCTTACTGTTTTTCATCATTTCTACTGTTCCTGCCACACACATTTGCTGGCAAAGACTATTTGGTCCTTTCTTTATATGGTTTTAATTTGTTTTTATGGTATCTTCCTATCAACTTGCCATTTAAATTCTGTAGCTCATGTGTGTGATCGCCCAGCTGTTTTGTTATAACCAGTGGTCCAGTGTACAGCAGTTCCATTTTCCCAGATCGTTTTTCAGATGCCTTGGATGCTTTGTACCTTCTTAGGAGCACCTTTTCTCCGATTTGTCGGGATCATTTCCTGATGTACCTTTTCATTTTATTTCTTCCTTTTTCAGCTTTTTGCTGCAGTCTCCTGAATGTCAGTTGACATTTCTCCTTTTCTGTTAATTCCCTTTGGGCAGCCATCGTGGTGTCGATGTCAATTGTCAATCGCTTAGGTTTTGTGTTGGTCATCAATTCAACTGGGGCGAACTTAAATCGTGGTAATTTTCCTGGGTGTTGGTGGTGATTGTTGTTTCTGTATTCTGTGCAGCATCCGCTCAATTTGGTGTGTTTTCATCTACTTCCCGCTGTCTTATGTTGCCGGTGTTCCATTGGTTTCTGCCCCTTTGGTGTGAACCCCTATTGTATGATGGTCTTTGGCTGTTGAAGTATTCTCAACAGAATCGTATGTGATTCACTTGATGGGTCTCCCACAGTCATACGTATATGTTTGGTATCTCGATTCACCCCTTGGTATCGTGTCGTGGTACTGCTGCCTCGTGTTCTCCATTCTTTCACCATGATTGTGTGGTTGTGGGAAATGGTGTGCCCCTCTTCCTCTGTCATGGGTGCTCCTAGTATTTCTATCTTCCCTCTCACTCTGGTTGTTTGTAGTTGTGCTTCTGTTTAAGATCGGTGGGTTTGGGTGACTGTTTCTATGTCTTTGCTCATTAGGCCGACCATTTTGTGTTTCGAAGGCTGTTAGCAGTTCTATCATGTCAGCAAAATCTACTGGCCTCACAACAATTAACCCTGTTCTCACTGTGTCTGGGAAATGTCTTGTTATGCTAGTGATTAACTCTGCTTCCAACAGGTTAGGGTCTAATAGCATCCCTTTGTTGGCTACTTTCATAAAATAATCGATTAGCGATAACCCTTTGGTCGGATCATATCTTCCTGTCGCTAACTCTACCCTTGTCTGGTTCTGCTTAGCTGGGCCCCAATACCTTGATAGGAATAGATTTCTGAGTGAGCTATATGATTCATGACCAGCTAGTGTTAACCTAAGCCATTCTAATGCTTTGTTTTTCAAGCTTTTCTTGACTATCATCCTAAGCTCATTTGGTATCCTTTTCACTTTAAAATACTCTTCCATCTCTTTAACAAAGAGTTTTGGACCGTCTCCCTTCTCCTCGTCAAATGTGGGTGGTGTATGAGACGTAGAACTGGAACTTAAAAATTCAATGCCACAACTGGGATTTGAACCACAGACCTTCCACTTACCAGGCGGCTGCTCTAACCATTGAGCTATTGTGACAAACTGCCAGAATGGCATTAAATTCTCAAACTTTGCCCACACACGGCTTGTGTGTTTAAAAACACCAACAGTAAGTTTGTTGGCATAAATAAGTAATAATTACGTGGGTGGTGTAATTTCGTGTGGTACGCTGTTGGTATAGCATGTGTTGTGTGTTGTGTTATTGTTTAACCTCTTGAGCGATGGCCATTTAAACGTCCGCGAGCCGAGAACTGCTAGCATTTAAATTGTTAAATGCGCTTCGTATATACACAGCTGTATTTTGTGTAAATATTAAGTTATTTTAATGAAACAAAAACTGGTATAAAACTCGTTATTTGCAGTATAAATGTACGTCATCAGCAAAGTTGAGTTGTATTTACAAAACGTTGAAATGGCACAATTTTGTTTCACTGTGGTGAAAAGTCAACTTTGCTCTGTCATACGCATCTAACATTAGTTCTCGGAAAGATTCAGTAAAGAAACACCCATTGTATGTGTGGCTAATGCGTCAGCATACTGTGTAATAAAGTGCTACTGCATGCGTGGTCTCTTGAGTCATCAGAATAGATCAACATTACAACTTTTTTGAGGTATATATTATATATTATTTAATATTCATTTAATATTCATATTAATATTTATATTATATTTATATTATATTAATATTTAATATTCATTACAACTTTTGCTTACGCGAGTTTCGTAAATGAGTAGAGTCCGTGTCTTTCTTTGTTGAAATACATACGTATTCTTTCCTGCTTGTAGCTGAAGGGAGAAGTGGTATAAAAAGGTGTTTTTGCACCAACTGGATATAACCATATACAATTGTTTGGGGATTTGGACAGCTCTCTAAACCCACACAGGACAATGACCGACCTTGACTACCGACTATAAATAGCTCGCAGCCTAATTGAACAATACTAATTGGGGGTTGAAAATCCAAAACCCTGGCACCCCTCAGACTTCAAGGAAAACATTATCCTAAAAGGATTCCACCAACAGCAAAGAAGTCCTGCCCATTTCAAAAGTGTTTCGTGTGCCGCAAGAAGGGAATTTGCGAATGTGGAGATGTACGTACCCTTGTGTGTTTATCCCTGTTTTGAGGTAAATCACTGCAGAACGAACATATTAAGGTAAGCCAATAAAGTATATAGACCTTACTAAAATGTTTCATAAAGGGAAAATTATAATAAGTTGAGTTGGATAAGGGATAAATAAGGGTTAAATGCTTAAACGCACAGGACGCCCATATCGCTCATCCGCCATTTTAAATGGATGTGATTTCACGTCGATATCCCTCAAGAGGTTAATTGTGAACCTCTATCTCTATATGGTGAGTCATTTTGTACATTATTGAAATAACTTTCATCTTGAACATCACTTAGTCTAAATCATCTTGCCTTTGTAGTGCATTCACATCATTTACATTAGCCTAACTTTCTTTTCCTTTTCTCATTTCTTCTTCACAAATTGATTTTAAATCATTCTTTATTTCTAAGTGATTTTGTTTTATATTATTCACAGCATCTTATTGTGATTGTACCACATCAGCCACAGTTTTAATTTTAGGAATAACAATTTGTTCTACAGTTTCACTAATAATTCCTTTCTTTACTACTTCAATTTCTTTCCTTAATTCCTCGGTCATTTCTACTTTTACATTGTAATCTTGCAGTCTACACTTGTATTACACTCTGTTATTTCATCCCTACATCTACCAATTTCTCCTTCTAATACAATCATGTTTTCTTTCATTTCCATTTCTATTTTTCCCATCCTAACTCCTATGATTTCTATCCTAGCTTCTGAAGCTTCCTTTGTTTCATTTGTGTTTTTGTGTACTAATTTTAAATTACTTTCCATTGCTTTCATATTTACTTTACATTCCTGCCTTCCTAATTCTATTTTCTACTCTATGTCCTGTCTCACTTCCTCCATCTTCTGACCTATATGTTTTTTTATTCTGTTCTATTTTCTGACCTAAACTCTATTCTAATTTCTCAAATATGATCATCAGTAATGTTTGGTCTTCTCCTATTACTGCTACTTCTTCCTCACTTTCTGTTTGTATCTGATAACTAGGCTTATCTGCCCCTTCCCTTATTCCTGTTCCTACTACTTTTCCTTTTTGTGACATTTTTGTTTTTTGATTCAGTTCAGTTGGGCTTAAAAGTCCTACTTTCTTGTCACTTCTTAGTAACATATAAAAATAAAGTAAATATTAAATAAAAATATTTGGTCCTACCTTTTTCCGTTGGTTCATTTCTTTACGTCTGTTCCCTCGGCGATTGGTTTCGTGAGGCGTCCCTTGATGTTTCCCGCTTTGATGAATAAGCGTTCCTCGGCACTTCCCACGTTGATTCCAGCTTAATAATGTCTCCCGTCTTCAACTTTGATGGATTGTTTAATGGCGTCTTCATTCGTTTTCGTGCGTAGATTGGCATCACTTGGTATTTCGCATAAGTTCACTTTCCATTGTCTTTTATTTCACCCTTCTATTCATGCCACACATTTGGGCAAGCCATTTGGTGCTGAGTTTTTAATAATACTTTGAGTTGAGCTATGAGATTCTTTTTTCTATCCCAGGTCGTGGTACAGGTGAAATGAACAAACGCAGGATGTAACTAAGGAAATTGAAGCTATTAGCAGTGAAGCAACAAGATTCTAAAGTAAGAACAAATTAGAAACTAAAAACTTCACTTATCTTAGTGATTTTGCAAGTTCTTGTTGCAAAACTGACTCAAGTTTCAAGTTGACTCATTCTTGTTGCAAAACTGACTCAAGTTTCAAGTTGACTCCAACTCATTCTCAAAGCTATACAAACAAATTTGGGTAACAAGTGAAGTGTTTAGTTTGTAATTTGTTCTTACTTTAGACTTTGGTAACAAATTTGTTTGTATAGCTTTGAGAATGAGTTGGAGTCAACTCGAAACTTTGGCCAGCTTTGCACCAAGAACTTGCAATATTACTAAGATAAGTGAAGTTTTTAGTTTCTAATTTGTTCTTACTTTAGAATCTTGTTGCTTCACTGTTAATAGCTTCAATTTTCTTAATTATCTTATTCCTATATCTTCTTCGTGTTAAGATAAACATTTGTACAAATTATCTTATTGCTTATTTCCTTGTAGGTGCAAGGGGAATGTTAGAATACTGTAAACTTTGTGTGATAATCAAATGTTTTAAAGATATGAGATTATGTTCTCTTTGCACACTTAACATATAAAAACAAATGAACAACAATGATCCATTTCACGAAAGTTTTAAGTTTTACGAAACTCACACATATAACCAGGAATACCTCCAAAATGGTTCACCTTATAAGAAAATTTATTTAGACATAAATTGTGTATTTTAGCAAAATCTACACTTTTTGTACAGTATGATTTGGTCTATCTCTAACGGTTTACCAGTTATGCAGAAGTCGTCCAGACTAAATACGACTACAGGGGCTATAGCCAGAAAATTCAAGATACACATTTCATTTGTCATCAAAATATCTCAAACATATGACATTTTAATCAAAGAGCCATTTTCAAGAAAATCAAAATTTTGGAAAAATGTTCCATGTAAAGGGTAGTTTAGGGTGGGGCTATTTTCTTCAAAATCGTCATGTCGCATCCTTGAAAGACATTAAACTTAAATACCAACTTTGGTTTTTAACTGACTTTTCGTTTTTGAATTATGCTGTCCACAGACAGGCACTTGCAGACCTTTTTGTAAAAATGCTTTTTTTTGGATTCAGGGGGTCTCAAAACATATATTTCCGGTGAAATCTCGACATGGAATTTTTGGGTGAAATACAATAGTTCCTCTACTTACCAGTAGAGAAAGTAAAAATAGTGTTATAACAATGTTCTATCTAAGGGTATTTAAAATAGTGAGGTTTGTATTACAATAAAGTACAAAGGTGTTTAAAAAGTGCCAATGGAAGGGATTTTGTATTTTTGTTTATAAGATTTAGAGTAAGACGTTTGTGTTGCTGCTGGAAATGATTAAAACTAAAGCAATAGAGAAGTAGAGACTTCTGTGATGTTTGCTAGATAGTATCTGATCCAGCCAGCAACGTTATGAAAAACTGAAGCTGTTAGCAGTGAAGCAACAGAATGTAAAATGAAAACAAACTTAGAGACTAAGTATCTAAAGTAAGAACAAAATTAGAAACTAAAAACTTCACTTATCTTAGTACGAGGGTGGGTCAGTAAGTAATGCCTCCTTTTTTTTTTTTTTTTCCCCTTAAATAAGTTAGTTATGTGAAAAATTTGAATTTGGCGCAATTCCTCAAACCTTCTTTTCCAATCCCCTGCAGTAGTAACTTCCTAAGTCAACAGGTGGCAGCACTGCATCCTCTTGCAAAATGGCTGACATCGACATTCCTATTAGAGGCTATTGTTTTCCTTGTTTCTTTGTTTTGGGCGGTTAATATTCTTGGTACCCAACGTGAACAAACTTTTGAGTAACCCAGTTGTTGAATAATCATCATCACACTGCCTTTACTGAGGGAGGTAATGCGACACAATTCACCTGTTATCCGGCAATCACCACGAATGATCTTAACTTGCTGAATGTTGCATGGAGTCACTGCAGTCACCGGCCTGCCGCTTCGCGTTTCATCTGCCAATGGTGTTTGCCCTTCAGCTTCGTTACAGTAATGAACCCATCATCTAACAGTGCTGACATCCACCGTTGCATCACCATACACATTTTTTAGCCTTTTGTGAATGCGAATTGGCGTTTCACCTTCTGCAGTCAAAAATTGAATCACAGAACGCTGTCTAATACGAATTCTCTCAAAGCTATACCAAAGCTAAATTTCCTTAATTTAGAGATTAAGTGCTTCACTTCTCTGGTAATGCTACAAGTGTCGAGTGCAGTACAGATGGGTTCTGGTGCAACATGTTGGGCTGCCCATGGCCTTGGGCCCTAGCCTCTGAGCTTCTCTACATAGAATTTTTTGACGTATGCTATTTATTTTTTAACTGCAGTTAATTAACCTTATTCAAACTTGTCTTTTAACTTTTGTCTTTTTATTCACTTATGTTCACCAAATTCTCTTATACTTTCCTTTTCTTTAAGATCGTTACTATTTTAAATGACCCATTCCATTCTAAAACTTATTTTCCTGCTCATTGTTCTGTTTCATGATCATTTGCTAATAATTTCCTACACCTCACGCATTCATTTTTTTCTTGTCTCTCTATCACTTCCACTTCCTTCCCTCACTTAACTTTCGCTTTGTTATATGTACTTGACTTTATCCCTCAAACAGGGTTCAGTTAAGCACTTTCTCTTCCTTGTTACATAGCATCGATTAGCATTTTCTATTTTTGGCTTCCTATATATCACACATGTTTATTATTTCTTTATGGCAACAAACATATTGTTGCTGAGACTGCCTTTGTGGTTTACTAAGGAAAAAATACGAATTGGTAATTCTGGCAGGTTGTCAGAGTAGCTTAATGGCTAGAGTGCCCACCTGGTAAGCGGAGGGTCTGTGGTTTAAATACCAGCTGTGACATTGAATTTTTTCACTTTTGACCTCTCAAATATGTTTATCAACTGATATCCACTTTTTTGAATTAATATCTTTCCAAATACGGGGTGGTGTTTTCTGCTCACCCTTCTCCCGTTCCAATCTACCCACATACGTAACGCCTGTTTATCTGTCCTCCCATCCACATGGTTGCACCCCATCTCTTCTTGTTTACTCAACTCTGAAATTGCCCCTTTGTTATTTGAGTAATTTGCATTAACATCTTCGCCTACACAGCCATTCACGTTTCTTGGTTGTCTGCTTGTAACATTTTCGGTTTCCTGCCGCCATCTTCTCTCTGTGTCGAATTTCTGCAAGCAATCATAGCTTCTTTCTTCTCCTTCTCTGTCACCTGTTGCTTGCTAATTTACTCTCTTTTTTCTCTGTTCTGTCTGTCCTTGAGGTGCTGTGCATTTCCCAACTCAGTGATACTTTTGAGTACAATATGGCTGACATTAATTTTCTGTGTTTCTTGACTCGTCACTTCTTGAAACTTCTTTAAACCTCATATGTATGCCTATTTCCCTTCACTTTTTGTTCACCTTTTCTGCTCTGTTAATTTCATTTGTTGCCCTTGGTCATAAGTCTGTTGATAAAGATGTTTGTTCCTTTCAGGTTTTTTGTCTCTTTCAGTATGTTGTAAATCGTATATGTACTTGTAAATTTTGCTACAATGTTTCCTCCATTTGTTCTTCCGGATGTAAATGCTATGTGCATTTCATAGTTACTAGTGGTTATCTGTAGCTTCTTCTCCAGAACTTCCATTATCTCTTGCCTTGGGTGGAAGCCTGTCCTTTCTTCTGCTTCTGTCCTCCCATTTTTCCGTTTTTTATTTGATGTTTTGTAATTCTTGTTTTATCATTTCTATACTTTTAAGTATTTCCTCTTCTTTATCAACAAGTTCTTTTCTTTCCTTGTGTACTCTTTTCCATTGCTAGAGTTTTTTCTGTTTCCCCCAGCTCTGCTGGCCAGGTCCTTTGTGTCCTTTTTCCTCTTACTCACGAGAGTGTTGTTGGCATACGCTGCTTGCTCCATACTCCTGCAGCAATAACTGTTTTACTGAAGGTCTGGCAAAGCAATTAGTATTTTTATCAAGTTTCAGTTGCAGTAATACATGAAGTGAGACTGAAGCCCAATTATTGCATTCTACGTCAACTCATACTGGTACTGTTTTTATAATATGTCTTTACACATCAGCAGGAAAAGATTCTTTACATAGCATACCGGAGATAATGTTCTTACTGAATGATGTAATAGTTTGATATCGGACGTGGTTATCTACAGGGTTGAGGTCACAGAATGGAATGCATAAATCAACGTTCCTTTATCACAACATATTTATTCGTTAATTTACACTTTTAGCACCATATTAATTAATCAACAATCTTCACAGTTAGGTAGAATCTACACTGTATAAAAGTTTGGGTGAAAGTTACATGTTCACACGCTATCAAAAAAAACACATCCTTTCAACTTGAGCTCACAGACGCTAATGAATAAAGAGTCCCTGGCGTCGGTATGACGCAACACCGCCATTCTTATGTATTCATCCGCGCAACAGTTCTCATTGGTTGAACACGAAGTGACAAGAAAACATTGGCTATCTTGAATATTAAAAAAAATAAGTCCCTGATACACCCAAATTAAAAGAATTAGAAATTTACACACTCTTACAAAAATATTTACATGAACGATTTTCTATTAGTCAATATTCTGTCTCAATACGTATGTACATACAGAATGAGATCATTTGAAGCCTGTGACTGCTGTTCCTGGGGATCATTGAAAGATCATTTGCCAAGAGATAAATTGAGTTTGACAAAGTGGATCAAGTCCCCAGTTGTTGAATTGCTAAATACATTAGGTTGCAATGGACTAGCAGGAAGTGGTAAGTTAATCAGAAAAAAGCTGCGATAACCCTGTACAACATAGGTCATATACCAACACTCCCGCTAAACTCCTTGCAGTTTGATACTGGGATATCACATGGACGTTTTAGTTCAGTACAATGCTAAGTCAACATGGGTCGATGTTGAATCCCAAAATTATTAAAATGTAAAATTATTGTTTGTGATCTGTAGCAACTTATGGGCTCCCAAGGTTTGCTAATGATATATGTAACTATATTGAAACATTTATGCGAACATAGAGAAGGCCCAATTGATTCATATTTTTTTGTAATGTCATACTGGCAAGTTACCATGGTAGCTCACTGGTTAGAGCAGCCATGCATGAAGCAGAAGATCCATAGTTCAAATCCTGGCTATGGCATTGAATTTTTCAGTCCTGATTCTACCTCTCAAATGAAACTATCTATTTACTGCAGTGAATTATGTCTCACATTACTAAAGCATTAATGTAAATATAAGTTTAACTTGTGTTTTATTTTTCGGAGCTGTTGGTCTTGTAGGGCGTGATTACCCTTTTTACTTTCTCTGCTACATACAGTAAGTAGAGGAAGTACTGTATTCTACCCAAAAATTTGATGTAGAGATTTCACTGAAAATATGTTTTGAGCCCCCTTGAATCCAAAGAAAGCATTTTTAGAACAAAGTGTGTATGTGCGTGCGTGTGTGTGTGCGTGCGCGCTCAAAAATGAAAAGTCAGTTAAAAACCAAAGTTTGTATTTAAGTTTAATATCTTTAAAGGATGCGACACAAAGATTTTAACCTCCTGCATCCTGAGATCGGAGTGCTCGAGTTAAAATTATTTTGTGCTAATGAGTTGCTATGGGCCAAAATTAAACAAAAATGCAAAAAAAAAAGGGGGGGGGGTGGCAGTGACTTTTTGGCAGGCCTAAAATGACATTTACACAGCTACAAATTTTGTTATATTGATCAGTATGAGTTAAGTATCAAAAAAACAAAAAGATTCAAAATATAAAATTTTGTTGTTTGTTTAGGGGTAGTATAATTATGATACCTCGGGACTACATTAAGTTTTAATGGGTTTTTTAATCCTACCATCGATACAAAGTAGACCAGAGAGAGGAAAAATATGAACATAGAATGCAGAAGGTATCAAACATGATACCACTGGCCCTGATTAACGCATTCACAGAGCACGGAAAAAATCCAAAACCTGAGGCATCATATATGATGCCAAAGGATGCAGGAGATTAAGAAAATTCCTCCACCCTAAGCTACCCTTTACATGGAGAATTGTTGAAAATGCTAATTTTCTCAAATGATTCCAAGGATTTTGATTAAAATACCATATGCCTTAAGATATGTTTATGACAAATGAAAGGTACTTATATCTATTTAATTATCTGGCTATGTAGTCCTGTTTAATCTGGATTACTTTTGAATAACTCGCAAACCGTAAGAGATAAACCAACTCTTACTATTGTACTGCCAGTGAATCTCCGACTCTGACGTTTAACAGCTGTGAGGAGTTAGAGGGGGAAGGTTAATGTTACCAACGTATAGTAATGAGTTGTGGAAACTAGATTCTCAAAAATACCTTAAGAATGAAAGTATATGATGTTTATTAAGTTAAAAACATTAAAATACAAGTTTTGGTTTTATTTTCATGCAATATTTTCATTACACCACTATTATGTTTGAATATTATAGTTACATCTGTTATGGGCAATAGCTGTCAGTATTGGCAATACTGGAAGCAAGTAACGCACAGGGTGTTAAAACTTTCTGCTAGTACCAATCAGCACTCTCACTGCTAGGCATGGTTTTCAAATCTAGCACCGTGTTGCCAGCTCCATTTTACAAGGACCGTGTGGTTTCAATTGCTTTGGTGCTTGTGCAGGTGAAGTTTGTTAGCTATTCTGTGCATGCGTGAATTCCAATTTAAGTGTTTCTCATGTTATTATCATCGTTATTGTAATAACAAGGCTACTGGTTCGTCAGATTCAAAGAGAAAAATCGGCCCTTATAAGGGCCAAAGCCATTAATTTATATTCAGGCTGCGTGAGTAGTTTGAGAAGGAACACGACGATGGTGGACCCCTTCTACCTGTTACCAAGGTGCTTGATAGAGTTTGCGACACTTTGAAAGTGGGACAAAGTGCTGTGAAGAGTGTGATCAAGGAGAAGTACCCAGTGGGTTTGAATACACCATCTGCAGTTCTGCATAGAACTTCACTTGATGCAATTAGGCAGCACGTGTATCAGTATTATATGATGAAAGAATTTCCTACTCGTGAGAAGCTGACTTATTCAATGGCGGAAAAAGCAGCCTAAGTAAAAGTGCTGAAAGAACTTGGTTTTGGTTTAAAAGGTATTGTGGGAGGAAAGCGTGATGGAAAGAAGTGACATTGTTGCATGGCGTAGCAAATTTGTATGACATGACGAAACGTGGGTAAATGCAGGACGCGCAAAGACTAAGGCATGTACTGATGACAGTGAAAGTACCAGTTGTGAAAGGAAGTAGATTGATTCTGCTTCATTCTGGTGATGTAGGTATGCGGTTTTGTTCCAGGCGATATGCTCTTGTTTAAATCAAAGAGCACTCGTGATTATCATGAAGAAATGGATGGAAACACATTCAAACGCTGGTTCCAAGAATCCCTCCTGCCAAAGGCCGGTGCAAACTCCATTATTGTTATGCACAATGCCCCTTACCACTCGGTGCAGTTGAACAAAGCACCGACAATGAGCGATGGCAAAAATGTTATTCTGCAGTGGTTGGAGAAGAACAACATACCTAACTGTGCGCAGAACTTTTTCAAGTTTTAAAATTGCATAAACCACAGTTTTGTACGTATTAGATAGACATGATTGGTGCTGCTCCTCACGGTCATACCGTCATCTGGCTCCCTCCCTACCATTGTCACTTCAATGCAATTGAATTGATTTGGGCACAGGTAAAAGGTTATATTGCAAAACGTTTCGAATTGCTGATGTGGAACCATTAGTGGAACAGGGAGTGCAACAAGTGACAACGGATAAATGGAAAAATATCGTGGATCACACCTGGAAACTTTTAAGAAAAGCAAGGGAAGCTGACGGTGTAATGGAAAATTGTGTGGAACAGCTGATAATTTCATTTGGCCCAGGTGACAACAGCAGTGAAGAAGACGAAGTCAATATTTACGAGGATTGTAGCGTCTTTCCATTAGATTAAAATGAAAGTTGCTCAATAGCCAATTTCAATTAGTATAATATAATACAATATTGTTGGTTTTTGTCCGGTAGCTAAAGTGTATAACAATTATCTCCATATTCTACTGTTCTGTGATCACTTATATGCATAGTGTCCACGTAAATTTACAAAGTAGCTTTGAGATCCCGTTATCTTTGCATGCCTAGCATATAAAAAAAATTAATAACGATGTTCCCTTTTACGAAGGTTTTCAGTTTTGTGAAGCTGACACAAATAACAAGGAATATCTCTGAAATGGTTCACTCTACAAAAAAATGTATTCAGATATAAATTGTGTGTTTTAGCGAGATCTACATTTTTTGTAGAGTAAGATTTTGCCTATCTCTTATGGTTTACGAGTTGTTCAAGCCGTCCAGAGTAAACAGGACTACATAGGCTATAGCCAGAAAATTCAAAATATACATTTGTCATCAAAATATCTCAAACATATGGCATTTTAATCAATCGTTTGAGCCATTTTGAAGAAAATCAATTTTCCATGTAAAGGGTAGTGCTAGTAGACAGTACATATATTGGCCCTTTCACTCTTACTAGTCATTCATCATCCTGATGACGGGAGAGATGCACACTCCCGAAACGTCAATGGCTCTTCATCGCTACATCTGGCTCGAAGCCCGAGAACATCTTGAATATGAATTAATGTTATTAATGTTAAACTGAGCCAATGCTTTGTCCAGTGCCATAGATATAAAAGGCCTCCGTTTGTATAAATTTTAATGGCATGGTGTAAAAGCTGGTAAAGCGTTTATTACAAACTTAAGATATCCCATTGTTTTGTATTTGGAGGAAAGTTATTAAATAGATGTAGAAATGTGAAATTACAGCAAAGTAACATGTGTGTTGTAGATTGGGAAACAAATTAATAATGCTAATGACCATACTAAGTCAATCAACGATATGCAGATGAACAAAGATGGTACCATGTTCATCACAGCGTCTAAGGACTACACTGCCAAGTTGTTCGACTCAGACACGTTGGTATGCCTCAAGTGCTACAAGACGGAGAGACCAGTGAACAGTGCAGCAATCTCGCCAATATTTGATCATGTAAGTATCCTCAATGTTGACATTACTAGAGGCATGCCTCAGTCTCGCTGTGAATCTTTTCCTTCTGTTAATCACGGTCAGGGATCAATGCTTGTAGGTGTGTCCCATTAGAAATACAGTAGCATTTCAATAACTCGACATTCTGTAGAAGTTGACAACCTTTTTACTTTAGTTTTTGTTATTTTGATTGTTAAACTTGACTGTAATAAGTTCTATAATCCACTCTGGTACTAACAGTATGGTATGTACATATGTTGTTGTTAGCTAATGCTGGATTTCTGACAATGAAGTCATTAATCCTCTTGCTCTCCAGTATTTTTCACTGATGGATGGGGCATTAGAAGTGGCCAGGCATATTTGAAGGTGGTCTCAATCCATTTCCTCTTGCAGATCACATAGAGGACAGAGTGGTGAAGAATATATCCCAATTCTGTTTAAATGTTTTGCCAGACAATCATGTCCTGTAATCAACCTGAAGGCTGCAACTGTTGTTTTCCCAGGATACTCAGGAATTACTGTTTGAATGTTTGGTAGTTCCCATTTTTTATTTTTTTATTTTTCATAGTAATATTTTTCAATAATTTTTTTGAATTCAGAGTTGACTAATCTTTTAGCTGCATAAAATGGTAGATTAACTATAGATCTTTGTACACTGCTGGTACCCTTTTTTGAAACCCTGGGTCAGTTTGTGCAAAAAGAACGTGCAACATTACTAAGATAAGTGAAGTTTTTAGTTTCTAATTTGTTTTTACTTTAGAATCTTGTTGCTTCACTGTTAATAGCTTCAGTTTCCTTATTTTCTTAACAATTGTTTTCCTTTAAACAGTTGTCAGTTGCAGTAAGAATTTAGTATGTTCCTGAGGGCTAGGGAGTCTTTATTTTTCCAACCTCTCCATTTCTCTAATTTCTCTATAAAATCTTAACCCCTAACCCCTGTCATGGCATGTAATACGTCCTCTGATTGGTAATCAGAGGATATGGTTGGTGAATTTATTTTGATACTTCTCCCAGTCAGGTCGGTGAGACCCGTAAACCAACAACAGGTGTGGTCCTCCAGACATTCTGGGGGTTGTGAGAGAGCAATGTGACCGCCAAAACATAAAAATATGGTGCTCTCTAAAAAGCTGTTACTATTACTGCTATTGCTCTCTTCAATATCAAATTATGAAATATGACTCGAGGGGTAAAATGTTCCGGAGTTAAAATAGTCCCCCATTCAGATCTCCGGGCGGGGACTACTTCTCGAGAACCAAAACATTATATTAATAGAAGATCTAACATCAGACTTCTACAATGGAATGCGGGTGGTCTCACACAAACAAAAAGAGTAGAACTGAATAAAATTGTATTTGACTATAAAATAGATATCTTTGTAATACAAGAAGCAAATCTAACAAATGATGGAACTACTAACTTTGATGGAGAAATTGAAGCAATTCGAATGGCGCTACAAAATCTTTTGTACAGAATTTCACATTTTCAGCAAGCAGTTATTCTCTCAGATTCCAGGGCAGCAATTATAGCAATTACTTCCAAGTTGTCACCAAAAAACCAAACAATTATAGAATTATTATTTATTTATGCCAACAAACTTACTGCTGGTGTTTTTAAACACACAAGCCGTGTGTGGGCAAAGTTTGAGAGGTAGAAATGGAACTTAAAAATTCAATGCCACAACTTGGATTTGAACCACAGACCTTCTGCTTAACGGGCAGCTGCTCTACCACTGTGGTATTGTGACAAACTGCCAGAATGGCATTAAATTCTCAAACCAGTTCGTATTTCTCCTGGTAAACCACAAACGCAGTCTCACATCAGAGACAAATTACCCCAATAGTGACTTACTATTGTAAGTACTTCATATCCCAGGATTAAATAACCTTCAGATGGTAATTATTATTTATTTATGCCAACAAACTTACTGTTGGGGTTTTTAAACACACAAGCTGTGTGTGGGCAAAGTTTGAGAGGTAGAACTGGAACTTAAAAATTCAATGCCACAACTGGGATTTGAACCACAGACCTTCCGCTTACCGGGCGGCTACTCTACCTCTCAAAATTATAGAAAGTTGGAAAATCCTTACCCATCTAATAGCACTTCAAAAACACCTAGTCTTCCAATGGATACCAGCTCACTGTGGACTGAGTGGTAATGAGAAAGCTGATTTTCTTGCAAAAAAGGGTACCAGCAGTGTACAGAAATCTATAGTTAATCTACCATTTTATGCAGCTAAAAGATGTCAACTCTGAATTCAAGAAAATTATTGCAAAATATTACTATGAAAAATCAAAGAATAAAAGATGGAAACTACCAAACATTCAAACAGTAATTCCTGAGTATCCTCGAAAAACAGCAGTTGCAGCCTTCAGGTTGATTACAGGACATGATTGTCTGGCAAAACATTTAAACAGAATTGGGATACATTCTTCACCACTCTGTCCTCTATGTGATCTGCAATAGGAAATGGATCGAGACCACCTTCAAATATGCCCGGCCACTTCTAATGCCCCATCCATGAGTATCTTAATATTGGAGAGCAAGAGGATTAATGACTTCATTGTCAGAAATCCAGCATTAGCTAACAACAATAACAACAGAATTTAGTATCCTAACAAGTCAGTGCTGAACTTTGAAATTGTTGTGATGGTCTTAGTGTAGCATGTGTACCCCATATTTAAGTGTACCCTTTCTCCTCCAGTAGGGGAAATTAGGGAGGAGAAAAATATTCATAATATCTGAGCATATTTTGTATTCAACTGTAAGGCTAGCTGTCCTATTTAAGTTATTGCATGTTAAATGTAATATCTACTTCATGTTTAGAGAATTTTGGTACTACAAGGAGCATATTGAGAGTCATGAGTAACCCATTGTTAAAATTGAAAATCCAACAATGTAACAAAAAGAAGTGCAGGACCATAATGTACAGACTTTGCACTACATGTTGCCATATTGTGATGTGATTACTTTCCTTCATGTGACCACGGGCAGTATTTCCAAAATGGCAGACATCAATGTTTTGCTTTGACAGTGTGCTGTAATTGAATTCTTTGTTAAGAGAGAAAATTTGCTACAGAAATTCACCTCAGACCTCAACATTCCGATGGAGATGTCCGCAGTGGTAGGACATGGGTGAACCATTTCAAAGATGGGAAAATGAGTATCCAAGATGAGGCCCTTAGTGATGGCGTGCGCACTGCCTTCATGGATCACAACAAGGAAAGTGTTGAGATCATTAGGGCAGATAGGCATATCACATCTTGCAGTAGGACATTGTGCAGTGCAACAAATGATACAAAGCCTAGGCTATCGAAAACTCTGTGCCCATTGGGTCCCATGTTTATTGGCCATTTCAGAGAAGAACCAGCAGCCAAAACTTTGTTCAGAGATTTCCAAATGAAGGTTATGATAGTATTGTGACAGGTGATGAAAGCTGGTTCCATCATTACCAGCCTGAAACAGGACACCAAAGTATGGAATGACACTCTTTGGATTCACCATTGAAGAAGTAAAGACATTACCATCTGCTGGCAAGGTTATGAATGCATAGGGTTGCATTCTGGTTGATTTTCTTGAACCTGACACTTTGGAAGCTGCATTGTGCATTGTACTCTTGAAAGGTTGTTGTGCAGCAGGATAATGCAAGGCCAGCACTGTGAGATGGCATAGGATATTCAGGAAGCAGTGTGCCTATACCCTATCCGGCCTTACGCCACAGTACAACTTTCAGCAAGGGAAATGGTGAAGCGTGATTGGAAATAGTTCCTTACTACATTGCATATGTTATCGCTTATTTAATACTTTCAAGTAATGAACGGGGTAAATAAATACTGTAATTCAACTTACGAAACGTTCAAACATGTGCATAAATATGTTACTTCCATTTATTATCACGTGGCACTTGGTAATTCTCCGATTGCATTGTTACTGTAGTGAAGTGATGATCTGACACTCTTATTACTACTAATGCACATGCAGTCAGTGTGGCGGACTGTTCAGTTTCTCAGAGTAGTTAAACATAAAAGTGGAAAGCCTCTAAGAAGTGGTGAAAGAACTATTGTATTATGTGTTTAACTTTCTCTTTCAACGTTATGACACTGGCAGTGAAAGACAACCAAATTGATGTCTGAAGCAACTGGTATTTTTTTGTACACTTTTTCAAATGTGAGAACGGAAATGAAACAAACAGGAACTGTAAAACTCCCTAAAAAGAAAAGGGAAGGACCATTTAGTGTTTTGGGCAAAGTGGATGACTGTTAAGTGCTATTTGCTTTAAAATGCATAGTTTCTTTTTAAACAACGGGCTTCGTATAATAGATAATGAACAGTGAAGGACCAGATCTTCCAAATTTTAAGTAAACCACGTTCCATACTTTGTTGAAAGACATTGGGTTTCAGATTACAAAAAGAAAGACAATGCAATATTTGATCGGAAAGCTGTGGTGGTGTGGAGACGTTACCTGAGATCTGAGGGTGCTGCGCCTCAATCTGATAACTCAGGTTAGCGTAAGTTTTTACTCACAGAATTACACCTCATAACTTTTCTTAACCAGTTTCTTTAATTAATGTATTTTATTTAATAAATATGAGCCAAGTGCAATTCTAACCTCACACTGCTGCAGTGAAAGATTTGATGGTTGTGATAAGTCAGATGTAAACAGCTGTGTGCAGAGAAACACACATGCTTCTTTGCGGAGTGATACAATCGCAAAGTATCCACTTTAAGCTCGGAGGGACTGTAGGTCTTCATGCAGCAGGAACAGAGTTCTATCATAAGGGCAACAATGGGGAAAATATGTGCACAGAAATGGAGACTGTTGAAAAGTCTGTGCATTACAATGATGTGCTTGATTTATCTAAAAAATAAAGGCAAGATTTCTTTATAAATTGTTGCTCATACTTTTAGTATGTGCCTTGTCGCAGATGGGCTGTTGTGCCATGGGGTAGTACTTTCAACATGACCTTCGTAGTTTTGCATATGTTTGAGAAATGATGGTGAAGAAGTGCAGGGTTTACACGGGTCAGTTGTTCCATCATGTTCCACACTGAGATCTATTGGTGAACCTGCCTGCATTGATAAACACAGAACTTTCCCAGTGTTGGTTACTAATGACAGCCAGGTCAAATTTGGGTAAGTGCCTGAGCTTTTAGCAATTAACTCTGCCACCATCCTCAAGGGAACTGATGTTGCAATATTTATACCTAGCCAGTGGTGGGTAAGATCTGCCTATTGTCTTCCCATTGGTTGAGCTCTGGCCAATAGTGACTCAAGTGTCATGGAGACAACCAAGAAGGTGGGAAACCAATCAGATGATTGCTGGTGCTTCCTTCCTTCTGAAAGCTTGGGCAGTTATCCAAATTTGAGCTGGCTATTAGCCCGAGGAATTATCAAATTGCAACCAATAAGAGAGGACTAGATGTACATTGTTGTTTTCAGGTTGTACTTGGTGGAGGTCAGGATGCAATGGATGTGACGACCACTTCAACAAGAATTGGCAAGTTTGATTCACGCTTCTTTCATCTGATATTTGAAGAGGAGTTTGGTAGAGTAAAAGGCCACTTTGGACCAATCAACAGTGTTGCATTTCATCCCGATGGAAAAAGCTACAGCAGTGGGGGGGAGGATGGATACATCAGAATACACAATTTCGATCAAGCTTATTTTGATTTTAACTTTGATTGCCAGTAAATCATTTCGCTTTTGAACTTATTAAAATTGTGAATGGGTTTGCGGCAGTGTTCCATTTTCAAAGTTAATTCCTTGGAATGTTGTGAAAAGCTTTTGTTTTAATTGACAGTAATGCAACTAGTGCGCTTTTCTGTCATCAATTGTAACTCAGAACAGAAAGCACTGGCATTTAAACTCTTTTAAATGGTTACAGAACCACTCTCAATTTGAATATGTTAAAGTGTTTATAGTCAATCACTGGCATCAGACTTTGTTTTATGTAATGTATATTGGTGAAGTATATAAATTAAACTTTGTTTATTGGTAGCTTATTGTTTGGTGGTCTGTGTACAATCTACAATATTTATATTTTTGTATTTGAAGCACTTAGGTTCACATCCAGAAACAATTTCGATATTTAAAGTGTAAAATGAGTTGATTAATACTAGACAAGACTCACTTTTTAAATTTCCTGAAACATGTTTCAGAGACTACTTTGCTCTATTATCAACTGAAGCTATTTGTAGAGGCTGGTCCTTGTGCAGACTGCTGTGGTGGGGATTCCGACACAGCTGATGTATTCCCAAAGTCAGGAAGGTCTG
The DNA here is from genome assembly GCA_030765045.1 of Tenodera sinensis. Taxonomy (NCBI): domain Eukaryota; kingdom Metazoa; phylum Arthropoda; class Insecta; order Mantodea; family Mantidae; genus Tenodera; species Tenodera sinensis. The sequence goes on from CM060966.1 coordinate 181,198,968, forward strand.
CCATGGGAATGGAGCCTGCTACCCTCTGAGCCATTTGCTCAGTTGTGCAAGTTGTTACAAGGACCAGTTCAGTTGATACTAGCCTCTGAAACATGCTATGGAAAGTTTAACAACTGAGTGTTATCTAGTGTTACTGATCGACTCATTTTTACTTTCTCTACTGGAAGTATTGTATTCCATTCAAAAATTCAATGTCCAGATTTCACCGGAAATATATGTTTTGAGACCCCTTGTATCCCAAAAGAACATTTTTAGAAAAAGGTCCATTCAGTCTGTGGACAGCATAACTCAAAAACGAAAAGTCGCTTAAAAACCAAAGTTGGTATTTAATGTCTTTCAAGGATGCGACACAAATATTTTGAAGAAAATAGTCCCACCCTAAACTACCCTTTATATGGAAAATTGTTTTAAAATTTTGATTTTCTTGAAAATGGCTAACGATTTTGATTAAAATGCCATTTGAGATATTTTGATGACAAATGAAATGTATATTTTGAATTTTCTGGCTATAGCCTATTAAGTCCTGTTTATTCTGGATGACTTTTGAATAACTCATAAACCGTAAGAGATAGAGAAAATCTTACTGTACAAAAAATGTAGATCTTGCTAAAACACACAATTTATGTCTGAATACATTTTTTTGTATAGTGAACCATTTCGGAGATATTCCTTGTTACTTGTGTCATTTCGGAAAATTTAAAACTATTGTGAAATGGAACATCGTTCATTTTTTTATATGTTAAGCGTGCAAAGGGAACAGGATCTCAAAGCTGTAAAACATTTGACTATCACTCAAAGCCTATTGTATTCTAATATTCCCCTTGTACCTACAAGGAAATAAGCAATAAGATAATTTGTACAAATGTTTATCTCAACTAACATGAAGAAGATATAGGAATAAGAGTTTGTAAGAATGGTGAGTACAAGAGTAGAGAAAGTCATGTGAGTGCAACACAGCAGATTGCTCTGAGAGATAGCACCGTGTTGACTAATGTATACACAGAGAGAAGTTATCTGAATTGTGTTCCAATCCCCCTTTCCTCCTGACACCTTATTGTAAAGCTATCTCACACCACTGTTTGTGAACACAAAAGTGTCCGGTGCATGTTACATTATCCTCGCTATATAAGGAGATGGGGCAATGAAAGTTAGTAGTTATAGACACGAGTCATCAAAGCATTCAGATTTTAGTGTGTATGTGTAGGTCACGTCGAAAGGAAGATAGTGAAGCAGTTAATGGGTGTCGAGTATTTCAGTTGTTTGAGAGACAGAAAGGAGTCAGTCAAGGTTATGAGAAGTAAACAGTTGTGAGTTGTAATACCATGTAAGACTGTAGACTGTTAACATCAGTAAAAGAGAACTGTGTATTTGTGTAATTAGTGTATGAGAGAGAGAGAGAGACAGAGAAAATGAAGGACCATGAAAGGACTGAGTCAAGGTTATCAGAAGAAAACATTTGTGAGTTGTAATATCATGAAAGACTGTAGACTGTGTTAACGTCAGTAAAAGAGATCTGTGTATTTGTGTAATTAGTTTTGAAAGAAAATAAAGTGAGAAAAATAACTGGACTGGGCTTCTGTCATTTTTGTTGCATTACTGCTTCTTTCTCTTCCACTGCAAACTGACTGCTTCAATGACATGTGTCTAACTGCTGTTAACTCCTGTTGCCTTCCTTCTTGCATAGCGAGGAAGATGTAACATGGGCCTTTCTCAAGCTTTACTTTTTCTGCAACTTGTACAAATTGTCAACTGCTGGACACTTTGTGAATAATCTTGAAAACTCTTGTCTTGCCTGCACTCATTGTAGCCACATGTTCACAAGCAGTTGAGGGAGGACCTGACCTTGATTGCGTTTGATGTGTGCCGTGCCTGGTATGTGCACTGTGGCCAGCATCAGTATATGATTGTCTTGGCATGGTTACAAAAGGAATAATGCTGCTAACATGCTAGTGCAAAAAACATTTAGAAGAAAAGCCATACAAACAAAGAATATGTTGAAGCCTCAGAGTATTAACTTGCATGGGTTAGTAGGAAAATGGTAGTTTACCTGTTTTGTTAAGGTTCAATGAAAGAAAAAAAACCACTAAAAATAAAACTAAATTTTGAGGGTCAACAATTACCAGAAACAAAGGAAATAAAGTATTTAGAAGTTACGTTTGATACCAAACTTATGTACATGGACCAAACAAACAGAAAATGTACTACAAAGAGCAGAGAGGTGCCTTTCACTGTTAAAACGGAATGAAGTGGGGATGTTCCAGGGCAACTCTTAACACAACATACAATGTATATATAAAGCCATTATTTACTTACTGCAGCGAAGTTCTTGTAACAGCAAACACAAAAAAAATTCAAATCTTTCAAAACCAAAGTCTGAGATTAATTACAGGTGCTACCAAAACCACACCAATACCAGCTATGGAAATATTAACCAACCAATACCCCATTGAATATGAAATAGAAAAAGTGGCTCTTATTCAACACGAAAAGTTGATCAGACTCCCATTCAATACATGGAACAAGAGAAATTTTACACATACACTAAAGACTCAGGAGAGCTTTCTTTCCAAAATTCAAGACATCAAGAAGAATGTTGTTAGCTAATGCTGGATTTCTGACAATGAAGTCATTAATCCTCTTGCTCTCCAATATTTTTCACTGATGGATGGGGCATTAGAAGTGGCCGGGCATATTTGAAGGTGGTCTCGATCCATTTCCTCTTGCAGATCACATAGAGGACAGAGTGGTGAAGAATATATCCCAATTCTGTTTAAATGTTTTGCCAGACAATCATGTCCTGTAATCAACCTGAAGCCGACACAAACATTAAACATCACATATTATTTACACCTGACAGAAGAAGTTAAGAAAAGTTATACTCCAACTAGTGTTCTAAAATTATTGGCATTAGAGACAATCCATATTAGATTTCCAGAACACGAATGGCTCCATATTTATACTGATGGATCATTGATATCAAACCGAGATGGCGCAGGAGCTGGAGTCACATGTCACCTCTTTTCCTATTACAAATCTTTAAGTTATGGAACTACAAACTTTGATGGAGAAATTGAAGCAATTGAATGGCCCTACAAAATCTTTTGTATAGAATTTCACATTTTCAGCAAGCAGTTATTCTCTCAGATTCCAGGGCAGCAATTATAGCAATTACTTCCAAGTTGTCACCAAAAAACCAAACAATTATAGAATGGTGGAAAATCCTTAGCCATCTAACAGCACTTCAAAAACACCTAGTCTTCCAATGGATACCAGCTCACTGTGGACTGAGTGGTAATGAGAAAGATGATTTTCTTGCAAAAAAAGGTACTGGCAATGTGCAGAACTCTATAGTTAATCTACCATTTTATGCAGCTAAAAGATTAGTCAACTCTGAATTCAAAAAAAATTATTGCAAAATATTACTATGAAAAATCAAAGAATAAAAGTTGGGAACTACCAAATATTCAAACAGTAATTCCTGAGTATCCTCGAAAAACAGCAGTTGCAACCTTCAGATTGATTACAGGACATGATTGTCTGGCAAAACATTTAAACAGAATTGGGATATATTCTTCACCACTCTGTCCTCTATGTGATCTGCAAGAGGAAATGGATCGAGACCACCTTCAAATATGCCCGGCCACTTCTAGTGCCCCATCCATCAGTGAAAAATATTGGAGAGCAAGAGGATTAATGACTTCATTGTCAGAAATCCAGCATTAGCTAACAACAACAATAAGCACTTGTTAAAGTACAAAATCACTATTTTATATATGGGTGATGTCCAAAACTATTGATCTGTGTTTCCCATTGGCTCAGTTGTGCATTTTACTAGGTAGACCTTTTCTTTCATGTTAACTTCCCAAGAATCACTGTTGGGAACGTGTCGTGCCAGTAACTTGGTAAATTAAAAACTGAAGCTACTAACAGTGAAGCAACAAATCAACAAATAATTAGAGATTAAAGTGTCTTGGATTAGCAGTCATTTAATATTTATGAAGTTGCTGGAGCTTTTGGCCATATTAAACTCCATTGCCTTTATCAGGAAGTGAATAATCAATAAATCTCGAACACGGGGCCTTCATTGGCAACTGCATAAGAAATTAACAACTGTCTCAAAGGTCAATCAATGGAAATGAATTGTTCTTCCACAATAGCAATGTTTAGGGCAAGGTTAGAATAAGACTGAAAAAATTCAGCCAGGACCTGAACCATGGATCTTCCAGTCTCTGTCCAGCTTGTCTAACCACTGAGCTACCATGGCCAACATACTGGCACATTACATTACTTGAAGATCCATGGTTGAAATCCTGGCTATGGCATCATTGAATTTTTCAGTCTCATTCTACCCCTTTCTAACCTACCAATTCTGTTCAAATGTTTTGCCAGACAATCATGTCCTGTAATTAACCTGAAGGTTGCAACTGCTGTTTTTCGAGGATACTCAGGAATTACTGTTTGAATGTTTGGTAGTTCCCATCTTTTATTTTTTGATTTTTCATAGTAATATTTTACAATAATTTTTTTGAATTCAGAGTTGAATAATCTTTTAGCTGCATAAAATGGTAGATTAACTATAGATTTTTGTACACTGCTGGTACCCTTTTTTGCAAGAAAATCAGCTTTTTCATTACCACTCAGTCCACAGTGAGCTGGTGTCTCTTCAGGAATATTGATTATATAAGAGTTGAAGCTTTCATAGCAATGATTACACTGAACAACAAAAAAGAATCTTTCTTTTGTCTCAGAAAGAAAAATATGTGATTCTGATGGTATTTTTTCTCCTGGATTCAGATATATCAGGTTTTCTCCATCACGAAAGGTTTCCAAGTGACCGGGATTTATAATTTCAAACACTTTAATATTTTTTACGTTCTTAACTACACAATAGTCGAACACTCGGACTCACCTAGAAAGTAAGAAATGACAATTTTCTGCTATATTTCGCCTGTGGAGCGTCCTTCTTGATGGTCCAACAATAATCGATCACCATATTAGGATTCCATTTGCCTTGTAATTTCTTTTCCATAGCTGAAATGAATCTGATGAAAGTGTTCCCCATGCTCATTGCTCACTGCGCCAAGATCTGCCGGGAAGAAATCTAGGTGCGAGTGCAGAAAGTGTACTTTTAAGGACTTATTACAACCCAAATTGTTATAAGATCATTCAAATACCATGGTAATTTTCCGCCTTTCGAGTTCCCAAAAAATTGAGTAACTTTTTTGAATGCTTGCCGAGCTGCTTTCTCCAGTGGATTCTATAGTTCCTCAAACTTCTCATCATGCATTAGTAATCATATTTGTGGACCCACAAATATCCCTTCTTTAATTTTTGCTTCTCTAATTTTAGAAAATTTCTGTTTTAAATACATGAACCCAGGAGTATTGTCCATGGCTTTAACGAAATTCTTCATTAATCCTAGTTTGATATGTAATGGAGGTTGTTACACATTTTTAGGATGCGTCATGTTTCACATTTTTCTGTCCCTACTATCCCAAAGACATAAAAAACAACAGTGCCTTCTTTTGAAGAAGATTCCATCCTTTTAGCTGGGAACCAAGCATTTCAGACTGGTTTTTTGGATAACTTTAAATGTCGTATGAGATCGTTAAGTTGTTGAGTCAGTAAATGAGGCTTTGTTTAAAAGTTGTATCACCAAAATCTGTTTGTTTTTCTTAGTTCCATCAGAATGTGAGCTCTCTTCATCTAATGTCACACATACATGTCCTTGTGATGGAGTTATTCACAATATCATCATGCATGTACAGCACTCCAGCATACTGTTACAAAAGTAATAAAAGTAGATTCTTATGAATCAGTAAAAACATAAATTAGTAAAATAAGAACAAATTAGAAAGTAAAAGCTTCACTTCTCTTAGTATTAACTGGAAGATCTTGCAATATTACTAAGACAAGTGAAGCTTTTAGTTTCCATTTAATTTACAATGTGAATCTTCTTCTGATGGTTCGGGGAGCTTGCTGAGGATATCTTTCTGGGGAGTGTCAAGGTTAGATGCTCGGTTTCTATTTTTTAAAATGGGGACGGCTCTTGTTTTCTGGTTATATGTTTGAGGAGTTTCGGTTCTGGCTTTATGTCATGATTTTTTGACCAAAAGTGAAAGGCAACTGCTGATTTTTCCAATTGTTTGCTCTTGATGTTCCTAACGTGTTCCTTGGATCTAATTTCTAAATTTCTTTTGGTTTTTCCTATGTATACTTCATTACAATCACTGCATTCAATTTGGTATATGCCGGATAACAAGAGCTGTCCACATGGGAGCAAATCTTCATTTTAAAAAATGGAAACCAAGTGTTCGGTTTTGACATTCCCCAGAGGGATGTTTTCAGCAGGTTCCTTGGGCCGTTGCGGGGGAAAGCCTCAGAAGAAGCATCGCCATCCGCACCATAGAAACCGAGTTATTAATAGAGGAAAGTTAACCTCTGCATTGCGGAAAATTATAAATGTGTTGTTTAGTGTTATTAATTTATTCACATTTTAAATTAAATTAATTATAACAACACTGTTTTCAACCGGAAAATTATAAATGTAAGTGTTGTTTAGTGTTATTGATTCACATTTTAAATTAAATTGATTATAACAACACTGTTTTCAACCGGAAAATTATAAATGTTAAGTGTTGTTTAGTGTTATTGATTCACATTTTAAATTAAATTGATTATAACAACACTGTTTTCAAACTTCTAAGAAAGGAAGAGTTTAGTGTCCAATTTGTTTTTATTTTGGATTTTGTTGCTTCACTGTTAATAGCTTCAATTTTTTTAATTAGTACCTTAATTAGTTGCTGTGCATATTGGAAATATTGTCCACAGCAGATTTATGCAGTTATCTCAGTGATTAACTCACAAAGCACACAAGGGCAATTGCAGTACAGTATTGTGACTAGGGACCAAACATTCACATAGGAAACAAAAAGCTGAGGAATTTGGACTATAGGAAGTGGAAAAGGTCAGTCTGTCACATGATCACAACAGAGAGGAGGCAAGGTACAGTTGATGTAGGAATATTGTAGATAAATAAACTAGGGTTTTCACGGCCAGAGTCATAATTAGAAGAATATGCTTCCGGACTAAGAGGCTGTGGTCCACTAGGCTCCTTCACTCTCCCAGACGTTTCGCTTGCAGCTACGGCAAGTATCATCAGTGGCGATGTACAACTCTCCTAGGTCTCTGGGTCGCTACTGAATTGCCGGCAGAAAGAGCAGGTTTATATGTACTGGTAGATACCTCCCTCCCGTAACCTGATTGGTCCACCAGTTTCTTGTGATCTCCTGTGATTGGTCCACGGGGTTCGACTGTGGGTCTGTTTAGTAGAGCAGGGTACCATGTCTTATGAAGTTTGAGAGCTTCTTCTTTCTTGTTAAGGTTGTCTTTATGCTTGTAAATTTTTATTGCTTCACAGTATAGGCGTGCGTGGTAATGGGAAGTTGTAGCGAGGATATCTACTTCATCCTAGCAGATGATATGTTCATTGGATGCTTCTAAGGCATGTTGGGCAACTGCTGATTTCTCCGGCTGTCCCAGGCGGCAATGTCTACGGCGTTCTTTTAACCAAAAATGATCCACCACAGCAGATTTATCAATTTGTTTATATTTAATAATTCTAAAATGCTCTTTTACTCTGGTTTCTAAATAATATTTAGTTTTACCGATATAAACCCTATCACAATCCAAACAGCTAAATTGATAAATGTCAGATTTTTTTATAATTTGTACATTAAATTTATTTTGAGAGACCGAAGTTATTCCATATTCTTCAAAAAGTTTTGTAAATTTTCCATTAGTCCATGGATGGTAAGTAAACTTTTTAAAAATGCAGTTGTCTTTTATTTTCTTGAGGGTAGAAATCTCTTTAACAGCCTTTTGATATTGCACTCACACACACACACACACACACACACACACACACACACACACTATTAAAACTACTCATTCTGGCTTCAGCGTAATCATTATATGCGTTAACATAGATTATTCATCCAAATTTGAACATTACTAGAAAATGTTCTCTTATACGTTTATTTTAAGTAGGTATTTACAGATGTGTAAAATATATCATGAGAGATATTTCCTCTTCGGCAATTCCTTCTCCTATAAGTAAATGCTAACTTGGAGCCCTCATTACTTGGCCACCACTCTTTCATGGTACTGTACTGTACAGAGTTGGCACAAATAAAAAACTAACGCATGCTGATGTGATATTACAAAACACACAGAGCTTTGTTGGGAGAACATTCAGGCTATTTGTTTCACATATATTGAATTATTTTTCTTGTTGCCAGCCTCTTTTTATGCAGATACATCATTTGATATTCATAGAATTCCAAGTGTAAAAATATCATTGTTTGATAGTGTTATGTGATTCAGTTTCATGTTTGAGGTAGAAAACGTGGATTTTGTCTACACGGATATAAGATATGACTTGCATAGTAGGGATTATTCATCAGTTTTTGTTTATTGCACCGTGTATCGGCCCAAATTATTTGAGCTAGGCTATTGTGGATTGAAGTCTATTAAGCAGGGAAGATATAATGGAAATAATGTGAAGAGACAAAAGGCATTGATACAACAATTTATAGGATATTTTAATCAAGAAAGTTCAGTCCCTAATAAATTATAACTAGGGCCCGGAGTTCGTTTACCTTGATATTTTTTTTCTGTTGATGTGGCAAATATATGTGGCTCATAATATTTTGAGTGAAATTAAATCACTTTAGTTCAATTCACGGCATGGGCAGAGTACCTGTTACATATCACAATAATTGCTCTTTTCACCTTTTTTGGTCCGGGTCACTTTTTCTGCATTGACTCAGGGGTCTCCGTCTAGGGGATATGTGAATAGTGACCACAAGGTACCCAAGCTGAGCAGAACATTACTTCCACTTACTGGTGTCTAGGGGATATGTGGATAGTGACCACAAGGTACCCAAGCTGAGCAGAACATTACTTCCACTTACTGGTGTCTAGGGGATATGTGGATAGTGACCACAAGGTACCCAAGCTGAGTAGAACATTACTTCCACTTACTGGTGTCTAGGGGATATGTGGATAGTGACCACAAGGTACCCAAGCTGAGCAGAACATTACTTCCACTTACTGGTGTCTAGGGGATATGTGGATAGTGACCACAAGGTACCCAAGCTGAGCAGAACATTACTTCCATTTACTGGTGTCTAGGGGATATGTGGATAGTGACTACAAGGTACCCAAGCTGAGTAGAACATTACTTCCACTTACTGGTGTCTAGGGGATATGTGGATAGTGACAACAAGGTACCCAAGCTGAGCAGAACATTACTTCCACTTACTGGTGTCTAGGGGATATGTGGATAGTGACTACAAGGTACCCAAGCTGAGCAGAACATTACTTCCACTTACTGGTGTCTAGGGGATATGTGGATAGTGACCACAAGGTACCCAAGCTGAGCAGAACATTACTTCCACTTACTGGTGTCTAGGGGATATGTGAATGGCGACCACAAGGTACCCAAGCTGAGCAGAACATTACTTCCACTTACTGGTGTCTAGGGGATATGTGGATAGTGACTACAAGGTACCCAAGCTGAGCAGAACATTACCTCCACTTACTGGTGTCTAGGGGATATGTGGATAGTGACCACAAGGTACCCAAACTGAGCAGAACATTACTTCCACTTACTGGTGTCTAGGGGATATGTGGATAGTGAACACAAGGTACCCAAGCTGAGCAGAACATTACTTCCACTTACTGGTGTCTAGGGGATATGTGGATAGTGAACACAAGGTACCCAAGCTGAGCAGAACATTACTTCCACTTACTGGTGTCTAGGGGATATGTGGATAGTGACCACAAGGTACCCAAGCTGAGCAGAACATTACTTCCACTTACTGGTGTCTAGAGGATATGTGGATAGTGACTACAAGGTACCCAAGCTGAGCAGAACATTACTTCCACTTACTGGTGTCTAGGAGATATGTGGATAATGACCACAAGGTACCCAAGCTGAGCAGAACATTACTTCCACTTACTGGTGTCTAGGGGATATGTGGATAGTGACCACAAGGTACCCAAGCTGAGCAGAACATTACTTCCACTTACTGGTGTCTAGGGGATATGTGGATAGTGATCACAAGGTACCCAAGCTGAGCAGAACATTACTTCCACTTACTGGTGTCTAGGGGATATGTGAATAGCGACCACAAGGTACCCAAGCTGAACAGAACATAACTTCCACTTACTGGTGTTTTGCTCCTCACTGTAACTTTTCTATCTGACCTTACCTTGGTCATCTCTTGTTCTCTTCCGACCCTGATGCTATCAGGGTTCCCGAGGGCTAGGGAGTCTTTATTTTTCCAACCTATCCATTTCTCTATAAAATCATAGTAGGCATACTCCTACTGATATACCTAAACTGATCAACGATAGTACTGCTTTATGAATGATATACAACCTGCATGAACAGAGTAGCATTCGCTCTAACTTTTTTAATTATTACTTACTCTAATTTGTTTCATTTAGATCCAATAAAATTCCTTTTTCTGTCTCGCAATGTTTATTACTGTGGTTAACCACTGTTTAAATACCTATTAGGTAAATCTGGATTGTGATTGTTTGGCAGTTAAACATTTCCAGTTTTTCTAATTTACTGAGCACACACACACACACACCAAAAAAAGAAAAGAAACACAGCCAAGTGGTTGATGTGCTGAGGTAGGCTAAGTGCCAATGTTTGAATTAGTGAGAGGATACGTGCCACAATGTTGCTTCAGTGCAAGTAGCTACTACCATGTGACAAGAAACATTCAAGCTCATACTTGAATGCTGAATGACCGTGCTTATTCTCTCTATTCATACTTGAATGTTTTAAATGGGCACTGTAGCAATGAACTATTTTCATTTGCACTAGAAAATTTGAAATATTGACCCAGACCCATTCCAAAGTTGGAGCGAATGTACTCACAAAAAATCAACTTCCTTTCTGTTTTCAGGATCAGGCTAAGGGATGTGATTATTAAGGCTGGTTCACAATAACCAATTAAAGACATTTACAATGACAAGAAGCTTCCGGGAACAGAACTTGTGTTTCTGGTTGTTCCTGGACAATGCATACTAGACTCTACACTAGAAGTTATTCGAGGTGGCAGCTCTCTCTAGTTGCAAACTGGAAGAAATTCTAGCATATATGTGTCTGTAGTTGTGTTATATGCAACTTAAAAACTACAAGGGGCACACAGAAATGACATACCATCAACGCACTCGTGCAACTTTATTATTGCATCATGGAACCATTGTTCGGGGGTACTAGACTCCCACTAGTGGACAACTCCTGCAGTGCATCCTTAATGTTCATGTTTCTTTGTGTTGTTGAACAATGACTTTCTTCTCACTGACACATGATTCAGTTTCTGGATCTTTGTATGCCATTTCCAATAGTGGACAACACACTTCTAACTGTGAGCATGTGTCAAGTCTGTGAATAATGGCGTGCATCATTGCCCACCTGTCACCACTGCAGTGCAGTACAGATGACCAGTACTTGTGTCTTGTGTGCAGATTTCCTTCCCTTGGGAATCACTGCACTCCAGTTGTAAACAGGAGCTGATGAATATGTGCTGTTTTGACTCCTTCCTTCCACAAACGTCACGATAGTTGCTTCTTCGATCTTCATGCCTTTCTCTGTTTAAGAACAAACAAGCACTATACACTCTCTCCACAACTGCCATCTAGTGTCTGTGTGGTATACTAGCATCAGTTCATGGTTCTACGAGAGCACATGTCCATGGATCAAACCCTGTTTTTTAAATGCAATGTAAATCATTTCTGAATGCCCCTCATACTAGAGAAATTGGAAATATCATTTAACTAATGTTTACTCTATAAAATTTTGACTGCATTATGAAGTGGATTCGTCCGGGCTGATAAGCCATGGTCTGCTGGCATTTTGATGTCCAGGTGTTTTGTCCATAACAGTGGTATGGTCCCTATCTTCTTGATTAGTTGTGACTAAACTAAGAACATTGAGACCACACCTCTGAGGATGCTCATTGCATATGTGGACAAAACATTTGGATGTCAAAATACCAGCAGACCACGGCTTATGAGCATGTAAACATCCACTATTCATTTTTCTGACTATTCTCCATTCGTGAAATCTTACAATTACTCATATCCTGCATTATGCTGGCTAAATAGGAATCTGATGAAAAAGATATCATTAGTCGGTTACAAATGAATGAGATCACTGTTATTAATGTGCATTGCCAGGCTATTGTGAAACAGCCTTCAACTGAACTTAGATACACAATATTGTATTGTTTAAAACATTTTAATATTACAAGATACAAAATGTTCTTATAAAATATAAAATACCAACTAACTGTATCCAAAGTATGCAGAATAAATGGTTGAAATACTTTCCAACTTCCAGTGCCCTGAAAAACAAAACATTGTATTATTAAAAGCCAGAAACTTGAAGAAAACCAACTCAATACAGTTTCAGATAGGCAGCCACAGATGTCACATTTAAAGCACGAGTACAATTTGCTAAAACAGCAGCACAGGTGCCAAATTTATAGTCTTCCCATAAAATGTACAACAGAGATCTCGTTATGGCTTTGTGAGTCACCATTTTCACCATCGATATTACACAGATTTTCAGATTGACATTTCTTCACCACTTGCAGAAACGTTTACAGGTTTCATCAGTATACCCTACCTACCCCCATACCAGTAGGCCACACAGTGCAGTTCAAACTAGTGAACAGTATTGGACAGACACTCAGAATGACTAGTTGCATGTTTCATCAAGAATGGGAAGTTTATTTTTGTATTTTACATAATAAAATACCACTATCTCATTTTAATATTAGACACCATTTTAACAAAAAGCATATTAATGAGTATGGCAAGATTGTTATATGAGCATGTTTATACATTTTCTCAGAACTTATAATAATTATTATTACTTCTTCTTTACTTTAACATAATCATCACGCTGCATTTATTAATATTTTCAGGATGAAAAAATCATACTACTCATGCTATCTAATATAATTATTTTTGTCACATAGGACACACTTGACAACAGAAGGTTGAGGAATTTAAATCCCAGTTCTCCAACAGGCGCAATAGAAATAAGCCATTCGACAATCTGTTAGGGCCAGTTATAAATTTAATCATGTGAAAAGCAGAGCCATTAACAGATATGAATTTAGTTTAGTTTCTGCAGCTAAGTTGTTTGGCTTTGAAACCTGGTTTAAATAAATTGGTAATGAGAAAACATGGCCATTGATCTAGAACTAAATGATTTAAAATATCTGCACAAGTGAGGCTTATTTTTACTATTACAATGTGCTGTGTAATTGTATGGGCAAAGAATGGTGTAATGTGTGGGAACAGTTGCTACCTCTCTCTCTTTTCCTTATTGGCACACCTGGTATAAAAGTATATATAGATTTTAAAGGCATTAATACTTTATGTTATACATTATACAAACTATTTACATTTGTTACTTCAATTGAATAGAAAGCATTATTAATCAGGTAAGTCTTCATTGCCTCAATCTTCTTCACCTCTGCATTTATTTCCTTAATCTGGTGGGATAAATGATTGTATAAATCTTTCACTACATTTGGTACCTAGCGAGTTTCTTCGTCTGTTCCTAAAATACTTCAGTTTTGTTCTTGTGCTATGTTTGTGACTTGTTTTTCTTCTTCTTTGTGCATTCTTACTATAACTCGACTAATTATTCTGTCATTATACACTTCCCAATTCGTGCATAGAATTCCCTGCAGTATGCACTATAGCTCAAGCCTACTGCACAATATTTCACTTTTTGTTAGTTGCAGAAAAAAATTATTTAGAATAGAATTTACATAAACCTGTGAATTAACTGTTGTCTCGTAAAATGTGGGACCAATAATTCTATGCACACTCACTGTGCACCAAAACCTCAAGTTCTACAGCATGGTGATGAAGTGAATTAATGGATTAACTTAATATGTTAAATTCACACTGCCATTGATACTTCCAGACTCTAGGGGGATAGGGAATAATCCTGGTGGAAGAAAAATTCACACCCTTGCACCTGAGAATCAAATCCTGGACCCCTTCCACAGTAGGAGTGCTCTATCGACTGCAATGGGGTCAGTCAAAACCAGAATTGCTTTCAGAGATACAGGAATGTGTTCATGTTGAAGGTCATCAATTTCAACATCTGTTTTGATGCAGGTAAGTTAGTGTTCTGTATTCAGGACTTGCCTGTCATATATGTGTAACTCTGGCAGAGGGTGCACCAGTCTGCACTTGGTCCAGTCCAGTCACTCTGCATACTAATGCACTGTACTTTCTAATCTAAAATCACAATCTGTATATAATCAGGTCTTTCAGCATTAAACTTCAATATGTTTTGCACGTTTCTCAAACATGCCGAGATGAAGCAAGTGCTAGTCGACTTTGTGAGCACCACATATAAAGTTATAAAGAGCTGCATGTACACACAGAAACGCCACACACTTCAAATTTAAAAGTCTGCTTTATTTAAAGCTACAAAGGAAGTTTATCTTCAACAAATTAATGAATTTAATGTTCATCATGCTCAAAATATATATATACTCCATCCATCCTTAGATCCACCCCTTGTATCCCTCTGCGATAACCTCATGTTCATATCATCTGCAACTAACACAAACAAACGCCACTTGCACTCATGCTTCGTGTTTATGATGCAACAGAGCGATAGTTACTGGGAAGTTTTAAGAATAGCACTGTTATCGCGTTACATTCAAGTAGTTTTTACCATGGTTATCGTACATCTTTACTGGGTATAATCTTAGATAATCAATTGTCATGGAATGCGCATATAGATGTTGTATGCAGCAAATTATCCCAAGTAGTATTTTTAATAGCGAGTTTAAAAAAAGCTGTATCAAGGGATTTCCTAAGGGCAGCTTATTTTTCTTTCTTTCAGATTATATTCAGGTATGGGTTGATTTTATGGGGCAGCAATTCACGTGTATTAGAAGTACTAAGGATTCAAAAAAAGGTAGTTAGAATTCTATGTGATGCTAAAGCAATGGATCATTGTAAAATACTCTTTGTAAAACAAAAGATTCCTACGATTATAAATTTATATATATATGATGTACTAATATATGTAAAAGAAAATATGCTTAATCACAGTGTATGGAAAGAAATACATAATTACAATACAAGAAACATAAACAAATTGGATATGCCATATCATAGACCAAGCAAGACGAGTAAATGTCATAAACTGATAGGTATAAAGCTTTTTAATGCACTGCCGAACAGAATATGTAACCTAAGTCTTCAAGCATTTAAGAATAGAGTTTATACATGGCTAGTAGAAAATCCTGTATATGATATGCATGAATTTGAACAGCTGGACAAGAATAATATATGATTTGAAATTTTTAGCCGTAAGTGACGAAGTCTATTGTAAATTGTGTATTTACTTAATGACTTAATAAACTATAATAATAAACTATAATCTTGAAAACTCACAGAAAATCGCCAATATTTCAGGTACTATATTTTTAGGGTGTGCTTCGGTTTCCGGTGTATCGCGGGTTAGTTGTTGACAGCTTGTTTACATCGGGTGTGGATCTAAGGGTGGAGCGATTATAGGTACCTACATTACAAAACTGTGGGATATTTCCTCTGAATCCAAGCATTGCTTAGACACTCAAAATCATACATGTTATGTACATCTCCAGTGTAAATACTTAATGGGCTGTAAGTTGGTGCTCTTTACTACAAACGTCTTCAAGCAAGTGGTGAGAAGTGTCTGCTGTACACATTGTTCCAGGCAGAACTGCTGCAGATGTGGTGCACAAACTCACATCACTGAAGGGTACAACATGTCACATTGTACAGTGGAATCCTGATAACTTGACCTATGTGGACTGAGAGGGCTCACAACTCATCACATAATACTAGAAATTACACAAATGAGTGTGCTACTAAAACATAGGAAACAGAAAATTATAACATATCCTAAAATTATTATGTATTAATAAGATGCACTTTGTCCAGTCTATTTAACGTATACAACTTAATTTGCATTTCATGTTAACTTGGCTTTTCCTGTCGTTTGACATTTTCAGTGGCACAAACACAACACTTACGGTAAGCCTGAAACCTGAGAAGTTATATTACACCAGGAATGTGTAACTAAAAGTTTAACTTATGACGTACACACGTATGTGCTGGGTAAAATAATAAACCTTTCAAACAAGTGTTTGTGCTACGTATACAAAAGCTTCTGACTTTATGACAATGGTCTGCTTGACTAGATATTGTGAGGAAGAATAAGGCACATTGTATATGTACATACCATACTGTTTGTACCACAGAAGATTATAGAACTTATTACAGTCAAGTTTAACAGTAAAAATAACAAAAATTAAAGTAGAAAAAGTCGCTGGGTTATACGGAATGTCAAGTTATCAGGGTGCTATTGTACTAAGAAGACAACAAAAAGGGATTTATTATTGTTCCAAACCATAAGGTTTGAACACCATCGTAGTCCACCTATGAAAGTACATCTCAAAAAACAAACTATCTGCACACTTACCATATCCTTTTATAAAAAGAAATACCAACTGGCTGACTTGAAATTATTGGCCTCATGGTAGGTACCCAAGGTGCAATTGCAGCCCCTTTTGTAAACTTCTCAAAAGAATGATTTATAGAAGTATTTCAATTTACCTATAGACACTTTTTACCAGACATATTTTGAAGACCACCAACTTCATCATCTCTTGTGCTGCTATCTGGGTTGTTGGAGATAAACAGATTGCAGCACAATCACAAACAGAACAGATTCTTCCTCTTCAAACGCCAGTCAACAAACCGTCAATGAAAATGCATCTGGATAAAAAGTGTCTATAGGTCAACTCAAATACTTCTATAAAATCATTTGAAAAGTTTCGCAGTTCATGTCACTTTGTATATGCTTACTTTATTGAGTTGCCAACCAATACCCCATTGAATATGAAATAGAAAAAGCGGCTCTTATTCAACACAAAAAGTTGATCAGACTCCCATTCAATACATGGCACAAGAGAAATTTTACACATACACTAAAGACTCAGGAGAGCTTTCTTTCCAAAATTCAAGACATCAAGAAGAATGTATACCTTCCTGATTCAAAGGAAAACTTCATATCTAAAGTCAATCCGATGCAAACATTAGACATGACATATTATTTACACCTGACAGAAGAAGTTAAGAAAAGTGATACTCCAACTAGTGTTCTAAAATTATTGGCATTAGAGACAATCCATACTAGATTTCCAGAACATGAATGGCTCCATATTTATACTGATGGATCATTGATATCAAACCAAGATGGAGCAGGTGCTGGAGTCACATGTCACCTCTTTTCCTATTACAAATCTTTAAGTTATGGAACTACAAACTTTGATGGAGAAATTGAAGCAATTCGAATGGCCCTACAAAATCTTTTGTATAGAATTTCACATTTTCATCAAGCAGTTATTCTTTCAGATTCCAGGGCAGCAATTATAGCCATTACTTCCAAGTTGTCACCAAAAGACCAAACAATTATAGAATGTTGGAAAATCCTTAGTCATCTAACTGCACTTCAAAAACACCTAGTCTTCCAATGGATACCGGCTCACTGTGGACTGAGTGGTAATGAGAAAGCTGATTTTCTTGCTAAAAAGGGTACCGGCAATGTGCAGAAATCAATAGTTAATCTACCATTTTATGCAGCTAAAAGATTAGTCAACTCTGAATTCAAAAAAATTATTGCAAAATATTACTATGAAAAATCAAAAGATAAAAGATGGGAACTACCAAACATTCAAACAGTAATTCCTGAGTATCCTCGAAAAACAGCAGTTGCAACCTTCAGGTTGATTACAGGACATGATTGTCTGGCAAAACATTTAAACAGAATTGGGATATATTCTTCACCACTCTGTCCTCTGTGAGATCTGCAAGAGGAAATGGATCGAGACCACCTTCAAATATGCCCGGCCACTTCTAGTGCCCTTCCCATCCATCAGTGAAAAATATTGGAGAGCAAGAGGATTAATGACTTCATTGTCAGAAATCCAGCATTAGCTAACAACAACTTTATTGAGTCGGTCCCCTTGTACCATACGATGTCAAGCTTTTTGAAAGAGCCTTCCATTTCAGACAGTCTCTTGCAAGCTTCTTTGCTCCTTTCATATCCAGTCCTTTTCCCTTCATATCTAGGCCTTCCCTCCATTCTAACTTGCCAAGCCTGTTTTGGTATCATGCGCTGAACGTGGCCAAACCATTCCAGTTGTTCGTATAATGTTAAGTGGAATCATTTTGTAAAGAATTTAAACTTCCAACTACAAACATATGGAAAATTGTTAATGCCACTATACATGTCTCTCACTTATTTGCACCTTAAAACTGCAAATAACATGTTGTTTTATGATCTAAGTATAAAAGTTTGAATTGCTTAAAACCATATTATTAACGTTGCCACCATAACGTCTTTAAATTCTTAAACCAAACCTTAAATTTTTATTTAATGGTTAGTAACATTGTTATTAATGTGTTTTTGTAAGATCTGAAGCTTTCATAGCGATGATTATTCTTGGGTTACCAGCAGGAAATCTTCCTAAAGAAGACCATAGAGTGAACATGGCTGAAAGGTTGAGCGACCTTATTAACATCACACAGCTGGTAATCCGAGAAGCTCTTATTAATAATTTCTTCTTCTTTTTTATTTTGTCAAATTTGGATGCTTACAAATGTGGGGTGTTGTTGATTTGTTTCAATGAATATATAAAAAACACCACTAGTTAGGCTGTTACAAAGTCTACTAAATGATAGTTGTAATATGGACAACAAAAGAATAAAGAATAAACCAACAGATAATGCTCAAAAACCCATCTGCAAAGTTCACACGTTTTTAACAAATTAGTCATACTCTAGCATAGACACTTGCATTGTGAGAGTTACCTCCACAGTCACCTGAATACATTATCTCAACATTTGTAATCAGTTTAAACCAAAAACATGAGTCGATTAATAACACTACACAACACTTACTTATAATTTACTGGAACATGTTTCGAAGGATGACTTTCCTTCATTATCAACCAGACATCGACTGGTTCTCCCCAGTGTGGATGGTGATATTTTCTTTGAGGTCTCTTCTGGTGGTGGTTCAGGGAACTTGCTAAAGATATCCTTCTCGAGGATGTCGAAATTGAATACTCTGTTTCTATTTTCCAAAATGAAGATTTGTTCCCACGTGGGCAGCTCTTGTTTTCCCGTTACTTGTTTGAGGAGTTTCGGTTCTGACTTTATGTTGTGGATTTTTGTCCAGAAGTGAGTGGCAACTGCTGATTTTTCCAACTGCTTGTTTTTTACGTTTCTAAAGTGTTCCTTGGATCTTATTTCTAAATTTCTTTTGGTTTTTCCTATATACACTTTATTACAGTCACTGCATTCAATTTGGTATATGTTAGATTTTTTATTGGGTGGAATAGCATCTTTTATGTTTGAGTTCAGTAGATTTTTTATGGAGTAGTGGTTCACTGGTGCTAGCTGAATGTTCCGTTCTTTCAAAACATTTTTGAGTTCTTCAAAGGCCCAAGGATGGAATGTGAATTTTTTGAATGTCAGTTTTGTTTCTGCTGTTGTGAGTGTTGTAGTTTCTTTTAGTAACTTTTTTGTTTCTGCTTGTTTCACTTTTTTGTCTACTAATGATTTGGTGAAGCCTTTTTTTGTGCTATTTCGATTATTTTGCAATATTCTGCTTTGTATTTTGTTGGAAGGGGGATGTTCACCAGTCTATGTGTTAAGCTATTAAGGATTGCCTGTTTGTGAATTCTTGGATTGTAACTATGAGCTTTTATGTAATTGTCAGTCTGTGTTGGTTTTTTGTGAATGCCGAAGTTTACTCTTGTTTTTGATTATTTGTAAATCCAAAAATGTTAGTTTTCCATCATTTCGAATTCCACAGTGAACTTTATGCTTTTTCCTGGATGTTTAGAAGTTTTAGAGCATCACTGATGTGTTTTTTTGGGACACATCCCCCAGAAGGATATCTTCAGCAAGTTCCTTGAACCACCAACAGAGGAGACCTCAGAGGAAACATCACCATCCACTCCAGGGAGAGCCGATCGATGTCAGGTTGATACTGGAGGAAAGTCAGCCTCCCAAATATGTTCTGGTAAAATATAAGTAAGTGTTGTGTAATGTTATTAACCTTTAGAGCGATAGCCATTTAAAAGCTCCGCAGGCCGAGAACGGATACCCAATATCCAGCGCAGGGCATTTAAATTGTTAAATGCGCTAAAAGTGCTTCCTAAATACACAGCTGTATTTTGCGTAAATTTTAAGTTATTTTAATGAAACAAAAACTGGTATAAAACTCATTATATGCAGTATACATGTACATCATCAGCAATGTTGAGTTGCATTTACAAATCGTTGAAATGGCACTATTTGTTTCACTGTGGTGAAAAGTTAACTTTGCTTTGTCGAACGCATCTAATATAATTTCTCGGAAAGAAACAGTAGTGGACCCATTGTATGTGTGAGCTATGCGTCAGCAAATCACAGCACAATGTGAAATAGAACACTACTGTATGCGTGGTTTATGAGTCATCAGAATAAAGCAGGTTTGCAATTTTTCCTTACACGTGTTTCGTAACTTGGATTTAGCAGGCTGGCTCCGTTCATTTCTTTCTTGAAATACGTATACTTTCCTGCTTGTAGCTGAAGTGAAAAGCTTTTGAGTGTTACATCTCAGAGCTAAAACATGGCATCAACAAGCAGTGTTGCACAAAGGTTAGCGAGTGGTGGAAGTGTAAGGGCTACTGAAATTACACACGATAATGTGGAGCACTTCTTGCTGTGTGACAGCGATTTGGATATTGATGGCGAATTTTCCGAATTTGAGGGGGGTGTGGAGGATATAGGTACGAGTAGCAGTGAGGAAGAATGTGACCAACTTCCTTCAGGTGTTCGTGAAGAGTCAGCATTGTGGAGTGCTCAAAACAATTGCAATACAAACAGGCACATCTTCACGAGCACAGGGTCTGGTGTTCAACCCCAGGCTCAGCTGACTTCTGACAGCCAACCAATTGACATTTTTACAAAATTTTTTACTACCGACTTAGTGTCTCTCATTGTTTCGGAAACAAATGTATATGCGAGTAAGGTGAAGGAAGACCTGCTCTCTAAAGGTAAATTAGGGCCTAAGAGTAGAATTCAAAGGTGGACAGAAGTAACACTCAATGAGATTTACAGGCTAATTGGTCTAATTATACTTATGGGTGTTATTCGTAAACCTGCATTATACATGTATTGGTCCACAGATGACATGCTAGCTACTCCTTTTTTTGGAAAATGCATGTCAAATAACAGGTTTACGTCAATTTTGTGGTTCCTTCATTTCACCTGCACAGAGAATGTAAATGACAAACTCCACAAAATTAGGCCTGTTTTCGATTATATTATTTCAAAATTTAAAGAAAATTATGTGCCTGGTGAAAAGGTCACTGTTGATGAAAGCCTAATGCTTTGGAAGGGCCGCTTAGGTTGGAAGCAATACATCAAAACAAAAAGGGCTAGATTTGGCATAAAGAGTTTTGATGTTTGTGAAAGTAAAACGGGATATCTTTACAATAGCTGCATTTACACTGGTCAAGGGACTGACAATACTGGAGACAAAGATTTGGGCTTATCTGGCTCCATAGTAATGCACCTAATGGAACCTGTGCTTGATCAGGGTAGGACTGTGTACTTAGATAACTGGTACAGCTCTCCTAAATTATTCATGGCCTTACACAAAAGAAAGACTAATGCAATTGGAACAGTACGTTCAAATCGTATTGGTTTGCCAAAAGATGTGAATACGAAGGCTCTAAGGAGAGCGGAAATGGAGGTGCGTCAGCTCCAACCTTTGACCTACCTTGCCTGGCAGGACAGGAGGGTAGTTACGGCATTATCCAATTGCAGTTCTCAGATTTCGATGATTGACACTGGAAAAACAGATGCCCATACCAAAATGTGCATTTTCAAGCTTGACATTATCCAGGAATACAATATGCACATGGGCAGTGTCGATCTAGTAGATCAGGTATTGCAAGCATATACCTCTTTACGAAAAACAGTGAAATGGTATAAAAAGGTATTTTTGCACCAGCTGGATATAACCATATACAATTGTTTGGTAATTTGGAGAGCTCTAAACCCACACAAGACAATGACCTACCTGGACTTTCGACTATCAATAGCTCGCAGCCTAATTGAACAATACCAGGTTGAGAGGCCTCTTCATACTGGAGGTAGAAAATCCAAAACCTCTACACCCCTCAGACTTCAAGGAAAACATTATCCTAAAAGGATACCGTCAACAGCAAAGAAGTCCCGCCCATCTCGAAGGTGTTTCGTGTGCCGCAAGAAGGGAATCCGTAAGGAAACTGGGATGATCTGTGGCGAATGTGGAGATGTGCCCTTGTGTGTTTATCCCTGTTTTGAGGCATATCACTGCAGAAGGAACATATAAAGGTAAGCCAGTAAAGCATATAGAATTTAATTAAATGTTTCATAACAGGGGAAAATTAAAATAAGTTGAGTTAGACAGAGGATAAATAAGGGTTAAATGCACAAACGCACAGGACATGTATACACGTCCATATCGCTCGTCCGTCATTTTAAATGGACGTGATTTCACGTCCATATCCCTGAAGAGGTTAATCAACTCACCCTTCTTGGTTTAAATTGATTTTTACAACACTGTTTTCAAACTTCCAAGAAAGAAGAAGATATTTGTAATCAGTGTTTCATATCCCTCTCCCAGAACATTCAAGTCT
Source organism: Tenodera sinensis (assembly GCA_030765045.1). Classification (NCBI taxonomy): domain Eukaryota; kingdom Metazoa; phylum Arthropoda; class Insecta; order Mantodea; family Mantidae; genus Tenodera; species Tenodera sinensis. Next base: position 181,221,824 of record CM060966.1, read on the forward strand.
GGCATCTTGCAGGCCATTTGTTATGTTTAATCCACCTGCTCTGGTTCCGATGATCACCAAGTAGTATAGTATAGGTGGAGATCCAAGCGAGATGGTTCTGTGGCCCGCATTTGGGAGATCATGGGTTCAATTCCTGTGGCCAAGCTTCCAGACTCAGAGGTTCTCCCAGGTTGCTAGGTGAATGCTGGGAACGAGAACTACCTACCCTGAACTTATCTGTAAAGTATGTTGTATGTATGAATGTGTACAATAAATGTCAAAAATCTGGCATATTAGCCCTAGTTTAAGTGATTACGTGCCAGGGTTATATACAGATTTTTATTTTATTTTGTCCGTCCATTTCATTTCACTAATCTTTTCATTCATAGGTGCAACTTGGCAGGGATGATATGCACACAGCAATTCTTTCCATCCCTTGTTGTCAGCAGGACCTAGGTAGGGGGCGGCATCGGGAGACATTGGAGCCCACACTGAGGTCCTTCTATAAGGTCCCCAGAAGACTTAAAGATTTCCAAATGTCATCAAACTTGGGAAACCTTAGAGATCTCTGTTAACATCTGTGTTTTTAGTCTGGATCTTTAAAAAAAAATTATTTTGTTATTTAACGATGCTGTCAATTTCCAGGATCACATAAGCATCGTCAGTATGCTGGAATTTTTTCCTGCTGGAGTTCTTTTACATGCCAGTAAATCTACTGACATGGAGGTGTCGCTTTTAAGCACACTTAAAAATCATTGGTCTTGGCTGGATTTGAATCCATGACCTTGGGATCAGTAGGCCAGCGTCTACCCAACTGAGCCACCCAGATTGACTTAAGTCTGGATCTGGCCACCTGGTGTCTCCTCTCACTTCATCCTTCCTCTTGGAAGCTTAGGTGCCATAACCCTGGCTTCACTGCCAAACCCCTTCCATATTCGGTCTATGTCCCACTGGAGGTATACACCCTGTGGCAGTAATTTTAGGTCACACCCCAAATTCACCATTTTCTGTTATATTTAATTTCATTATGCAATATTTTAAGAACTGTTAAAGAATGAATGTTAAATTATATATGTTAGGTAAAACAGCTCTCATTTATACTTAAGTATGCTATGGATGAACAGCATGGCAATGTCCGGACAGCTTCTGTGGTTCAAACAAATGGTGAACCCAGATTGTTACAAAAATTTTCACTACGACGAAAAACAAGAGTTAGCAACAGGGATTGAAGTATAGAGAAGGAGAATTAATATGGTTAAAGAATACATGTAATAAGAGAATGAGAGCTTTTCTACTTAATTTAGTTAAAGAAAACCAATCAATGTACCGAATCGTTATTAATAAAATGTTATTGAAGAGAATAAAAATGATCTACGAAAGAAAGTAGTATCAATTCCAAACGACTTCCCTGCACCCACAAGTCTCATCGGATAATAGTCGACTAGGCGAGCCGAGCCGAGCAAAGAAGAAGATGGAAGAGAGATTTAATGCAACCGCCACAACCCCATGCCTATGGGCGGGATTGAACCTTGGCACCATAGCTGCCATACCCGAGATCACTGTGCTATAGCAGGTAAACATTCCAAGTAATGTGTGGTGGAGCACCATCACTGGGTGGCTCAGTTAGTTAGACGCTGGCCTACTGATCCCAAGGTCGTGGGTTCAAACCAAACCCAGCCCAGGCCGATGGTTTTTAAGTGTGCTTAAAAACGACAGCTCCATGTCAGTAGATTTACTGGCATGTAAAAGAACTCCTTCGGGACGAAATTCCGGCACACCGGCGACGCTGATGTGATCCTGGCAATTGACAGCGTCGTTAAATAAGAAAGAATAATTTAATTTAATCCATCATGTAAGAATCATGTTTCTAAAGAGACATTTCCAACAAGCCTGAAAGCATCACTCGTAGAACTCCATCAGAACTACATCTTTGAGTATTTCACAACAAATTGCTGTCATGCTTCTTCTATCCATGTATAAGTGTTATGAAAATTGAAAATGCATTTTTTGTAAGGGTAGTTTTATCTGTTGCCTTGTTCTAAGAACCAATTCATGAAAATCAGCCTAAGATGTAATCCACTGCTGAGATATGTTGTACCCATTAGATATGATATGGTTGCAATAATTGTTCTTTTGGGGTCCTGAAAATGAACCAATGGCAGAGGCCGACCATGTGACAACTGCATCTGGATGGTTCATATACAAATTTAAAGTTGCTTCCTCAGCAGTGATGATATTTGTTGTTTGCCCTCTGTATGTCATTTGTTATTTCACCACCTTTTTGTTTGGATTAAGGGCATGTAGAAAACAAAACTGCTAGTTCTCTCTCTCACCTCCCAGTTGAAGTACGTCTGGAGCTAGTCCTCACAACAACCTAGCAACGCTGCCATGCCTCTAACCACATTAAGTCTGCAGAATAGTGATTCATTGTTTCAAAGCCTTGTATCATGTCACATTGTTGCTACTGAAGCTAGATCAGAAATAGGTTACTCAACCCATTTATTAGCTTTGTGTATTCCTATAGAATAAAGTATCTAATTTTCGATCACAGAAGAAAATGCTATTATACTTTGTTGTACCTCTATGAAGTACAGATTCGAAGGAATGTAATGTTCTGTATACTGTGACATCAGGCTCGGCACAAAACAAAGGTCTGTCAGGTCAGGGCAGGGCTGCTTCATGCCACATGCTGGGCTGGCAAGTGGGCAAGGGTGCTTAAGGTCAGGCTGCCTTGCCCAACTCTTTGTGTACATAACCAACAACAACAGAAACACCTACACAAAAGTGGCCTTCATTACAACTTTTGAGAAGGATCTGGCCAGGTGTGTGTGTTGAGGTTGAGAAAGGTCTGTGTGACATCATCCCCACTGTATAAGGAGGCTAGGAACCAGTAGTTAGTTACAGATTATTAGAGGGAATGATTTTCAACAAACTTCTGGCTTGGCAATGGGTAGTTCACTTTCGCCATTTCTTGCTAATCTTTTCATGAGTTTTTTTGAAACTCAAATTATAAAATCATTGCCTCTAATTTTTAAAACATGGTATAGATATGTGGATGACATTTTTGCTGTTGTCCCTAAAAAACAGGTAAATGATCCCTTAAAACTTTTAAATTTACAGGATAAAGCCATACAATTCACTTTGGAAACCGAAAATAATAATGGATGCCTTCCGTTCCTGGGCTTAAAAATTAAGACATAACAATAAATTGAATTTTGGTATTTATAGAAAATCTACTCACACTAATAATTACATAAAAAATAAAAGTTTTAATCCTTTTGCATATAAATTTGCTGTTTTCAATAGTTTAATTTATAGGTTAATATATACCCCTTAATAAAGAAGAATTTGAGACAGAATATAAACACATAACACTGCACTAATTAATGGTTTTAATACAGATTTTATACATAAAAAGATAGAAAAATTTAAGTATCAAAAGGCTGTTAAAGAGGTTTCTACCCTCAAAAAAATAAAAGATAATTGTATTTTTAAAAAGTTCACTTACCATCCGTGGGCCAATAAAAAATTTACAAAATTTTTTAAGGAATATGGAATAAATTTGGTCCCTCAAAATAAATTTAATATACAAAATTTACTAAATTTTTCTAAAAAAGAACATTTTAAATTACAAAAAATCTGGCGTGTATCAATTTAACTGTTTGGATTGTGATAAGGTTTATATTGGTAAAACTAAAGATCATTTAGAAACCAGAATAAAAGAACATTTTAGAAATGTTAAATATAAACAAACTGATAAATCAGCTGTGGCAGATCATTTTTGGTTATTTATACATGAAATTAATCCAGAGGTTAAATTATTAAAACAATTAAATGGACCTATGGATTTAATGGTTTGGGAAAAGATATTTATTTTAAGAAACAAAAACCATGTTATGAATTTTGAAATCCCTTCAATAGACTGTATTTATAGGTTTTTGTTTTCAGAGATTGGTGATTAAAATGAGCATCAGTATCTATGGTAACAAATTTGCTTGTATAGCTTTGTGAATGAGTTGGAGTCAACTTGAAACGTGTTAGCACCAAACAACTTGGAATATTACTAAGATAAGTGAAGCTTTTAGTTTCTAATTTGTTCTTACTTTAGATTAAAATTATATGTTTTACGTACTTAATTATATATTTATATCCGAATCCTAATAACGCAAAAGCCTAAAATTTTTGTATGGATTATATATTTTTAACATACGCGAAATATTTTTTGATACTAGGGGGTCGTGTCATGAAAAAGATTTAATATTTTGAATATTTTAATTTCACGCCCTACTGAGTGAAGATACGTACCTCTGAGTGCTGCACTCGCTTCCCTCGTGTATTCCTATAGTAGCACCTGTTCCTCTGAGGAGTGTTCGCTCAGCTCCTGAGACACAACGGCGTATGATGAAACTTGCAGTGGCGCAGCAAGAAACTATTCTTGTAGAACGTGGCCTCACAAAGACCACATTTAAAAGATGGTTGCAGTAGACGCAGTAAGCCATTATGGTGGCGTTTGGCATGGCAAACAAGACCGACGTTGTCACCAAAGGCTTCCAGACATACAGCACATTTAAACTGTTTTATCTTGTATTCATCATTGGCTGCCCATTTACATGAAAGCTCGATGTCACCATTGTGACCAACTCCTGCACTCTTCAAGTTTCCACAAGCAGGCCTGCCAATATTTACCTTCCTTTTGAATATTTTTGTTGGTGTAATGCCAGTTTCTGAAGATCGCTTATTACAAAGTGAATGGTACTTGTTTTTCTTTCTTGAAAAAATGTTTAGTGAAAATCGTTTCTTTTGCATTTTGTTGAAAGAGGTTTCTTTGAGCTTTTTTCCAACATCATAATCAATGTAGTAAATGTCATTATCCATAAGCAACTTTCTGTCCAAGACAGGTTTAGGTGTACTTGTTGTGAATTTTGGAATCCCAGCTTCATCTCGACTCTTCTTCAGCTTTATGAATGACAAGAAGGTCTTCCATTTTGATTTTCTGTTGTGTGGAACAGGAAGAACAGTCTTGTACTGCTCCTCATCTGGTTGATCAAATCTCAGCCTTTTTCTGATTGTGCGCCCACTTTTTGGTATGGGGCTGAGAACCTCCGCCTCGCAGACTGGTGAGTTATAGTTTGGTTGCAGCTTATTGGCTGTACGCGAAGTACTGGGGAATGATGCAAACGTGTGTTGTGAGCTTGCCATTGTGTTCTCGAGTTTCCCGTTGTGGATGTACATGCCATCTATAAGAGTTTCAAATTCCCTTGCATGGTTTTGTTCCATGTGGCGCAGGAGTTTAGACCTCGATGGAGCAACTGTTGTGTATGGACAGAACACACAGAGCTGATCTTTCTGAGACGCAGCGACCACAACTTCCTGATGGCCATAGAGGATGTGTTTGAGCAGCACCTGTTTCTTGTAGTACTTGGCGTGACAGAACAAACACGAGTGTAATAAGAGTATATGATTATCGGACCTCAACATCTCCCAGTACTTCTCATGCTCAAGCTTAATGTGCTCCTTGAGCAAGTGCTCAAAGGCAAAGTATTTGCAACAAAATGGACAGTGAAGTTGCAGAACAAAGTTGCAAACATCAGAAACAAAACATTCAGCCCTGTAACTGGGATCTGCAGTAATAAACGATTCTCCTTGAGAGTTGGCAGCCCTGTAACTAGCCTCTGCTGTTTGTTGTAAGTTGGCAGCCCTGTAACTGGGATCTGCAGTAATAAACGATTCTCCTTGAGAGTTGGCACACCTGTAACTAGCCTCTGCTGTTTGTTGTGAGTTGGCAGCCCTGTAACAGGGATCTGCAGCAGCAAAATACTGTTCTTGTGAGTTGGCACACCTGTAACTAGCCTCTGCTGTTTGTTGTGAGTTGGCAGCTTCTCTCAGAATTAGAGAAAAATCAATGTTCTGCACAACAGTCTCAGTGCTGCTGTTTGCAAACATATCGTCACTTCGACTGTCTTCATTAACATTGCTGCCATCCATCTGACCTGAAAACACAACTTGGTTTATTATAAAACTTAAGATTGTAGAAAGTGATGTTATAGTAATAAAACTGCACATTTCACAAATAACTTCCCTAAAAAGAGATTGAAAATTCAGTATATATGTCTGTAAAATTACAGTTGGATATAGTTGTTATAAAATATGATTTTATATAATGCAAGTAAGAGATGCTGGAGACCATTACATGATTGTAATGTAATCAAAGTGAAACAATTCAAACAAATTGCAGGGTGAGGAATATATATAATCTGTCCGGATTAACAAACTTATTTCCACACCCCAGTGTAAGGTCATCGAGGATACAGGCCGACATTGCAGCATGCAAAACACTAGTTGTACGTTAATTGCTTATTGCTATCCTCGTTACTGAAGTGTCGAAGACTGTGGGATGGGGAAGCAATGTTAATCTGCGCAAACTATAAACATCTGTGATCATATTTAGTGAACAGCTCTGCACACAAACATGCATTATATGTCACATATTTGTGATACTTTTATTTATTTCAATAAAGGTTCCAAATACATTGGCGTGAAAAAAATTCCAGATAGTTACATTTTAAGACTGTCATAAATGACTGGGAAAGCTTTCCAACTGAGAATAACCTAAAATCAGGAATGAAACATTACACTAACAAAAAATAAATAATTGGCTTTATTAAGAATTTACAACAATGGCACAAATATTTTTATCATTTACAGTAAATAAGTGTTCTGTACTTTGTTAAGCATTTTTTTGAGGTTTGTGACTTCAAGAGGATGTGTTGCCACCGCTGACTCTAATGACATCTGCTAGGCCTGTTGCTGATTTTTCTTGCAATTTTTTCTTCAGGGATTTTTTTGCATTCTTCTTCCACAGCAGTTTGAGGTTCGTTTATGATTTCAGATACATTTCTTCATTGGTAGACCCTCCTCATAAGTGCCCTAAATGTGCTCAATAGGATTGAGGTCGGGACTACATGCTGGCTGTCACATAACATTAACCATTTTGTGCGGTGTGTGTCTTAGCATTATCATACATGCACGTGTCAACCTTAGAAGACAGTACCTACGCATTAAATGGGGCACAATGTTGCAACATGTACTATATGTGTGCCTCGAATTTTGTCACTCAGACGTGGCAACTTGAGAGGGGCCAAAGCAAAATCTTGCTCCATGACCCTGAAGTGGCCTGAGTCTTATACTTAGTCTTTCGATTGCTGCTTGATTGGCACTTTTAACTTTGGTGTCCCTCCACACCTTTTCACTGTATGGCCTAAATTTACAAATGACTCATCTGTATAAACAATTGATTTTCCCAGGTCCCTAAACCTTTCAGAGTGGCCTTTGAGAAATTTGGTAAGGTACTATCTCCATTGACCCATGAGAAAATTATTTTCAAAGTGGGTGGAATATTTTCAAACAGTAAATAATGTACAATTTGCTGTACTCCACTTTGCACAATTCCATCATATTATGTTAACCTAGCGGTTTGCTTTCTTTTTCAATGGCATTCTTAGAGGCCCTTTCATTATTTCCTTTTTAATCCTATACACTACTTCTTCTGAACACCCGATAGCCTTAGCTGTTTCTTTTACCGTCTTACTAACACTCATTTTACTTGAAAAATAATCTAACACATTCAGAATTATTCCTTACTTCTTAATTTACCAATATATACCATCTCTTTCTAGCTTCTCCCTTCATAACTACAAATATTTATACAAAATGTTAAATAAATAAAGCAATAGCACTTATAAGATTCCACACAGTGCACACATACACACAACTTCTTTCGAACTGATGTTAGTGCTGCTCCTTATACTGTCTTTGTGTCATGCCTGGCACGTTTTAACAGAATAGATTAATACCTTTTGTTTGCCTTACACGACGAAAGCAAGAGGTTACAGGCTTTTGGTTTATTTTAAAAACTTTCTCCAACCCTTCTCAATATTTGTTCTCCTTTGGTTCTCGATGTAAACTTAATAAAAAAAAGTTTTTTACTGTGTAACTTTTGCAGTGCACAAATATAAAATTTTCCAAAAACATTTAATTTAAAAAATTGTAACACTTAACTGAGTAAACATAGATAACTCTAAGTGGGCAGGTAGCAGTACTATAATTTACTCTAGCTAAGAAATAAATAAAGACATATTCTAGCAGTTAGTTTGTTAGTGTCTGATGACTAGAAGCTGCAAATATTGGATTTTTACTGGAAAAACGTTTTCTGTAAAAATATGGTCCTATAGAAATGTATAATTACTCTAAAAAGTATATAACCTGATAGAGAAACAAATTCTGCATAGGATCATATGTTCAAACCTGAACTTTCTAACAACTCAATATCTACATCATGCTATTAAGAACCTGGCAATAGTGCAAGGGTAGAAAAGGATGAAGCTAATGGCAACTTGTATGTACTAGATAGAGACGGATATATCCCATTTACTCCATACGGTCATCTAAGGGTGAGACAAGCTATACAATAAAATTATCACCAAGAAATGCACAACTTTTTTCATGGGTACATTGTTCAATGTACCTATGTGCTGTTATGGTACCGTTGAGTATAGAATGGAGCTCTGTATAGCACAGACCATAATAGAGCCTCCCTCCATCGAAGGGCACTATTGATTGTAATACACCTCGTCTAACCATCAGAACAACCTAGCGGTGGCAACACATGCTACTGAAGTCACAAAACTTAAAAAAAAATGTTTAACAAAATACAGAATACTATGAGAGGTAGAACTGGAACTTAAAAATTCAATGCCACAGCTGGGATTTGAACCACAGACCTTCCGCTTACCAGGCAGCTGCTCCAACCATTGAGCTACTGTGACAAACTGCCAGAATGGCATTGAATTCTCAAACCAGTTCGTATTTTTCCTGGTAAAAATCCTTTGCACACCAGTGTAGCTTCCATTTCTAACACAGCATGGCAATGTTAAAAGAAGCATGAACAATACATACACTGAAAAACAGAATAATTTAACAAAACATAAAGCAGCAATTAAAATGCTGGCAAAAAAAATTAAAATGACAGGGATATTTTGGGGAGATGTATAAGACACGGTCAAGGGAGGGGACATAGTGTGGAAAATGGACATCTTTATGGCATATACAGAAATAAGGGCAGACAATTGATAGTTTGTATACATACATACATTTATTTGAATTCTGTAGATCCTACAATTTGTCTTGACAACAGGATATGGAACATGTCAATATATGTATACAATATAATTACGGAATGAATATTATGTACAGAAGTAGTCTATTAATTACATTAGATGTTGTTAAATTCATTAATAGTATAGCATGAATGATAAAGAGTTGTTACAGGTCCTCAACTCAATAGGCAACATATGAAGTAACTTTATACATTGGTAATGCAATCCTTTGTGAGCTTAGTTGCAGTTCAGATCTGAATCTTGTGTTTTATTTTGTTGTTTAACAACACTGCCAATTGCTAGGATCACATCAGCGTCGCCGGTGTGCCGGAATTCTGTCCCACACGAGTTCTTTCACATGCCAGTAAATCTACTGTTGTTTTTAAGCACACTTAAAAACCATCAGTCTGGGCCAGATTTGAACCCGCAACTTTGGGATCAGTAGGCCAGCGTCTAACCAACTGAGCCACCCAGACCGGATGTCACAGTTGGCAGTAAAGTAATTTTTACTTTTTATGTAAAAGGTCATCAGTGTGTATACATATGTATTCTCTGATAAGGTTTAATGAAAATGCTTCTACATGAAGTTCTTGCACAAGAGCGTGATACAATTCTGAGGGCCTTCTTTTATAAGTTGAGAGTATGTTGAACCTCCCCATCATTACCAAGTGGAAGTATGCAAAGTAGGCTAATTTTAATGTACGAGTTGGAACGATAATTTCCTGTAGGAACTTGGGCTGGAGGTTCCACAACATTCACGACGACTGTTTACATGTTGGTCCATTTGCCCCGCGTAATTACCATTTTGTAGCTATGGGACTCTAAGTGCTTTTCATCGAAGTTCTCGATGTACCTCAGGGCGTGGTACGGGTCTACGTCTTACCAAGAAGATTAAATTTCCTTTTATCTTTTAAATATACTTATTTAATGTTCCTTCAAGTTACAAACAACAATACAACTTTTCAGGATTGGCGTCCTTTTTCACAAGCCCTGCGGGGTTCACACAACCCGAACACGGACTGCGTAATTTTGCTTGGAACGTTTATTCGTAATCTTCTTCTATTTGTCGATGCAGCCTTACTAATTGTATATCAGTTCTTTGCATTTTCACTCCTGTTGACTTTTAAGACGCAATGTTCTTCCAATAAACACTATGTCGTTCACTTTTACAATTATTCGTGAACTATACGATTTTCGCATGACGCCAATCCCCAACAATACATAAACAAGAACAAGCTAAGACAATTGAAAATCTCTATCATTGCCCACTAGGACAATGATTCACAATTCTAGGGGGCTTTTTCTGCCACCACTATGAACACAAATTTTAACTATTTTAGGAGGCTTCTTCTAAAAATATCGCCTCAGAGTATCACTGAAGGAGGACAGGAGTCGTAATGCATATTAGTTATGGGGCAACTTCATCTATGTGGCTTTTCCAATTTAGGTGCTTGTCGATTTGTAAACCTACAAATTTAGAAGCATTTGAATCTTAAACAGTATCTTGAACGTTGTACCTGTGCGAACCTATTTAAGCTTGGTGCTAGATCATTTATAAAAACTATGTAAGAGGAGTAATGGTCCTAAAATAGAACCTTGAGGAACTCCTTGTTTTAAACTTTACTACTTAAATAACTGGGTATATTTGAATTAGGTTTCAATATTTTCACTTTTTGTATTCTGAAATTAAATACATGTTATATTATATTTCTCACAACATCAGTATCAACTGAAGTCCGTTTAGACAGCATATTGGCAGTTCAGGCATCTCCTTTGAGGAACCCTTATAATCATTTTACAATGCAGTCTTTAGTCCTGAGACTCTCCAAGGAGTCAACATGTGACACTTCCTTAATATCTGGGTTGCTATTGCTCTTTAAGGACAAAAGTAGAGGTTTCCCTTTTCTGAAGAGTGGAGATGGATTTGTGATAGTCATTAGTTGTGGGTAGTGCACATGCATAGACTAAAGAGACTCTACTAAAACAAAACACAGAAACCAAGTACCTAGGAATAACTTTGGACTGTAAACTTGCATGGCAAAAGCGCAAAAGGAGGCAACACATAAAGCATCCAAAAAAATTAAAACCCTAGAGATTAGTTGGTGCAAAATAGGGTAGCTTAAGACTAACACTAAAAACCCTCATAGAACCAGTACTGTTGTACTTCGGAGAAGCCCTAACATCCACCATCAACAAACTTAGAAATGTGCCAAAATCAGGCTTTACAAGTGATAACTGGGGTCAGCCGCTAAATCAACACCAAAGCACTAACCAAAACCTACCAGATAAAGTTAACACTAGAAAAAAGAGCATTAATCAAATATGAAAAATCTGATGTGTTGCACTCACATGACTTTCTCTACTCTTGTACTAACCATTCTTACAAACTCCTATTCCTATATCTTCTTCGTGTTAGTTGAGATAAACATTTGTACAAATTATCTTATTGCTTATTTCCTTGCAGCTGCAAGGGGAATGTTAGAATACAGTAGACTTTGTGCGATAGTCAAATGTTTTAAAGCTTTGAGATTCCGTTCTCTTTGCACACTTAACATATAAAAAAATTAACAAGGATGATCCATTTCATGAGTTTTAAGTTTTCCGAAACTGACACACATAACAAGGAATATGTCCGAAATGGTTTACTCTACAAAAAAATTATTGAGACATAAAGTGTGTGTTTTAGCAAGATCTACATTTTTTGTACAGTAAAATTTTGTCTATCTGTAATGGTTTACCAGTTATGCAAAAGTCGTCTAGAGTAAATATGACTACAAGGGCTATAGCCAGAAAATTGAAGATATACATTTTATTTGGCATAAAAATATCTCAAACATATGACATTTTAATCACAATCATTAGTCATTTTCAAGAAAATGAAAATTTTCCACATAAAGGGTAGTTTAGGGTGAGGCTATTTTCTTCAAAATCTTCATGTTGCACCCTTGAAAGACATTAAACTTAAATACCAACTTTGGTTTTTAAACTAATTTTCATTTTTGAGTTATGCTGTCCACAGACTGACAGACAGAAAAACACGGACCTTTTTCTAAAAATGCTTTTTTTGGATTCAGGGGGTCTCAAAACATATATTTCCAGTGAAATTTTGACATCAAATTTTTGGGTGGAATACAATACTTCCCCTACTTACCAGTAGAGAAAGTAAAAATTGAAGAGACTGCCATTATTTAATTTGGACAAAAAAGAATCAGAGCAAACTAAATTGAGATCACAACACAGTTTCCTATCAATTACTTCAAACCTCAAAAAAAGAAAAAAGCACATAACTTGCCAGATCTCGATGAGAATATCTCTACAAAGAAAATCCAATGTGGTGCCGTTCGCCTACCACCTGGCCGGGGTTCAACCCCAGGGACTTGCATGTGGTTTTGGTGGTGGATGAAGCAGCATCTGGGTGGGTTTTCTGTGGGTTCTCCAGTTTTCCCTGCCACTCATTCCACCAATTTCTTCATCATCACCTTTGCATTAATTGATTTTGCATGCATTTCATATCATCCTCTTCCTCACTATCAAACCTGGTGCTGCATCCAGGTCCATAGGTTCTTGTGCTCCCCGACAGACAGGCGTCTGACCCTAGGCACAGGCTTGTAAGTCCTACATAAGGGAAGGGTAATCAGATAAAGAAGAAAACCAACAACCTATTACCAAAGCATAAACATCTACATCAGTTGGCTTTGGAAGCAACAAACACTAGAAGAATGGCTCCATTGTACACTGATGTAGTGTTTATTCATCACATAACATTTACGTTGCTGAGCTAGTGCTTGTAAATTGGTGACAATTAACTTAGGTACTAACTAGAAGTTGCAATTGTTCAATTGCCTTCATAACTATGATACATTTTGATTATAAACATAGTTCAACAATAGACAATGGGAGCTGCCCTCTTTTCTCCACTTACCAGTCAGTTAGTGAACACTCAACAAACTTTGATGCAGAAATATCAGCTATTTACTCAGCACTCCAACAGCTTTTATACCGTATTGGATATGTTAATAATGCTGCAATCCTCTCTGGCTCCATGGCAGCTATAACCTCCAGTACCTGCAAATCAATGTAAATTAAACAAAGCCAACAAATCATCTGAAACACATCTGACTTCAGTAGATAACTGCACACTGCGGCATTGTAGGAAACAAGACAGCAGATAAACTTGCAAGAAAGGCTGCAAAATTATCCAAAAGAAAAACATAAAATTCCCCTTTTCATCCACAAAACAAATTATGCTAAAATGTTCAGAGATACATTCAAATAAGAATTACAAAACAAAGCATTATCACTAATCCGTAAGAACTCTCTGAAGACAGCTGTGGTGAAGTTCAGACTAATTACAGGACCTGGTTACCTCAACAGAATGTCAATTCTCAAAAGCCCCGACTGTCCACTGTGCAATAAAGAAGAGGAAATGACACAACAAATTATCCGCCATCACCTCCGAGGGCTAATGGCCTGACATGAGATGACAACATATATTTCTCCTGCCAGTGTTGCCAAATTTATCTAAAAGGTTTGCATTTGATGGAAAAAGTATAGCTTTTGGGTAATGCAATTGTAGCTATCTGCATTCTGTTCACCTCCAGGTTATTATTAAACTGCACACCAAACACAGTAATCTGCTCCAATTTTGCAGCAATATGAGGGTCACTACAACTTTTCAGATATATTGCACTTTCTCAAAATACACACCACCACACTATATACACTTAGATGCTGTCCTATTGATCCCAAGGTTGTGGGTTCAAATCTGGCCCAGACCGATGGTTTTTAAGTGTGCTTAAAAACAGCAGCTCCATGTCAGTACTTACTGACATGGAAAAGAGCTCCTGTGGGATAAAATTCCACCTCACCGGCAACGCTGATATGATCCTGGCAATTGACGTCATTAAACATAATAATTTTAATTTGTCTTCGCTGAAACTACTTCTGTCACATGTGGCTGCAGGCTACTCTTCACAGGTGCTAACAGCACCTTCAGGCAGTGTTTTTGTAGTGTTTAACGCCCGCTTTTACTACTATGGCACTGCAGGCAGTGACCTAATGATACATGGAATGAAGGTGGAGCACCGGCGGAATGAGATGATGGGGGAAACTGGAGAATCCAGAGGAAACCCGCCCCAGCACCACTTTGTCCACCACAAATCCCACATGCAGTTACCTGGGATCGAACCTGTTCTGCTTTGGTGAGAGGTGAATGGTCTAACCACTTGGCTATGGCACAGCCCTTCAGGCATTGAAAATGTCTTTCCATGCATGCAATTTTTTATCATATGGAACAGCAAAGTACTCACATGGGCCCATGTCGGGACCATATGGTGGATGAATCATAAGGTGCTAGCACATCTCCAGATGTGCATGTTTTTAGGAGCCTTTGCACATTCATCATTGTCTTATGGGCCAAAATAGTTGCACACTGTTCACACTGTATTGTGTGATCGCACCAATCCTTAACATCATCTCCTGTCAATGCCAACAGGTGGCAGCACACTGTGGCAGAATGGATGTGATAAGCTGACGTTTCATGCAATGTTCGTTTTTCTCTTTGACATAAATCTCACTAGGTGGTAGCACACTGATCATTGGATACCAGTAAATTTTTGTTTATTTAAAATTTTTAATAAATATATAAATTTAAATTTAAAAAATATATATATATTTATAAAAAGTATTAGTTATAGGTATAATTATAATATTAAATTAATTAATTTCTAAGTAATAATAATGATAATAATAGTAATAATATAATTTATAATTTTATGTAATAATTATAATTAATAATTTAATTTTATATATTTGTTTATTGTTTAGTAATAGTTTGTAGTTGTGAGTGATGTTGCGTATGAAATTTATATTTTGTTGTAGTGAGGAGATTAATTTGTTTTAATTTTATTTTTTTTAATATATATATAAATTTATTTAGAAATTTTATTGTATTTTGATTGTTTGAAATGATTTGTTATTGTTTTAGAGCATTTATTTTTCAGAGTGATTATGTGTGAAATGTTATAATTTGTGCTTTTGTTTTTATTTTCTTGTGTTTTGTTTTTATGATATATAATTTAAATTATTTATTTTTATAATTTGTTATATATTATTTAATTTTGTAATTTTATTTTAAAATTTTTCTGTAAAGTATGTTGTATGTATGAATGTGTAGAATAAATACATTTTAAAGATCTGGCATATTAGCCCTGGTGTAAGTAATTAGGTGCCAGGGTTATTATACAGATTTTTATTTTATTTTTTTTATTTTAGCACACTGATTAGATATGCCAATTCACCCACTATACAACGAAATTTAGCTGACATGAGTAAAAGCAAAGAGAAAAATGTATTTTGTGGGCTTGTGGTTCAGTTATATTATATTCAGTTATTTTATTATACTGACTTGGTTTTGTATTCCAAACAAGAGAGTGCGCATACTAAAGGGATTTCTCTTAACCATAGTCAAGTTACCATGTTGGTAAACACTTCTACTGCTAGTTAAGTGGTTTAACTGCTTCCACAACTGTCAGTTTGAAGCTAATTGTTTACATGTGTGGTTGATAAAACTAGAGATTCTGTATTCCTGTGCACTATCAACATAACGATTAAGCTATTTTAAGTGCCAACAGAAAATTAAATTATTGGATAAGTTAGCCGCAAAGGAATTAGGGCCTCCTTTCATAAGAAATTATGCAGTTTTGCCGTTTTTCAGAAAATGAGATTTGGTGAGTGATAACAAATTAGTAATATTTATGTTTGGCTGGTGAAACTGTGCAAATGAGGAGTAGGAAAAAAGCTTAGACATTACTTCATTCTTGTACTAACCTAGACTTAATTGTGTACAATTCAAGTAAAACTGCACAAAAACTATTCTATATTTCATCAGATGAGTTATACATTATTATCGGTTGCCGTTATTGTTTATTATTATTATTATTATTACTACTACTACTACTACTATTATTATAGGGAGTGGCTACACTTGTATCAATTTTTATAATCATACCCATGATACAGCATACTATTATAAAGAATACTATTTAACCTTTTCAGGGCTATCTAAATCTAAAATTTGTGAACAGTCAAACTGTATACTCCATGAGCGACCACTGGTAGCATATATTTATTGCTAACTTTCACTTTCTCTACTATGTATAGCAAGTAGGGGAAGTATTATCCTCAACCCAAAAATTCAATGACAAAATTTCATATCTTTTGAGGCACCATGAATACAAAAGAAAATATTTTTAGAAAAATGTGTGTGTGTGGGGGTGTGTGGGTGTGCGTGTGTGTGTGTGTGTGTGTGTGTGTGTGTGTGTGTGTGTGTGTGTGTGTCGGTCTGTGAACAGCATAACTCAAAAATGAAAAATCTGTCAAAAACCGAAGTTAGTATTTAAGTTTAATATCTTTCAAGGATGCGACATGAAGATTTCAAAGAAAATTGTTCCACCCTAAACCACCCTTTACATGGAAAACTTTGATTTTCTTGAAAATGGCTGTAACGATTTTGATTAAAATGCCATATGTTATGAGGTATTTTTATGACAAATGAAATGTTGTTGTTAGCCAATGCTGGATTTCTGACAATGAAGTCATTAATCCTCCCGCTCTGCAATATTTTTCACTGATATTGAAGAGAGCAATAGCAGTAATAGTAACAAATGAAATGTACATTTTGAATTTTCTGGCTATAGCCTGTGTAGTCCTGCTTACTCTGGATGACTTTTGAATAACTCGTAAACTGTAAGAGATAGACAAAATCTTACCATACAAAAAATGTTGTTGTTGTTGTTGTTAGCTAATGATGGATTTCTGACAATAAAGTCATTAATCCTCTTGCTCTCCAATTCAACATGCTGAACTGTCATGGCATGCAATACATCCTCTGATTGGTAAGAGGATATGGTCGGTGAATTTATTTTGATAATTCTCCCAGTCAGATCGGTGAGACCCGTAAACCAATGACAGGTGTGGTTCTCCAGACATTCTGGAGGTTGTGAGAGAGCGATGTATCCGCCAAAACAAAAATATGGCACTCTCTAAAAAGTGGTTACTTTACTGCTATTGCTCTCAATACAAAAAATGTATATCTCGCTAAAACACACAATTTATGTCTAAATAAATTTTTTTGTAGAGCGAACCATTTCAGAGATATTCCTTGTTATTTGTGTCAGTTTCGGAAAACTTAAAACTTTCGTGTTTTTATATGTTAAGCGTGCAAAGAGAATGGGATCTCAAAGCTTTAAAACATTTGACTATCACACAAAGCCTACTGTATTCTAATATTCCCTTGTACCTACAAGGAAATAAGCAGTAAGATAATTAGTACAAATGTTTATCTCAACTAACACGAAGAATATAGGAACAACAAGGGTTTGTAAGAATGAGTAGAGAAAGTCATTTGAGTGCAACACATCAGAGTTTTCCTTGTTATTTAGATGCTGGGAAAAGTGATATGTTTACAAAACACTGTGTTAAGGTTAATATAACTGAATTTCATGTTACATATTTGTGAGCATATTACTTATTTTTAGTGATATAACATAAAGTTGCATATTTTAGCATTTTCCTATTTGTTTATATACCTGACAGCAACTGAAACCATGTTTGATGTGCTGTAAAGAGCTGGACTTTACAAATCACTCGACTATTGCAAGATTAAAAATTCTATGGCCCGCTGGTGTGCAGGATAAGAAAGTGTTAGTAATGTATCCAGATGCTGTGGCATATATGTATGCTTAAAGCTGCAACTGCTGTGAAAGTGCTTATCTTAATATGCTTGGCTCGTGGACTGCAACGTGTTGCTGAGTTGAGTTTCCACTAGTGAATGACAATATTAGCAACAAAAAAGATTTATCTAAAATGTCCACGAGTCTCTCTTACAAGCAGCACCGCCTCTGGAACCAGTGTTAACAAGTTGGGGAACATGTTCATTTCTATAGTGAGCATCTAGATGATATAAAGACTGTTGTAGATTCTTTTGATCCTGCAAGTGGTGCATTTTTTGTGAATCCCAGGCTGACTTTAGCGACTACCTACATCTGGAGCAACTTTGGCTGGCTTCCAGAATGCATCAAATGTTTAGAAACATCAGGACTTGCTGTGCATGGAGTAAATGGTACAAGTGTATTAAGTAAATTGGAAAATGCATTACACACATTCCATAATGTAAGCCAAATTCTAAATGGAGATATTGTTGATCCATCTGAGAACGTTACTCCAGGAAAAATTCGATTCCTAAAATTTCGCCCAGTTACATCATGTGACATGGAATGATCTTTTTCAGTCTTTAAGAAATCTTTTAATGACTACATAAAACAAAAAATACATAATTGTTCACTGTGCTAAAAAACAAAGTAACAGTATGATTTCAGTGTTGTAACCAAGAAAATGTTAAGTTGGAGTTAAATATCTCATATTACACATTTTCCCCATTCGACATATTTTACTACATATTTTGCCGCTTTTCATTACATATATATATGACATATATCTTTTGCTACATAAAAATCCCAGCTCTAAAGATCACAGTACAAGGCATGCAGGTAATTTACATAGACCAACAAATAGTTTGAAACTGTTCCAAAAAGAATGTTATTATTCTGCAATAAAAATGAATTAATACCTTCCATGTTACCTAAAATTATTAAGCAGTCCTAATCATTTTAAATCTTCAAGAAAGATT
This sequence comes from Tenodera sinensis, assembly GCA_030765045.1. Taxonomy (NCBI): domain Eukaryota; kingdom Metazoa; phylum Arthropoda; class Insecta; order Mantodea; family Mantidae; genus Tenodera; species Tenodera sinensis. Next base: position 181,240,646 of record CM060966.1, read on the forward strand.
TAGTCATTCTTGAATACTCTCTCCCCATTTACTATACAGGAATTCTTTACTGTCACGTCAACAGGCAAATCATCATCTATTATCCTCTATAATCAGGTACTTCATCTGGACCAGCCAAGATGCACTTTATTTTACATGCATTACTGGTTTACGGTAGATGCTAGTTTCATTTATGATCAATTTGGAATGGAGGATATCATCATCATCATCATTATTATTATTATTATTACTACTCATGCCAGTTTATGGTAATATTACCTATACAATAATTGATCAAGTATGGTAATTATTGAGGATGTTAGTGACGTCAGCTGGATCTTTTACAACTACATTATTTCCAGCAACAGGCCTAGAGTTGAGTTTCCCTTTTTTATCATATTCCATATTGTTTTATTCTTTGAAGAGTTAATCTGTGCATCAAAGTAAGTTTCTTTTACAGGCCATTATTATATAGCATAACAGGAACTAGGCCTCTTATACAGGATAACCATATTCACTACATAGAGGAGATTACACATAATACCTACTAATTTACACGTAATCATTAATGTTGTGCTGTAATGCATGTTCAGATCTTATTGCATGTTGTGAAGTTTAGTCTTGATATGGTGGTGGTTTACAAATTTTCATTTTTTCTTACATAATGCAAGAGGGGAAAAGAAAAGAATATTAGTGGTGGTGAGTATATTACCAATCGTATTCCATGTCCCCGAGTTCTGCACTCAATGGGTCTAAACGAAAAACAAACAAGGGGAAATGCAAAAGCAGTTGTGGAACATTTCCCAAGTACTGTGGCATTGCCAGGTTATGTTTATGTAAATAGATGCACCTCCGCAATCACGTGGTTTACCTGGCAGCTGTGATTACTCAATCAAAGGTCACATTTTGTGCACATTGCACATCATCAATCGTCGTACCATGGTTCAATTGAAAATGCCAACAAGATGATTTTCCATAGGTTTTGTCTTAGTATTGAAATTTATCGCACATAATGTATAAATAACTGCCATACGGTTCCGAATTCACCCTAAAGCACACTTATCCGCTTTGAAACATTACAACAGCATGCAGCATTCACCTCGTTAGGGTAGTGTTATAATTAAGATCGAAAACTTACATTTAGTTAATATTTCCAGTTCGTTGTACAGTTATAGTGAGAAATATATGGAGTAGTGAAATCATTTAATGTGTAGGACAACTGCTGCTGGAAGTCACACGGAACTGCTATGTACGTAAACCCTTTAAAGGCAAAAGAAAGTTTAAATTCAAACCGGATCAACCGCCTCCCTCCTCCCAGCGCTCTCATTGAATGAAGAAAAAAAAAAAAAAAAAAAAAAAAAAAAAGGCCACGCCTCTACAGCGGTCATTGCTGTCAGATGCTATTGTACAAATTTTATGTTGGCATTTCTGGATAGACATACCAACCTTAGTTGTTATACAACAAAGTTCCCTAAATCGTGTTATAAATGACACACTAACTTCCGCTTTTACAATAAACCGTAAACTGTGATTGTTTATTTTTATAGTGTCCGCTTTGTAATACTTTGTGGTTCGAAACTGCAAATGAGAATATAAATCGGACTAAGCAAGCTATGTCGTTATACGTGGTCACCACATTGAAGTGGAAACTTGAAAAGTACTATGTTGAACTCCTTGTTGGCGCGTTTGTTGTTCAACATCCCGTGTTGAAATGTTGAACATTTATGTGTGGCGGAACTAAGTAATGGCTTTTCCGAATACTTAGTGATATGCTATTTTGCAATTTTACACGGTTCTGCAATGTCAAAAAGAAATATTACGTACACAAAGCCTGAAGAACCCGGCTTCTTGACAAAGTTGAAAGCAGAAGCGGGTTATAAACAAGGTGACACTATTGAAACAAAAGTAAGTATTTAGTATTAGTGGTATACTTTCACTAATGTGTTCAGCACAAAAATTATTGAACAAATATGGCGGTGGACTGTGAGTTATGTACTTCGTAATGCTGGTTCATTTTAGTTTAATAATTCGGATAACCTAACTTTTAATGGTTATAGAAGGCACCATTGCCTGGGGTAACTGATGAAGATAGCGAAGATCGTGACGAAGAGCAGCCAGTGGTAGTGGTGCTTAAGCCAGGCGACTTGTCAGCTGAAGAGGTAGCCAAATTGAAAGCACAACAAAAGAAAGGTAAGAGTAACAGAATGTTTTTATGGTTATAAGTTAATTATGGCCTTTGCAACTAAAGTACATGATGACTTAATGTAGATGCATTGATGGACTTTGTTCATATTTCTTGAGCCTCATGTTTTATAATTGCATGTTCAACATTTCTGTAGTGTTATACTCAGGCTCACCTTGGAAAATTACTGCAGTTTTGTTCAAGTTGAGGCATTTTACTCCTTGGGATAGATACTGCACTTTCAGACAGTTTACTGCTAGGAATAGATACTGCAGTTTTGAGTAACGGTGTAGAATAGTAGAGCTGAAGCACTTTGTCTCCCCTCTGAACAATCTGAGGAAGTAGGATCTCCCTGCAGTGTTATGTAACTGTGCTGAGAGTACACGCAGGAGACAAGGAGTGGAGGTGGGGAATGAAATTCACAACAGTTCAAGAATGTGATGCATAATCATTCATTGCGATGTTTTGAAATATTTTCTTTTTGGGAAGTGTCAGTGAATCACTCCTATACATTTGCAGAAAGTTGAATATACCTGTTGCCACTCACGTGGATAGCTCACTTGGTAACCTCGTCTACAGTGAAATATGTGTTTGATTTCCTCCGTAAAATAACTTGTGTTTTTCTCTTTGTGTTCAAAATGAGGAAGCATGCATACGCAAATAACAATGGTAATTTTAATTTCTGAATAACCCAGAAGAGGAAACATTTAGTTTTAGTGTATTAGTGTGATGTTTAAAGGGTATTATCATACTGTTTGAACCTATTCCGTAGCAACAGAGTGCAACTGCAGTTCCTAAGCACATCTTGCCGTGGCTCATGATTGAGAGGTATACAGAAGTTCAGTCTATGAGAGATGCAACATTGTGGTGTGCTTTATCAACTCTTTTCACATTACAGCACTGGAGACGTCAGTTCCATTTTGTCTAGTAATATAGCACACTAATGTGAAAGAATAATGATCTGTTAACACACCTTAACCTCCAGCTATTCAGTCCTGAATAAGACAACATGATAGAGAGTTGGCAACCTTGTGTTCTGTATGCAGTTGCCAGCTTATGTTTTAGCAGACGAGACCCAATTGAAAGTTTAGGGAAAATGGTATTGTATTTGTTTCCAGTGTTACATATAGAAGTGCTTGTACACTTATTCATTTCATTTGATAGTAGATTTGTTAAGAATTAAAAAAGAGCGTAAAGATTAACTTTGATGGCTAAACCTGGCAATGATGCAACCTATTCCCCTCTCACTTGCACCATCCCCTTAAACACCTACCGCTAGTAGCCTAAGTTTCTGCTTACGGGGAAGCTGCCAGGGAACCACACCAACATTGGAGCATGTTCGCCAGTCTCTAAGGGAAACTGTATTCCTGGAGGCAAATGGACCAAACACTTCACACTGTGGTAATTGAGGAGCATGATAGAATGTTACAGAACATTCCTTCAGCTAGTACTTACATTCCGGTTCAAAATTCTTCTCCTTCTCCTCCTTGTTCTTCTCCATCAAGTATCAAATCTGACCTGAGGCTTGTTGCATACTCCAAATGTTTTAACTCATTGATTTCACTGTTGTTTTTCATGTGGAACTGATGAGTAATTCCATAATCCCTTAAGTGATGGTGCTGCCTCTAAGTTTGTATATCCATCTTAGCTTCCCCTCGCCTCTTACCAACCATTAAGACTTCACTGGTATGGTGGTATGGTTCATTGGATACTCATTCATTTGATTTGCTTGATTACGGTTAACAGCAGTGCACAAAGAGAGAGGGCAGAGTTTGGAGTTGTAATATGGTGTGATTGGTTTGGGAACCGTCTAGTTGACTACACATGTACATTTACCACTGAGTGGCGTACTGGCACAAAATCATGTGCTCTCTGTCCTATCTCAAAGTGTTAGTTGGTCCAACTCTGAAACACTGTATAATGTCCTGGAGTTTTGCAACTGAAGACACCAAAAATATTGGAGATAATTAGAAAAAGATAGATCATGGCAACTATAAGTTGAGAGGTTGATGGTAGAAAGTGAAGTATCTTTCAGTTACAGGTCCTTGCTATGAAATGTTTGACATTACTCTTTTGCCACTTAACTAAATTGCCTTTTTGAAATTACTGTATACAGATTGATCAAACTTCAGAAACTTACTATTTTATAATAATACATTTATTGATCCAAATGGCCATTTAGTTAGTTACAACTTCAATTAGTTACATCTTCAAGTTTTGCATATTCGCTTATTGATTTTTTCCTTTTAGTGCATAGTTCTGTATGGTAGCATACACATTTGCAGAATTGATTTGGTTCATGGTATGCCTTGTTCCTGCAGACAAGGTGGTGGAACCCATGAGCCGCCAATCTCGTTATCACATGTCGCATTTCCAAGTTTTTCCCTTGTCCATCTTCAATCCATCATGGCCCCTGTGGTGGGCTGTCTTCTCTTTTCCCTTACAGCAATGCCAGTAGTTGTTTTGAGGCATTAGTCCTGGGCAGGATCAGGTCTTTCTTGCTAGAAGGTAAACAAGTGTTGATCTTGTGTTTTTGCAGACTCCAATTGCTTTCTTTATGTAAGTAAATTTCACAGCTTCTAGTGTAGCTATCCATACCAGCACAATGGGGGCAATCAATAATAAAGGTGATGTCCAAAGGATCAGGAGACAATAATGACCTGGGAAGATACAGAAGAATAGCCCTGGAAAACACCCCCTTCAAAATATTTACAGGAACAACAAACGACATAACTGCAATAATAGAAGAATTGTCAAAAAATGAGCTAGGTTCCAGGAAAGGAAAATGAACACTGACAGCAATAGAATCACTACTCAAAAACATGGGATTCCTTGGAAGAAAAGGAGAAATTCTATGCAGCATCCATAGACTTCACCAAAACTTCTGACATAGACAGAGAGCTAGTAAAGAAGAAATTTGAAGAGACTAGACAAAAGCAACTTATGGACAAAAATCATAAAGTCAATACTTAGATGGAATGAAGTAAAAATATCAGACAACTGCCCAATGTCAGAACCGATAATGCAAACAAATAGGGTACTACAAGGTGACCCGCTAAGCCCCCTTCTGTTTATCCCGGTAGTGGAAGAAGTATTACAAGTAAATTACCATTTTATTATCATGCACTTCCTATGCTAGCAAGGTTATCATGCACTTTATATAAAACTGATGAAAATCAAGCGTTTAAAACAAATTCAACAAAATTTGTAGGGATTATAATATAAAACTGGCTCCGCAAAACAAGTTTAGTGTTCGAAATATTTACTCAATCACCCTTTAAAGTGCACAACTCCAAGTATTAAATTATTAGGAATCTGCCATGCCAAGTGCGAAGGCTGCCATAATATATATATATTGTCAAACCAAAAAGAAATTTGGAAACCAGAATGAAACAACATGTCAGAAACATCAAATACAAAGAAACAGATAAATCAGCGAAGCTCACCACTTTTGGTCTTGCAACAATATCAACCTAAATATCCAATTTTTAAAACCAGCAAAAAAATTATTGGGAGTTAACACTGTGGGAAAATATTTATATTATTAGGGATAAAAATCAGCTGATGAATTTCAACATACCAGTCGTAAATGATGTCTAATGACTAGCCAATAAGAACAGCGTACAAGGCAACAAGAGAAGAGGAGGCAGTCGATCAACAGCTGAATTATGGAGAGGAACCTCTCCAAAACTGGTCCTGTGATTAACATAATTACAAGTAACTTGTGTACAAATATGTACATGTCACCTGCAGCATTAGACCTAACAATGAGCCACTTGCGTGCAACACAGGATGAGACAGAACCACACATGGAGTGGACAGGTGGTGGCCAGGAAATGAGATCTACATTTTTGGTCTATCTCTTACCATTTACCAGTTATACAAAGGTCATCAAGAGTAAACGTGACTAAAACTATAGCCAGAAAATTTAAAATATGCATTTAATGTGTAATAAAAATATCTTAAACGTGTCATTTTAATTAAATCATTAGCCATTTTTGGAAAAAATCAAAATGTTCATCTAAAGGGTAGTTTAGGGTGAAGGAATTTTCTTCAAAATCTTCGTGTTGCATCCTTAAAAGATATTAAATTTAAATACCAACTTTGGTTTTTAACCAACCTTTCGTTTTTGAGTTATGTTCTTCACAGGCACACACACACACACACACACACACACACACACACACACACACACACACATGGAACTTTTTTTAAACTTGCTTTTTTCATGTTCAGGGGTCTCAAAACATATGTTTCTAGTGAAAGCTTGACCTTGAATTTTTGTGTGGAATACAATACTTGCTCTACTTACTATACATAGTAGAGAAAGTAATAAACTTCAATACATGGTGGCTCAGGTTTGATACCAAGGGACTGCATGTGGGATTTGTAACGCCCTAACTATTGCTCTGCTCATTGACCCCAGGCAAGTCCTCCGTACAAACAAAGTGTCCATCCAAGTTATGAAAAGGATTTAAACTTAGCCAGTATTAAGATCTCTCCTTAAATGATTTAAGCTCAAATTGATTTTAGTTTGCGTGCAGCTTGTTTAATAACTTAAACTGTTGTGGCATTTTCTTAACCTACTATAAGAACATGTGAGATAAATTGACTTCTAGTATACATATAACAGACGTACAGATGCTTGTTTTCCTAAACAATGCTGCACTCCTGCACCTCAACGAATGCATGAAGGTTACATTTTGGTTCTAAAATAAGAACAAATTAGAAACTAAAAACTTCACTTATCTTAGTATGTTGATATCCTTTTTCTATTTTACTGACCCAGGGGTTTCAAGCTATATCCAGCTCATTCTCAAAGTCATATAAACAAAATCGTTGCCAAGCTACAATTTACGATTTTGTTTATATGACTTTGAGAATGAGCTGGATATAGCTTGAAACCCCTGGGTCAGTAAAATAGAAAAAGGATATCAACATACTAAGATAAGTGAAGTTTTTAGTTTCTAATTTGTTCTTATTTTAGAATCTTGTTGCTTCACTGTTAATAGCTTCAATTTTTACTTAATTTACATTTTGGTGCTTGATGTTGGGTGTGTAGATCTCTTGCACATACCTATGTTTGAATCTATATGATGTTGCATTTGCATATCAACATTGAGAGAACCACTTATGCTTTACATAGAATTCTTTTTGTCAGTCTTTATTTTCTTAAAGTGGCTCTTTGATTAACACAATATGTTAAAGAAATTTGCATAAAAATGTGTCTTGAATTTTGTACAGCTCGCTCGTGAAATTGTTTTTATTCAGAGTGAATCTATATAAATTGATGTAAGTGTTAAAATCTTCCTTCTGCACATACCCCCATTGTATGGAGGACTTGGCTGTCTAGGAGCAGGTGGACTCTGGATTAGAGAGATACAGTTGTTATGAAAGGAAAGGTGATGGAGCAGTTGACATGCCACTTTGTTCCATTTGCAATCCCTTAAGATTGAGCATGACTATCGTGGTGAAATGTAATGTTAATTATAATAAACAAAAATTTGAGTTCTTTCTTAATTAAAATAATTATCTTATAAACATACTGTCATTCTTTATAGCAATTGAATCACTTCAGCTGCCTTATTCTCGTTATAAAACAGAAATTGAAATTACTTCTGTGCAAGTTTATTCCAACTAACATAAAGTAGATAGAAAAGTAAGCTTTAACAAAAATAGACTGTAATAAAATGTATAGCAGCACTAGTGACCTCTAGTAAATGGTATACAGTGTTATGATAGACCAGAGCTTATCTGTGTGTCTATCCTTCATGGTCCCTCTTCACTGGACTGTAACAACATGTATAGCACCACTAGTGACCTCTAGTAAATGGTATACAGTGTTATGATAGACCAGAGCTTATCTGTGTGTCTATCCTTCATGGTCCCTCTTCACTGGACTGTAACAAAATGTATAGCACCACTAGTGACCTCTAGTAAATGGTATACAGTGTTATGATAGACCAGAGCTTATCTGTGTGTCTATCCTTCATGGTCCCTCTTCACTGGACTGTAACAACATGTATAGCACCACTAGTGACCTCTAGTAAATGGTATACAGTGTTATGATAGACCAGAGCTTATCTGTGTGTCTATCCTTCATCGTGATCATGGTCCCCCTTCACTGGACTGTAACAAAATGTATAGCACCACTAGTGACCTCTAGTAAATGGTATACAGTGTTATGATAGACCAGAGCTTATCTGTGTGTCTATCCTTCATCGTGATCATGGTCCCCCTTCACTGGACTGTAACAAAATGTATAGCACCACTAGTGACCTCTAGTAAATGGTATACAGTGTTATGATAGACCAGAGCTTATCTGTGTGTCTATCCTTCATGGTCCCCCTTCACTGGACTGTAACAAAATGTATAGCACCACTAGTGACCTCTAGTAAATGGTATACAGTGTTATGATAGACCAGAGCTTATCTGTGTGTCTATCCTTCATGGTCCCCCTTCACTGGACTGTAACAAAATGTATAGCACCACTAGTGACCTCTAGTAAATGGTATACAGTGTTATGATAGACCAGAGCTTATCTGTGTGTCTATCCTTCATCATGAACCACTAGTGACCTCTAGTAAATGGTGTACAGTGTTATGATAGACCAGAGCTTATCTGTGTGTCTATCCTTCATGGTCCCCCTTCACTGGACTGTAACAAAATGTATAGCACCACTAGTGACCTCTAGTAAATGGTATACAGTGTTATGATAGACCAGAGCTTATCTGTGTGTCTATCCTTCATCATGATCATGGTCCCTCTTCACTGGACTGTAACAAAATATATAGCACCACTAGTGACCTCTAGTAAATGGTAGACAGTGTTATGATAGACCAGAGCTTATCTGTGTGTCTATCCTTCATGGTCCCCCTTCACTGGACTGTAACAAAATATATAGCACCACTAGTGACCTCTAGTAAATGGTATACAGTGTGATGATAGACCAGAGCTTATCTGTGTGTCTATCCTTCATCATGATCATGGTCCCTCTTCACTGGACTGTAACAAAATGTATAGCACCACTAGTGACCTCTAGTAAATGGTATACAGTGTTATGATAGACCAGAGCTTATCTGTGTGTCTATCCTTCATCAAGATCGTGGTCCCCCTTCACTGGACTGTAACAAAATGTATAGCACCACTAGTGACCTCTAGTTAATGGTATACAGTGTTATGATAGACCAGAGCTTATCTGTGTGTCTATCCTTCATCAAGATCGTGGTCCCCCTTCACTGGACTGTAACAAAATGTATAGCACCACTAGTGACCTCTAGTTAATGGTATACAAGTTATGATAGACCAGAGCTTATCTGTGTGTCTATCCTTCATCATGATCATGGTCCCTCTTCACTGGACTGTAACAAAATGTATAGCACCACTAGTGACCTCTAGTAAATGGTATACAGTGTTATGATAAACCAGAGCTTATCTGTGCGTCTATCCTTCATCGTGATCATGGTCCCTCTTCACTGGACTGTAACAAAATGTATAGCACCACTAGTGACCTCTAGTAAATGGTATACAGTGTTATGATAGACCAGAGCTTATCTGTGTGTCTATCCTTCATGGTCCCCCTTCACTGGACTGTAACAAAATGTATAGCACCACTAGTGACCTCTAGTAAATGGTATACAGTGTTATGATAGACCAGAGCTTATCTGTGTGTCTATCCTTCATCATGATCATGGTCCCTCTTCACTGGACTGTAACAAAATGTATAGCACCACTAGTGGCCTCTAGTAAATGGTATACAGTGTTATGATAGACCAGAGCTTATCTGTGTGTCTATCCTTCATCATGATCATGGTCCCTCTTCACTGGACTGTAACAAAATGTATAGCACCACTAGTGGCCTCTAGTAAATGGTATACAGTGTTATGATAGACCAGAGCTTATCTGTGTGTCTATCCTTCATCATGATCATGGTCCCTCTTCACTGGACTGTAACAAAATGTATAGCACCACTAGTGACCTCTAGTTAATGGTATACAGTGTTATGATAGACCAGAGCTTATCTGTGTGTCTATCCTTCATCATGATCATGGTCCCTCTTCACTGGACTGTAACAAAATGTATAGCACCACTAGTGACCTCTAGTTAATGGTATACAGTGTTATGATAGACCAGAGCTTATCTGTGTGTCTATCCTTCATCATGATCATGGTCCCTCTTCACTGGACTGTAACAAAATGTATAGCACTACTAGTGACCTCTAGTAAATGGTAGTGTTATGATAGACCAGAGCTTATCTGTGTGTCTATCCTTCATGGTCCCCCTTCACTGGACTGTAACAAAATGTATAGCACTACTAGTGACCTCTAGTAAATGGTATACAGTGTTATGATAGACCAGAGCTTATCTGTGTGTGTATCCTTCATCATTATCATGGTCCCTCTTCACTGGACTGTAACAAAATGTATAGCACCACTAGTGAGCTCTAGTAAATGGTATACAGTGCTATGATAGACCAGAGCTTATCTGTGTGTCTATCCTTCATCATGATCATGGTCCCCCTTCACTGGAATGTAACAAAATGTTGTTGTTGTTGTTAGCTAATGCTGGCTTTCTGACAATGAAGTCATTAATCCTCTTGCTCTCCAATATTTTTTGATATTGAAGAGAGCAATAGCAGTAATAGTAACCGCTTTTTAGAGAGCACCATATTTTTATGTTTTGGCGGTCACATCGCTCTCTCACAACCCCCAGAATGTCTGGAGGTCCACACCTCTCGTTGGTTTACGTGTTTCACCTACCTGACCAGGAGAATTACCAAAATTAATTCACTGACCATATCCTCTGATTACCAATCAGAGGACGTATTACATGCCATGACAGGTCAGCATGTTAGGAGTTAAGGTTTTATAGAGAAATTAGAGAAATGGAGAGGTTGGAAAAATAAAGACTCCCTAGCCCTCGGGAACCCTAATAGCATCAGGGTCAGAGGAGAACAAGAGACGACCAAGCTAATGTCAGATAGAAAAGTTACAGTGAGGAGCAAAACACCAGTAAGTGAAAGTAATGTTCTGCTCAGGTTGGGTACCTTGTGGTCACCATCCACATATCCCCTAGACACCAGTAAGTGGAAGTAATGTTCTGCTCAGCTTGGGTACCTTGTGGTCACTATCCACATATCCCCTAGACATCAGTAAGTGGAAGTAATGTTCTGCTCAGCTTGGGTACCTTGTGGTCACTATCCACATATCCCCTAGACACCAGTAAGTGGAAGTAATGTTCTGCTCAGCTTGGGTACCTTGTGGTCACCATCCACATATCCCCTAGACACCAGTAAGTGGAAGTAATGTTCTGCTCAGCTTGGGTACCTTGTGGTCACTATCCACATATCCCCTAGACACCAGTAAGTGGAAGTAATGTTCTGCTCAGCTTGGGTACCTCGTGGTCACTATCCACATATCCCCTAGACACCAGTAAGTGGAAGTAATGTTCTGCTCAGCTTGGGTACCATGTGGTCACTATCCACATATCCCCTAGACACCAGTAAGTGGAAGTAATGTTCTACTCAGCTTGGGTACCTTGTGGTCACTATCCACATATCCCCTAGACACCAGTAAGTGGAAGTAATGTTCTGCTCAGCTTGGGTACCTTGTGGTCGCTATCCACATATCCCCTAGACACCAGTAAGTGGAAGTAATGTTCTGCTCAGCTTGGGTACCTTGTGGTCACTATTCACATATCCCCTAGACGCCCGTAACTGCAAGTAATGTTCTGCTCAGCTTGGGTACCTTGTGGTTACCATCCACATATCCCCTAGACACCAGTAAGTGGAAGTAATGTTCTGCTCAGCTTGGGTACCTTGTGGTCACTATCCACATATCCCCTAGACACCAGTAAGTGGAAGTAATGTTCTGCTCAGCTTGGGTACCTTGTGGTCACTATCCACATATCCCCTAGACACCAGTAAGTGGAAGTAATGTTCTACTCAGCTTGGGTACCTTGTGGTCACTATCCACATATCCCCTAGACACCAGTAAGTGGAAGTAATGTTCTGCTCAGCTTGGGTACCTTGTGGTCACTATCCACATATCCCCTAGACACCAGTATGTGGAAGTAATGTTCTACTCAGCTTGGGTACCTTGTGGTCGCTATCCACATATCCCCTAGACACCAGTAAGTGGAAGTAATGTTCTGCTCAGCTTGGGTACCTTGTGGTCACTATCCACATATCCCCTAGACACCAGTAAGTGGAAGTAATGTTCTGCTCAGCTTGGGTACCTTGTGTTCACTATCCACATATCCCCTAGACACCAGTAAGTGGAAGTAATGTTCTGCTCAGCTTGGGTACCTTGTGGTCGCTATCCACATATCCCCTAGACACCACTATGTGGAAGTAATGTTCTACTCAGCTTGGGTACCTTGTGGTCGCTATCCACATATCCCCTAGACACCAGTAAGTGGAAGTAATGTTCTGCTCAGCTTGGGTACCTTGTGGTCACTATCCACATATCCCCTAGACACCAGTAAGTGGAAGTAATGTTCTGCTCAGCTTGGGTACCTTGTGTTCACTATCCACATATCCCCTAGACACCAGTAAGTGGAAGTAATGTTCTGCTCAGCTTGGGTACCTTGTGGTCACTATCCACATATCCCCTAGACACCAGTATGTGGAAGTAATGTTCTGCTCAGCTTGGGTACCTTGTGGTCACTATCCACATATCCCCTAGACACCAGTAAGTGGAAGTAATGTTCTGCTCAGCTTGGGTACCTTGTGGTTACTATCCACATATCCCCTAGACGGAGACCCCTGAGTCAGTAACAAAATGTATAGCACCAGACCATTGTCATTGTCATATTTGTTACAATGGTGTCAGTAGTGGGATTCATTGAATTGTTCTTTTTTGTCACAATGTATGCAGTTTTATATATATCTGTGTGCGTGTTGTGTCTATGAGGTTGATCAACTTGGTAATGAAAGGGGGTATGAAATAATACAATTACCTCTCTCAGTGGCAGTTGTTGGATCAAATTTGGATGGTGAACAAATTAAAATAAAATGTAGAATAGCCATAAGCACTATTTATATATAGGATTCCACTCACTCATATATACAGGAATTTGGCTCTGCTCTCCTTTGAGCTTGAACATTTATCAACAACTTTAGAGTTAGTCACTAATCTTCATCACCAACTCCCATTTCTATTGAAAGTATTGCCAGTGCTGACAATTGCTCTTCTAACATAGTGTTTTTCTTTTGCTCTCTCGTTTTAGATTGGAAAAACTTATGTTTTTGTTGTAGACATCAGCATAGTTAGCAGCACTTGCAGGAGTTTGACAAATTCACCGAGCGTTGCATATAATTTGTTTTCTATAGTGAAGTCTTATCAAACATAAAGGAACTTCCTGGTTTTCATCTTAACAGTTAAGTTATGTTCAAGTTTGGCATAGACCTTCCCGTTTGTTTCACTTAAGACTTTTCTTCAGCACTGCCTTGAGAAAATGTTCTTGTGAACAAAGATTGTTCGACATTCTTAATAAGAGATGGCCACTAACCTTATATAGTTTTTTACCAAAGTATAACTCTGCCCCACCCCACTGCCAAAGATGGCATTACTTTGGGGTATGGGTATGCCCGCTTTTACTACTACGGCACCGCAGGCGGTTACACTGACGACACATGGGATGAAGATGGAGCACCGGTGAAATGAGATGGCGGGGGAAACCGGAGCACCCGGAGAAAACCCGCCCTGACGCCGCTTCGTCCACCACGAATACCACATGCGGGTCCCTGGGATAGAACCCGGGCCGCCTAGGTGGTAGGCGAGCGCGCTAACCGCTCGGCCACGGGTCGGGAAGGCTAGTTACAACGCTCAAGCTATATAAGATGAAGCGGGAATATTTAAAGATGTCCCAAACAAAATTCCAATTTTTTTCAACCAGAATTGACAGAGAAAGACAATGTGTTACATTACTTATTGAACTCCCCTCGTATTATAGATACGTAACGAAGTACTAAAACACGGATGAACAAAGAACAGTCGCGATTCGAACTACCTCTAAGTTACCAAGGAGGAGCAACGTTGTGTAAGAAGCCACGCCCATCTCTTCGTTTCTTCCTGTAAACCCAAGGATCCTCTCCAGTCGTAAAACTTAGTTTGACTTTCCTTTATTTCGACTGCTGCATTTGAAACTTTACGTAGGTACATGAAATAATGTGAACAAGCACAGTATAATATCCAAAATGCCTAAGTTGTACATGTAGAACCCGTCCCTGACGTGTCTGAGTTTTTGTGCTCGAGTAAAACGCCAGTTTGCTAAACACACCGAGCACGTTTGCTAGAGTGATGATAGCCCTTGTTGCCATTTATTTAGTTTTATTGAATAACCGAAATTAGGAACGTATTTATGAAAATGGTGTTTTCAGACTGTCTGGCTTGGGTTCAGTATACCAAACTTCAACTCCAAATGCCCGGGTTAGATGATGGGATTATTCCCCATCCTCCCTGGACTCTGAAAGTATGAAAGGAAGTGTGGATTTAATATAGTGTGACAAAAAAGACAAACCCAGTTCAGTGAGTTTTCTATCACTTTATTTTTCTACTAAATATTTGCACAATACAATTCCATTTTACAACTCAAAACTGTTACTTCTCAAAACCTTGTCTCACTCCTTTCACTGTCTTTCTTCACTTACACTGTCTCTTATATACTAATTACACAAATATACAGTTTTCTTTTACTGGCGTTAACACAGTCTACATGATATTACAACTCACAACTGTTCTCTTCTCACAACTTTGACTCACTCCTTTCACTATCTTCAGTTTCTCAGTCTCTCATACATTAACTCTGATACAATCACTCAAGGCTCATTAAAACTCCTTCACCTCGACGTGATGTATCTTTTTACGACAGTGCCACACAGATTATCTCACACTCACTGAAATACTGACCGACTCATATCTGTAACCCTTTCCTCTATTTCCTCGCTTCCTTATATAGCGAGGATGACGTCACCAGGATCGTTGTTGAACTTGTTCAAACAAGCCTACCGCTGGACGCCTTTGCCGGTGTGGGAATGCTCGAGCATTAGTCATGTCGCGTGAGGCTCGGCGGTCTAGCGTGTGGTGTGAAGTAACTTAGCCCCGAACACCCTTTGTTGTGTGCCGTGACTGTTGAACAGTTGTTCCAGAGGTAAAAGACCGCGGATATGACCTTAGGCTGCATACAAATAGAATATGAAAAGGTGTCAAGTTTCATCTTTATTTTGTTGATATTTATTTGAAATGAGGAGTCTGAAAGCAACGTGGAGCGAGTTTCCCAATTAGGTACAGTTCCGTCCCATGGGGTGGGTGTCAGGAGATAATGCTCAGTGTTCAGTATTGGCATCTCGTTGCTCTGTTGCACTACTTCGGATCATCGCACGCGCCAAACACATTTCATGCCTCATATTTCTTCACTAAAAGTCATTATTTGCATCATTAGTAATTTCCATAAAAAATCTCTCAGTATTTCTAACAATGTTTTAAAGCCCAAATTTGTTGCTCGTTGTAAAATAAGGTTGAAACTGTTGTATGCTGCTTGTTGTCCAAAAGTGATGATCAAGTCGGCGATGACGTAGGTAGACATTTGTCCAACTTCTTCAAACAACAGACACACACCTATATACACACAGACACACACCTATATACACACATAGACACACACCTATATACACACAGACACGCCTATATACACACAGACACACACCTATATACCCACAGACACACACCTATATACACAGACACACACCTATATACACACAGACACACACCTATATACCCACAGACACACACCTATATACATACAGACACACACCTATATACCCACAGACACACACCTATATACCCACACAGACACACCTATATACACACAGACACACACCTATATACACACAGACACACCTATATACACACAGACACACACCTATATACCCACAGACACACACCTATATACACACACAGACACACACCTATATACACACAGACACACACCTATATACACACACAGACACACACCTATATACACAGACTCACATATACACACCTATATACACACAGACACACCTTTATACACACAGACACACACCTATATACACACAGACACACACCTATATACCCACAGACACACACCTATATACCCACACAGACACACCTATATACACACAGACACACACCTATATACACACATAGACACACACCTATATACACACAGACACACACCTATATACACAGACACACACCTATATACACAGACTCACATATACACACCTATATACACACAGACACACACCTATATACCCACAGACACACACCTATATACACAGACACACACCTATATACCCACACAGACACACACCTATATACACAGACACACACCTATATACCCACAGACACACACCTATATACCCACACAGACACACACCTATATACCCACACAGACACACACCTATATACCCACACAGACACACACCTATATACCCACACAGACACACACCTATATACACACAACACACACCTATATACACACAGACACACACCTATATACACACAGACACACACCTATATACACACAGACACACACCTATATACACACAGACACACACCTATATACATACAGACACACCTATATACACACAGACACACACATACACACAGACACACACCTATATACATACAGACACACACCTATATACACACAGACACACATATACACACAGACAACCACCTATATACACGGACACACATATTCACACAGACACACCTATATACACACAACACACATATTCACACAGACACACCTATATACACATAACACACACCTATATACACACAGACACACACCTATATACACACAGACACACCTATATACACACAGACACACACCTATATACACACAGACACACACACATATACACACAGACACACACCTATATACATACAGACACACCT
Source organism: Tenodera sinensis (assembly GCA_030765045.1). Classification (NCBI taxonomy): domain Eukaryota; kingdom Metazoa; phylum Arthropoda; class Insecta; order Mantodea; family Mantidae; genus Tenodera; species Tenodera sinensis. Next base: position 181,257,755 of record CM060966.1, read on the forward strand.
ATATACACACAGACACACACATACACAGACACACACCTATATACACACAGACACACACCTATATACACACAGACACACACATATACACACAGACACACACCTATATACATACAGACACACCTATATACACACAGACACACACATACACACAGGCACACACCTATATACACACAGACACACACCTATATACACAGACAACCACCTATATACACAGACACACACCTATATACACACAGACACACACCTATATACACACAGACACACACCTATATACACACAGACACACACCTATATACACACAGACAACCACCTATATACACAGACACACACCTATATACACAGACACACATATACACACAGACACACCTATATACACACAACATACACCTATATACACACAGACACACACCTATATACACACAGACACACACCTATATACACACAGACACACACCTATATACACACAGACACACACCTATATACATACAGACACACCTATATACACACAGACACACACATACACACAGACACACACCTATATACATACAGACACACACCTATATACACACAGACACACACCTATATACATACAGACACACCTATATACACACAGACACACACATACACACAGACACACACCTATATACACACAGACACACACCTATATACATACAGACACACCTATATACACAGACACACCTATATACACACAACACACACCTATATACACACAACACACACCTATATACACACAACACACACCTATATACACACAGACACACACCCATATACACACAGACACACACCTATATACACAGACACACATATACACACAGACACACCTATATACACACAACACACCTATATACACACAACACACACCTATATACACACAGACACACACCTATATACACACAGACACACACCTATATACACACAGACACACACCTATATACACACAGACACACATCTATATACACACAGACATACACCTATATACACACATACACGCAGACACACACCTATATACACACAGACACACATATACACCCAGACACACACCTATATACACACAGACACACATATACACAGACACACACCTATATACACACAGACACACACCTATCTACACACAGACACACACCTATCTACACACAGACACACACCTATCTACACACAGACACACATATACACACAGACACACATATACACACAGACACACACCTATATACACAGACACACACCTATATACATACAGACACACATATACACAGACACACACCTATATACACGCAGACACACATATACACAGACACACATATACACAGACACACACCTATATACACACAGACACACACCTATCTACACACAGACACACATATACACACAGACACACAGACACACACCTATATACACACAGACACACACCTATATACACAGACACACACCTATATACATACAGACACACATATACACAGACACACACCTATATACACACAGACACACACCTATATACACACAGACACACACCTATATACACACAGACACACACACATATACACAGACACACACCTATATACACACAGACACACACCTATCTACACACAGACACACATATACACACAGACACACATACACACAGCTATATACACAGACACACACACAGACACACACCTATATACACACAGACACACACCTATATACACACAGACACACACCTATCTACACACAGACACACATATACACACAGACACACAGACACACAGACACACACCTATATACACAGACACACACCTATATACACACAGACACACATATACACAGACACACACCTATATACACACAGACACACACCTATATACACAGACACACACCTATATACATACAGACACACACCTATATACACACAGACACACATATACACAGACACACACCTATATACACACAGACACACACCTATCTACACACAGACACACATATACACACAGACACACATACACACAGACACACACCTATATACACAGACACACACCTATATACACACAGACACACATATACACAGACACACACCTATATACACACAGACACACACCTATATACACACAGACACACATATACACAGACACACACCTATATACACACAGACACACACATATACACACAGACACACACCTATATACACAGACACACACCTATATACACACACCTATACACACAGAGACATACCTATATACACATAGACACACACCTATATACACACAGACACACACCTATATACACACAGACACACACCTATATACACACAGACACACACCTTTATACACATAGACACACACCTATATACACACAGACATACACCTATATACACAGACACACACCTATATACACATAGACACACACCTATATACACATAGACACACACCTATCTACACACAGACACACACCTATATACACATAGACACACACCTATATACACAGACACACACCTATATACACACACCTATACACACAGAGACATACCTATATACACATGTTTGTGTGAGGTTATTGCGAACATTTAGATATTTACGTTGATTTAAATGAATATTTGAAACATAAAGTGTTGAACATCCGGAGTTGTGTAAGTGTAGATATTGTTGTTGTGAGAATTAGCTGTGACGATTGTGAAAACAAGGAGTTTTAAGGCAGAACATTTCCAAGTCGTTAGACAGAAGAAAATGGCGGATGCAACGGATAACCTCATTGAAGGTGCTTTTAAATGTGACTGAAGCCAGCAAAAATGTGCGCCAAGACCTCAAGCAGGACATTGTACATGCTGTTGGCGACTTAAGGAGAGCAATAGCTATACTTAAAAGCAATCAGATTGAGAAAGATCAACAACTAGAAAATGTACAAGCGCAATTAAAAACAGCACAAACTGAACTATTGAAAACACAAGCTTGCATTGTATCATCAAAATCCAGGGGAACGCCCAGTAATCCGTTTAACCGGTCTCAAATTACCTTGGAAATGGCGACAGCAGGTGGACAACGGCGAACATATTCGGAAGTTGCGCACAGCAGTTTAAATGAACAGGGCAAGAAAGATTATAACCTGTTCGTTAAAAGTAAGAACAACCAGAGTGCGGAATATATTAGAAGCTTGATCAAGACAAAGGTAAACCCAGTAACAATAATAGTTGGTATCAAGGCATTGAATACACTGAAAAATGGGAACGTTTTAATTAAGACCGGAGAGAAAGAAGAATTGGATGTCATATGCAATAGCATAAAAGAGAAATGCGGGGATGAACTTGAGGCGGTGGTCCCGGAGAAGAGAAGTCCAAGGATCATAATTTTCAATGCTCCTGAGGAGATTACACTAGAAAATGTGGCCGAAGTTCTTGAGGCGCAAAACAAGGAAATAGAGGGACATAAAGAGGAAATAAAGCCGGTTTTCCAGTTTCGTGACAAAAAGAAAAATAACACAATGGTTGTGCAAATCAGTTCCACTATCAGAAAGCAACTTATGGACAAAAAGATAAAACTGTGTTGGAACCTATGTAATTGGAAAGACTATGTCAAAGTTACCCGCTGTTTCAAATGCAATAAATATAATCACCATGCAGAGAAGTGCCGTGGACAGCAAACATGCCCGAAGTGTGCGGGAGGTCACAAGATGAAAGACTGCAAAGTCGGCACACAAGAATTTAAATGCAGTAATTGTATCAATTTTTCCAAACATAATGCAGGTAGTGCAATTGACGTAAACCACTCGGCACTTGATAATAACTGCCCATGCTACCAATCAGTATTGAAGAGATACCAACTGAATATTGACTACTAATATGGCTGAACAGAGTATTAACTGCTTCCAAGTGAATTTACAACATTCTAAAATAGCAACGAGTAATTTAGTACAACTCATTTATGAATCCAGGATAGATATATCGTTTATACAGGAACCATATACTGTAAATAATAAATTAGCAGGAATTCCAAAGTCAATGAGAACTTATGTATGCGGAGTTGGAAGAAAGAGAGCAGCCATAATAATCAATAACTTTAATATCGATGCTACATTAATAAGTCAACTCTCAAATGAAGATTGTGTTGTTATGGAAATACAGTACAGAGACAGTAAATTCTTCACGTCCAGCATGTACTTTGACATTGAATCACACATAGGAATAGACATAGGGAAGATAGAAAACATTTTAGATCACGTAAAAGGACATGGAATAATAATATCGGCAGATACTAATGCTAGGAGCAACCTGTGGTTCGATACAAATAACAATGAAAGAGGCTGTATCCTTGAAGAATTTCTCACTTCGACACTGCATATTGTCAACGGGAACACAGGAATACCAACCTTCGAAACTAGCAGGGCAAAAAGCTAGATTGACTTGACGCTTACTAACAATCGCCTACTTATGAATATAAGCGATTGGAAGTGCAGAGAGCAAGAAAGTTGTTCAGACCATAAAATAATCACATTTAAGGTCCTAAGAGCGATCAAAACCTACACACATACTACCCAGCCCAAGAAAGAGAAGTTTACTGGGAAAAGATACATAGTAAATAAAGAAGAAAATTATAATCTGTTCAATAATATCCTTAGCTCTATGCTAAATAAGGAATTCAAATGCGGGACAAGTGAAACCAACTTGGAGGAAAATGATAATCTAATCTGTGAAATTATAAAGGAATATAATGCTGAAGAGGTAATAGAAAGATTTAACTCCTGCATTACAAAAGCATGTGACAGGGCTTTTCGCAAGTCCACTTCAAAGAAAATATCGACCAATAGGAAATTAGTCCCATGGTGGAACGACCAGCTAGCAATTTTAAGAAAAAGAGTAAACGCTCTACGTAGAAGATACCAGAGGACAGTAAATAACCAACAGCTCAGAGAAGAAAGGAAACTTTTATACATTACAGGGAAAGGCGAATACCAATTGCAAATACAAAAACAAAAGTTAGACTCGTGGAAAAAATACTGCACCATCCAAGATGGAAGCAACCCATGGCACGCAGCATACAAACTGACAGCTGGAAAGATAAGAACTCAACCTACATTAACAACTATTCAAAATGGAGATGGTACCTATACAGCCGATATCCAAGAAACACTTCAGTGTATGATAGACCACTTCACTTCCGAAGATGACCCAGAAAGTGATTCAGTGCAACAACGGGAGATGCGTAGGCTGCAAGAAGAACCCGTAAATACACCGAATGACAGAGAATTCACAACTGTGGAAGTGCTTCGTGTTATTCAAACGTTTAACCCCAAGAAAGCGCCAGGAGAAGATGGCATAACTCAAAATATTATACTTAGAGCCTTCAACAGTTTCCCTGCATCATTTACGGCCATTTATAATAAATGTCTAGGTCAAGGATACTTTCCAAAAATATGGAAACTATCGCAAATTATACCCGTTGTTAAACCAGGGAAAGAGGAAAGTCACGATGCTACAAAGTTCAGACCAATAAGTCTATTAAATATCGGAGGGAAAATACTAGAAAAGTTGATGATAAATAGAATAAATCATCATATATACACCAACAATTTGCTCAACATGAATCAATATGGATTTATCCCTCAAAGAAGCACCGTAGACGCAGCACTGGCAGTCAAAAAGTTCATAACAACCAATTTAGATCAGAAAAACTGTGATAATTACTAGCCTAGATGTTAAAGGTGCATTCGACGCTGCTTGGTGGCCTGGCATACTCCACAATTTAAGGAATTTACAATGCCCAAAAAACCTATATTATTTAACTAAAAATTATTTCGGAGGCAGATTAGCCAAACTTTCAACCAAACACAGCACAGTAGAAAAAGAGGTGACGAAGGGCTGCCCCCAGGGATCCTGCTGCGGTCCAGGGTTCTGGAACATCTTATATAACTCGCTACTCAGTTTACGTTATACGAAACGAAGTAAATTAGTAGCCTTTGCCGACGACCTATTACTAATGACATCAGGAGAAAATAAGGAAGTAGCAGAAATGTACGCAAATGCTGATCTACACCAAATCGAACATTGGGCAAAACAATATAAACTCCAGTTCAACAACAGTAAATCAAAAACTATTCTTATAACAAGGAAAAGAAAAGAAGAAAGAAAACTATTCTTATAACAAGGAAAAGAAAAGAAGAAAGGAGTCAAATAAGAGTATATATAAACAACTCTATCGTAGAGCAAGTAAAACAGTTGAAGTACCTAGGTATATTGTTCGACAACAAGATGACATTTGATATGCATATAAAACAAGTCTCAGAGAAATGTATAAAACTGGTAAATGCATTAGCGAAGTCTGCAAAGTTGAACTGGGGTTTAGGACAACAAGCCTTACGAACAATTTATAAAGGTGCGATACTTCCGATGCTGTTATATGGAGTGAAAGTGTGGAAAGAAGCTATTCTAAAAAGAAAGAATATGCTCAAATACCAGCGTGTACAAAGATTGATGAACATAAAAATCGCAAAAGCTTACCGAACAGTTTCATATGAAGCGTCCTGCGTTTTAGCGGCAGTCAAGCCAATAAATATATGAATTCAAGAAATTCTAGACATATACGAAAACGCACATGTGACGAGCACAAATGGAATTCCGACGTTAGTCGAAGAAGCCCCGAAACTGACCGAGTGGCCTCATCCTGCAGATAGAATGAGTGTTCAAGAAGCACAACAAGGCTTACAGTACAACACAGAAATTTACACTGACGGGAGCAAGATAAACGAAAAAATTGGAGCAGCCGCAGTCATTTTTCTAAATGGAGAACCGGTTAAAAAATTAAAATATCAACTTAGCGCCCATTGCTCAAACAATCAAGCTGAACAGATAGCTATTCTACAGGCTCTTATAGAGCTAGAAAGTAACAATGAACTCAATGTAGGAGAGAAATTAGGTGTAGTGTACACCGACAGTCAGATTACAGTAGATCTTCTCAAGACCAGCCAAATTCGGAACAGCTTAATAGAAGAAATAAAGGCTAAAATTAAGAAACTACAAGAAAATGGATGGACATTACACATAAAATGGGTAAAGGCCCACGTGGGGCTACGTGGTAACGAACTAGCAGATAAATTAGCAAAAGAAGCCGCGCAAGAAGATAACAGAGAGATGATCTACAACAAGATCCCAAGAAGCTACATCATCAAGGAAGCAGCGGAGAGAGCACTACATACTTGGCAACAACAATGGGACTTAACCTCAAAAGGAAGAACCACCAAAAGGTTTTTTCCCTTGGTGCAAGAACGCCTAAAACAGAAGATACCATTAAATGGACAAGTTACAGCAATGTTAACAGGCCATGGAAAAACCAGAGAATACTATCATCGGTTCAAGATAGCGGAAAGTGCCTTGTGTAAGTGTCAAAATCAGAACCAAAATGTAAACCACTTAATATATGAGTGTTCTCTATTAGATACTGAAAGACAAAAACTAAAACAAAGTATTATAAACAAAGGTGGACAGTGGCCGGTAACAAACAATGAACTGGGAAACAAATACCTTAAGGAATTTATATATTTCATAAACAATATAGATTTTGACAAACTATAACGAACATTGCAAATAACATAATCAGCCAAATAGTTTAACTTATAAACAATTGTAACTTTGTTAATTAACATATTGTAATATCTAAAACTATACAGATGTAAGAAAAAGCATGTAATATTACTAAGTAATGGAGCATGCTGTATATTAACAATAAAAAAAAAACAACCTATATACACACACAGACACACACCTTTATACACACAGACACACACCTATATACACACAGACACACACCTATATATACACAGACACACACCTATATACACACACAGACACACACCTATATATACACACGGACGCACACCTATATATACACACGGACGCACACCTATATATACACACAGACACACACCTATATACACACAGACACACACCTATATATACACACACAGACGCACACCTATATACAGACACACACCTATAGACACGGACACGCACATATATACACACAGACACACCTATATATACACAGACACACACCTATATACACACAGACACACACCTATATACACACAGACACATAAAAGGATACAAAGATTGATCAATATAAAAATTGCTAAAGCCTACCGAACCATCTCATACGAGGCATCATGCGTAGTAGCAGGCGTTCCACCCCTACAAATAACCATAGAACAATATGTAAGAACCTACCTGGCAACAGAAGTTAACAATCAAGAATATGACGCACCGCTGGAAGTCAGGTATTGGAGACACCCTGCGGAAATACCCCTAATAGATGAGGTAGATAACAACAATGTATATGCAGTTGAAATGTACACCTATGGTAGCAAAACTGATGATAAAGTTGGGGCAGCAGGGATCATCTTCATCCATGGCAACCTGGGATATAAATTAAAGTTCAAGTTACATCCACGATGCACAAATAACCAGGCTGAACAACTGGCAATATTAAAAACACTTAAAAAACTAGAGGAGCTTGGATATGGAGAATGTGATGAAAAACGAGCTGCATTATTCACAGACAGTAAGATAACTCTAGATCTGCGCAGGAACAACATGAAACATAACCAGCTGATAGAAGCAATCAAAACCAAAATCCTTGAACTTTCAAAATCAAACTGGACACTACATTTCGGCTGGGTAAAAGGACATGTGGGAATACATGGAAATGAACTTGTGGACAGACTAGCAAAAGAAGCTTCCGCGGAAGACACCGAAATTATATATGACAAAGTATCAAAAGAAGCTATAGTAACTAGAAAGAAAGAAACTGGACTCGAAGAATGGCAACAACAATGGACAGCATCAAGGAAAGGAGCAGTAACCAAAGAATATTTCCCATCCGTGAGAAGAAGATTAAAGCAACGGTTACCAATATCTCCGGAGTTCACAGCAATGATAACAGGACATGGAAAGCTAAGAGCATATCGCCACAGGTTTGGGTTTTTAGATAACCCAATGTGTAAATGTGAAGAAGAGGACCAAACACTAAACCACATTATATTTCGATGCAAAATACTAATCAACCAGAGAAACGACATGATTCGGAACATACAAAGTAAAGGTGCTACTTGGCACATAAACAAAAAAGAACCTGGAAACAATTTCATACAACCTTTCGTTAGGTTCATTAATGCTATAAAATTCACAGAAATAGAGTGACTTAAGTCCAAATATATATAATTTCTACTCCTTACCAAAATTGCAATCAGTATCATTGTCCAAACACATTTCAATACTCTACTGCTGTTACGAGTATAATCATATTTGCCTTTCACTATATGATAAGTACCAGATTTATGATTTGTAAAATAGCATTAGGTTAAAGAAATGAAGTCAAACAAAATAAAATAGCATTAAACAACAAACATCAAATAAAAAAACTGTAAATATCACAATAGAGAGGTATTCAATTAGACTAAGGTAGATAAAAAATTAGAGATAAATGAAAATGTAAATGTTCAAATAGAACATCACCAACAATATATACATGTATATAAAATGTAAATTGTATGTAAATAAATTCAAGCATGTAGTATTCATACGGAATGGGGCATGCTATTAAAAAAAAAATACACACACACCTATATACATACAGACACACACCTATGTACACACAGACACACACCTATATACACACAGACACACACCTATATACCAGAGGCTCCAGAGGCAGTTCGAGTCGAGTGGGGAAGCTTATTCCCCCACCCGAAGTGTCTTTACCGCAGTACCTAGCCGTTATACGGCTTTACCTGCGCGATAGTATGGTGTTTTGGTCTACAGGGATTTAAACTCTGGGAATGTTTGGGATCAGGGGTATCTTAGGGACAAGATGGATGATGGTAGGGATAGGTCCATGAACGGGCACTGCCCATACATGCTGATTGGCTGGTTAGTCAATCAGGTGACGCGCTAATCTCCTCCTGGTTCTGGCCGTCAGTCACACACTGAGAGGTGATCTGAGTTAGGCGATTTGCTCTGTTTTAAGTACAGGTATTCATTTTGCCTTTCCCATCTGCGAAAATTAGACCGTTGGACTTAAGATGTCCTTCGGTAATTTTTTAGATGGTAGTCGGCGAGGCTCTCTCTGGTCATATTGTCCCAGAGTATTCACCAGTGGATTAGGGTGGTTCTGGAGTTTGTTGTACATTGTTCGAGCGCGGGTTTTAATCACGTCGACAATGTACGGGATGCCGGAATGTTCGTGAAGGATGTGGGCAGGAAATCTCCAACCAGTGTCGTAGATCATCCTTAATGCCCGATTCTGCAACGTCTGGAGTCTGATGAAGGTGGACTTTGCCACCACTCCCCAGATCTCGCATCCGTACAGGACCAGAGGCGGGATGATCGCACGATACAGCTGGAGTTTCAGGCGAATGGGCATGGTTTTGGAGCTGAGGATGGGATACAACTGCCGTAGGGCTGCATGACCTTGTAGTACTTTGCCCCTGACGTGATGCCTATACGTTAGCCGCCGGTCCAACGTGACCCCGAGATACTTCGCCGTAGTGACCCAAGGGATCCGACGGCGCCGAAGCACGAGGTCCTGCGGGAGTCGGTTTGCCAGCGTGTTGGCCAAGAGAATCGCAGAGCTTTTCTCCGGGTTGATAGACATGCGCCAGTTCTCGCACCATCTACTGATGGTACAGAGGTGGGCTTGTACTTGACGGTAGCTGTAGCGCGGGTTCTTGTTTGCTGCGAAGATCATGAGATCGTCCGCATATTGACAGATGTGAGTGTTGGGGTGCGTGGGGAGATCGGCCATGTAAGCATTAAAGAGTGCCGGTGACAGTACACTGCCCTCGGGAACTCCTGCGCCAATGGGCCTTTCTCGGGAAAATGTGCCCTCCACTTTCACTCGGAAGCTACGTTCCTGTAGGAAACTAGCCACCAAGTAAATATATGGAGGGGGGATTTCGTGCCGTATGAGTTTGTAGATAAGACCTTCGTGCCAGGTGGTAGAGAACGCCTTTTCCACGTCAAGCAACACTGCCACCGTTTTGGCCCTTTCCTGGTAAGCCAGGGAGGCCTTTTCGGCTACTCGCAGTAGTTGCTCGGTTGTGGAATGGTCAGAACGAAAACCAAACTGATGTTCCGGTAGGAGGCCTTTTTTCTCTAGAAGAGGTCGAAGGCGGGTCAGGAACAGTTTCTCGAAAACTTTCGAGATAACTGGTAGGAGGCTGATGGAACGGTAGCTAGAAGGAAAGATCGGATTCTTGCCCGGCTTCAACACGCATACCACACGCGCCCTCTTCCAGTCTTCTGGAAAATGGCGCATGCTTAGGCACGCGTTGTAGATCCGAGTCAAGTGCATCACGGCTCTAAAGGGAAGGTGCTGGAGCATTTCCGCTGTTACCCGGTCCTGCCCAGGGGCTTTTCTAGGTTTTAGGTGTTGGATGGTGTTAGTTACCTCGCGAGGGGTAACTATCGGGATGTGGAAATCCTCGTGGCCCGCAGGTCCAACTTCTAAGAAGTCTTCTACTGCTTGCTCCACGAGGTCAGTATGATCGTCGTTCTGAGGGTCGACTCTAGGCTGGAATTGAGTTTCCAAATAGTCTGCTAGCGCCTCTGCTTTTTCCCTCGGTTCAAAGACAAGTCTTCCCCGAGGGCTATGCACAGGGTGCTAGTGTACAGTTTTATCTTTCCTCAAGCCTCGGACGATGCGCCATGGTTTCCTCTCCTGGAGGTTTACATGTCGCAACGTGTTTTCCCAAGCTGCTTGCCTATGCTTTCTTAGGAGTCGTCTCACCAGGGATTTGAACCTCTGGTGTATTACTTCTATCCTAGGGTGACGGAATCCTATATACACACAGACACACACCTATATATACACACAGACACACACCTATATACATACAGACACACACCTATATACACACAGACACACACCTATATACACACAGACACACACCTATATACATACAGACACACACTTATATACACACAGACACACACCTATATACATACAGACACACACCTATATACATACAGACACACACCTATGTACACACAGACACACACCTATATACATACAGACACACACTTATATACACACAGACACACACCTATATACACACAGACACACACCTATATACACAGACACACACTTATATACACACAGACACACACCTATATACACACAGACACACACCTATATACATACAGACACACACCTATATACATACAGACACACACCTATATACATACAGACACACACCTATATACATACAGACACACACCTATATACACACAGACACACACCTATATACATACAGACACACACTTATATACACACAGACACACACCTATATACACACAGACACACACCTATATACATACAGACACACACCTATGTACACACAGACACACACCTATATACATACAGACACACACCTATATACACACAGACACACACCTATATACACACAGACACACACCTATATACACACAGACACACACCTATATACACACAGACACACACCTATATACACACAGACACACACCTATATACACATAGACACACACCTATATACATACAGACACACACCTATATACACACAGACACACACCTATATATATACACACTGACACACACCTATATACACACAGACACACACCTATATACACAGTCACACACCTATATACACACAGACATACACCTATATACACAGACACACATCTATATACACACAGACACACACCTATAGACACACAGACACACATCTATATACACATAGACACACACCTATATACACACAGACACACACCTATATACACACAGACACACACCTATATATACACACTGACACACACCTATATACACACAGACACACACCTATATACACACAGACACACACCTATATACACACAGTCACACACCTATATACACACAGACATACACCTATAGACACACAGACACACATCTATATACACACAGACACACACCTATACACACAGACACACATCTATATACACAGACACACACCTATACACACAGACACACATCTATATACACACAGACACACACCTACAAATGTAAATTGTATGTAAATAAATAAATGCAAGCATGTAGTATTCATATGGAATGGGGCATGCATTAAAAAAAACATATACACATACAGACATACACCTATATTACACACGTTGTCATATATTATTTGAGTGTCTTCCGCGGAAGCTTGTTTTGCTAGTCTGTCCACAAGTTCATTTCCGTGTATTCCCGCATGTTCTTTCACCCAGCCGAAATGTAGTGTCCACTTTGATTTTGAAAGTTCAAGGGTATTGCTTGTGATTGCTTCTATCAGCTGGTTATGTTTTATGTTGTTCCTGAGCAGATCTAGAGTTATCTTACTGTCTGTGAATAAAGCAGCTCGTTTTTCATCGCATTCTCCATATCGATGCTCATCTAGTTTTTTAGGTGTTTTTAATATTGCCAGTTGTTCAGCCTGGTTATTCGTGCATCGTGGATGCAACTTGAAGTTAAATTTATATCCCAGGTTGCCATGGATGAAGATGATCCCTGCTGCACCAACTTTATCATCAGTTTTGCTACCATCGGTGTACATTTCAATTGAGTGGGGGTGTATCTATGAGTGAGTGTGTGACTGGGTGGGGGTGTATCTATGAGTGAGTGTGTGACTGAGTGGGGGTGTATCTATGAGTGTGAGAGCGTGACTGAGTGGGGTGTATCTATGAGTCTGAGAGCGTGACTGAGTGGGGTGTATCTATGAGTGTGAGAGCGTGATTGAGTGGGGTGTATCTATGAGTGAGTGTGTGACTGAGTGGGGGTGTGTCTATGAGTGCGAGAGCGTGACTGAGTGGGGTGTATCTATGGGTGTGAGAGCGTGACTGAGTGGGGGAGTATCTATGAGTGTGAGTGTGTGATTGAGTGGGGTGTATCTATGAGTGTGTGATTGAGTGGGGTGCATCTATGAGTGTGAGTGTGTGATTGAGTGTGCTGTATCTATGAGTGTGAGTGTGTGACTGAGTGGGGGTGTATCTATGGGTGTGAGATCGTGACTGAGTGGGGGTGTATCTATGAGTGTGAGTGTGTGATTGAGTGGGGTGTATCTATGAGTTTGAGTGTGTGACTGAGTGGGGGTGTATCTATGAGTGTGAGTGTGTGATTGAGTGGGGTGTATCTATGAGTGTGAGTGTGTGATTGAGTGGGGTGTATCTATGAGTGTGAGTGTGTGATTGAGTGGGGTGTATCTATGGGTGTGAGATCGTGACTGAGTGGGGGTGTATCTATGAGTGTGAGTGTGTGATTGAGTGGGGTGTATCTATGAGTTTGAGTGTGTGACTGAGTGGGGGTGTATCTATGAGTGTGAGTGTGTGATTGAGTGGGGTGTATCTATGAGTGTGAGTGTGTGATTGAGTGGGGTGTATCTATGAGTGTGAGTGTGTGATTGAGTGGGGTGTATCTATGGGTGTGAGATCGTGACTGAGTGGGGGTGTATCTATGAGTGTGAGTGTGTGATTGAGTGGGGGTGTATCTATGAGTGTGAGTGTGTGATTGAGTGGGGTGTATCTATGAGTGTGAGTGTGTGATTGAGTGGGGTGTATCTATGAGTGTGAGTGTGTGATTGAGTGGGGGTGTATCTATGGGTGTGAGATCGTGACTGAGTGGGGGTGTATCTATGAGTGTGAGTACGTGACTGAGTGGGGGTGTATCTATGAGTGAGTACGTGACTGAGTGGGGGTGTATCTATGAGTGTGAGTATGTGACTGAGTGGGGTGTTTATGAGTTTGAGTGTGTGACTGAGTGGGGGTGTATCTATGAGTGTGAGTATGTGACTGAGTGGGGTGTATCTATGAGTTTGAGTGTGTGATTGAGTGGGGTGTATCTATGAGTGTGTGATTGAGTGGGGTGCATCTATGAGTGTGAGTGTGTGATTGAGTGTGCTGTATCTATGAGTGTGAGTGTGTGACTGAGTGGGGGTGTATCTATGGGTGTGAGATCGTGACTGAGTGGGGGTGTATCTATGAGTGTGAGTGTGTGATTGAGTGGGGTGTATCTATGAGTTTGAGTGTGTGACTGAGTGGGGGTGTATCTATGAGTGTGAGTGTGTGATTGAGTGGGGTGTATCTATGAGTGTGAGTGTGTGATTGAGTGGGGTGTATCTATGGGTGTGAGAGCGTGACTGAGTGGGGGTGTATCTATGAGTGTGAGTGTGTGATTGAGTGGGGTGTATCTATGAGTTTGAGTGTGTGACTGAGTGGGGGTGTATCTATGAGTGTGAGAGCGTGACTGAGTGGGGGTGTATCTATGAGTGTGCGTGTGTGACTAAGTGGGGTGTATCTATGAGTGTGAGTACGTGACTGAGTGGGGTTGTATCTATGAGTGTGAGAGTGTGACTGAGTGGGGCTGTATCTATGAGTGTGAGAGTGTGACTGAGTGGGCGTGTATCTATGAGTATGTGACTGAGTGGGGGTGTATCTCTGAGTTTGAGTGTGTGACTGAGTGGGGGTGTATCTATGAGTGTGAGTGTGTGACTGAGTGGGGGTGTATCTATGAGTTTGAGTGTGTGACTGAGTGGGGGTGTATCTATGAGTTTGAGTGTGTGACTGAGTGGGGTTGTATCTATGAGTTTGAGTGTGTGACTGAGTGGGGATGTATCTATGAGTTTGAGTATGTGACTGATTGGGGGTGTATCTATGAGTTTGACTGTGTGACTGAGTGGGGGTGTATCTATGAGTTTGAGTGTGTGACTTAGTGGGGGTGTATCTATGAGTGTGAGTATGTGACTGAGTGGGGTGTTTATGAGTTTGAGTGTGTGACTGAGTGGGGGTGTATCTATGAGTGTGAGTATGTGACTGAGTGGGGTGTATCTATGAGTTTGAGTGTGTGACTGAGTGGGGTGTATCTATGAGTGTGAGAGTGTGACCGAGTGGGGTGTATCTATGAGTGTGAGTACGTGACTGAGTGGGGTGTATCTATGAGTGTGACTTAGTGGAGGTGTATCTATGAGTGTGAGTGTGATTGAGTGGGGGTGTATCTATGAGTGTGAGTATGTGACTGAGTGGGGGTGTATCTATGAGTGTGAGAGTGTGACTGAGTGGGGGTGTATCTATGAGTGTGAGTACGTGACTGAGTGGGTGTGTATCTGAGTGTGAGTGTGACTGAGTGGGGGTGTATCTATGAGTGTGAGTGTGTTACTGAGTGGGGTGTATCTATGAGTGTGAGTGTGTGACTGAGTGGGGGTGTATCTATGAGTGAGTGCGTGACTGAGTGGGGAGTATCTATGAGTGAGTGCGTGACTGAGTGGGGGTGTATCTATGAGTGAGTGCGTGACTGAGTGGGGGTGTATCTATGAGTGAGAGTGATTAAGTGGGGTGTATCTATGAGTGTGAGTCTGTGACTGAGTGGGGGTGTATGAGTGTGAGTGTGTCACTGAGTGGGGGTGTGTCTATGATAGGTGGTGTTGGTGATGGTAGTTGGTGTTGGTAATGGTGGGTGGTGTTGGTGATGGTAGTTGCTGTTGGTAATGGTAGGTGGTGTTGGTGATGGTAGGTGGTGTTGGTGATGGTAGGTGGTGTTGGTGATGGTAGGTGGTGTTGGTGATGGTAGGTGGTGTTGGTGATGGTGGGTGGTGTTGGTGATGGTAGGTGGTGTTGGTAATGGTAGGTGGTGTTGGTAATGGTAGGTGGTGTTGGTGATGGTAGGTGATGTTGGTGATGGTGGGTGGTGTTGGTGATGGTAGGTGGTGTTGGTGATGGTAGGTGGTGTTGGTGATGGTAGGTGGTGTTGGTGATGGTAGGTGGTGTTGGTGATGGTGGGTGGTGTTGGTGATGGTAGGTGGTGTTGGTGATGGTGGTGTTGGTGATGGTGGGTGGTGTTGGTGATGGTAGGTGCTGTTGGTAATGGTAGGTGGTGTTGGTGATGGTGGGTGGTGTTGGTGATGGTAGGTGGTGTTGGTGATGGTAGGTGGTGTTGGTGATGGTGGTGTTGGTGATGGTAGGTGGTGGTGATGGTGGTGTATGTGATGGTGGGTGGTGGTGATAGTAGGTGATGTTGGTGATGGTGGGTGGTGTTGGTGATGGTAGGTGGTGTTGGTGATGGTGGTGTTGGTGATGGTGGTGTTGGTGATGGTGGGTGGTGTTGGTGATGGTAGGTGGTGTTGGTGATGGTGGGTGGTGTTGGTGATGGTGGGTGGTGTTGGTGATGGTAGGTGGTGTTGGTGATGGTGGTGTTGGTGATGGTGGGTGGTGTTGGTGATGGTAGGTGCTGTTGGTAATGGTAGGTGGTGTTGGTGATGGTAGGTGATGTTGGTGATGGTGGGTGGTGTTGGTGATGGTAGGTGATGTTGGTGATGGTGGGTGATGTTGGTGATGGTAGGTGGTGTTGGTGATGGTGGGTGGTGTTGGTGATGGTAGGTGCTGTTGGTAATGGTAGGTGGTGTTGGTGATGGTAGGTGATGTTGGTGATGGTGGGTGGTGTTGGTGATGGTAGGTGATGTTGGTGATGGTGGGTGATGTTGGTGATGGTAGGTGGTGTTGGTGATGGTGGGTGGTGTTGGTAATGGTAGGTGGTGTTGGTGATGGTGGTGTTGGTGATGGTGGTGTTGGTGATGGTGGGTGGTGTTGGTGATGGTAGGTGGTGTTGGTGATGGTGGTGTTGGTGATGGTGGGTGATGTTGGTGATGGTAGGTGATGTTGGTGATGGTGGGTGGTGTTGGTGATGGTAGGTGGTGTTGGTGATGGTGGTGTTGGTGATGGTGGGTGGTGTTGGTGATGGTAGGTGCTGTTGGTAATGGTAGGTGGTGTTGGTGATGGTAGGTGATGTTGGTGATGGTGGGTGGTGTTGGTGATGGTGGGTGGTGTTGGTGATGGTGGGTGGTGTTGGTGATGGTGGGTGGTGTTGGTGATGGTGGGTGGTGTTGGTGATGGTGTGTGGTGTTGGTGATGGTGGTGTTGGTGATGGTGGGTGGTGTTGGTGATGGTAGGTGCTGTTGGTAATGGTAGGTGATGGTGGTGTTGGTGATGGTGGTGTTGGTGATGGTGGGTGGTGTTGGTGATGGTAGGTGCTGTTGGTGATGGTAAGTGGTGTTGGTGATGGTAGGTGATGTTGGTGATGGTGGGTGGTGTTGGTGATGGTAGGTGGTGTTGGTGATGGTGTGTGGTGTTGGTGATGGTGGGTGGTGTTGGTAATGGTGTGTGGTGTTGGTGATGGTGGGTGGTGTTGGTAATGGTAGGTGGTGTTGGTGATGGTGGGTGGTGTTGTTGATGGTGGGTGGTGTTGGTGATGTTGGTGATGGTAGGTGGTGTTGGTAATGGTAGGTGGTGTTGGTGATGGTGTGTGGTGTTGGTGATGGTGGGTGGTGATGGTGTATGGTGTTGGTGATGGTGGGTGGTGTTGTTGATGGTGGGTGGTGTTGTTGATGGTGGGTGGTGTTGGTGATGGTAGGTGGTGTTGATGGTGGGTGGTGTTGGTGAAGGTGGGTGGTGTTGGTGATGGTAGGTGGTGTTGTTGATGGTGGATGGTGTTTGTTGATGGTAGGTGGTGGTTGTATTGGTAGTAGTAGATGGTGGTGGTGTTGGTGATTGTGTTGGTGTTGGTGATGTTAGGTGGTGGTGGTATTGGTAGTAGTAGATGGTGGTGGTGGTGTTGGTGATGGTGGGTGGTGTTGGTGATGGTAGGTGGTGTTGGTGATGGTGGATGGTGTTGGTGATGGTAGGTGGTGGTTGTATTGGTAGTAGTAGATGGTGGTGGTGTTGGTGATTGTGTTGGTGTTGGTGATGTTAGGTGGTGGTGGTATTGGTAGTAGTAGATGGTGGTGGTGGTGTTGGTGATGGTGGGTGGTGTTGGTGATGGTAGGTGGTGTTGGTGATGGTGGATGGTGTTGGTGATGGTAGGTGGTGGTTGTATTGGTAGTAGTAGATGGTGATGGTGGTGGTGTTGGTGATTGTGTTTGTGTTGGTGATGTTAGGTGGTGGTGGTGGTGGTGGTATTGGTAGTAGTAGATGGTGGTGGTGTTGGTGATGTTAGGTGGTGGTGGTGGTATTGGTAGTAGTAGATGGTGGTGGTGTTGGTTTTGGTGGTATTGGTAGTAGTAGATGGTGGTGTTGGTGAATGTGTTGGTGTTGGTGATGGTAGGTGGTGGTATTGGTGTTGGTGATTGTGTTGGTGATGTTAGGTGGTGGTGGTATTGGTGGTAGTAGTAGATGGTGGTGGTGGTGTTGGTGATGTTAGGTGGTGGTGGTATTGGTAGTAGATGGTGGTGGTGGTGTTGGTGATTGTGTTTGTGTTGGTGATGGTAGGTGGTGGTATTGGTAGTAGTAGATGGTGGTGGTGGTGTTGGTAGTAGTAGATGGTGGTGGTGTTGGTTTTGGTGGTATTGGTAGTAGCAGATGGTGGTGTTGGTGAATGTGTTGGTGTTGGTGATGGTAGGTGGTGGTATTGGTGTTGGTGATTGTGTTGGTGATGTTAGGTGGTGGTGGTATTGGTGGTAGTAGTAGATGGTGGTGTTGGTGAATGTGTTGGTGATGGTAGGTGGTGGTATTGGTGGTAGTAGTAGATGGTGGTGTTGGTGAATGTGTTGGTGATGGTAGGTGGTGGTATTGGTAGTAGAAGTAGATGGTGGTGTTGGTGAATGTGTTGGTGATGGTAGGTGGTGGTATTGGTGGTAGTAGTAGATGGTGGTGTTGGTGAATGTGTTGGTGATGGTAGGTGGTGGTATTGGTAGTAGTAGTAGATGGTGGTGTTGGTGAATGTGTTGGTGATGGTAGGTGGTGGTATTGGTAGTAGTAGTAGATGGTGGTGTTGGTGAATGTGTTGGTGATGTTAGGTGGTGGTGGTATTGGTAGTAGTAGATGGTGGTGTTGGTGAATGTGTTGGTGATGGTAGGTGGTGGTATTGGTGGTAGTAGTAGATGGTGGTGTTGGTGAATGTGTTGGTGATGGTAGGTGGTGGTATTGGTGGTAGTAGTAGATGGTGGTGTTGGTGAATGTGTTGGTGATGGTAGGTGGTGGTGGTATTGGTGGTAGTAGTAGATGGTGGTGTTGGTGAATGTGTTGGTGATGGTAGGTGGTGGTATTGGTGTTGGTGAATGTGTTGGTGATGGTAGGTGGTGGTATTGGTGGTAGTAGTAGATGGTGGTGTTGGTGAATGTGTTGGTGATGGTAGGTGGTGGTATTGGTGTTGGTGAATGTGTTGGTGATGGTAGGTGGTGGTATTGGTGGTAGTAGTAGATGGTGGTGTTGGTGAATGTGTTGGTGATGGTAGGTGGTGGTATTGGTGGTAGTAGTAGATGGTGGTGTTGGTGAATGTGTTGGTGATGGTAGGTGGTGGTGGTATTGGTGGTAGTAGTAGATGGTGGTGTTGGTGAATGTGTTGGTGATGGTAGGTGGTGGTATTGGTGTTGGTGAATGTGTTGGTGATGGTAGGTGGTGGTATTGGTGGTAGTAGTAGATGGTGGTGTTGGTGAATGTGTTGGTGATGGTAGGTGGTGGTATTGGTGTTGGTGAATGTGTTGGTGATGGTAGGTGGTGGTATTGGTGGTAGTAGTAGATGGTGGTGTTGGTGAATGTGTTGGTGATGGTAGGTGGTGGTGGTATTGGTGGTAGTAGTAGATGGTGGTGTTGGTGAATGTGTTGGTGATGGTAGGTGGTGGTATTGGTAGTAGTAGATGGTGGTGTTGGTGAATGTGTTGGTGATGGTAGGTGGTGGTATTGGTGTTGGTGAATGTGTTGGTGATGGTAGGTGGTGGTGGTATTGGTGGTAGTAGTAGATGGTGGTGTTGGTGAATGTGTTGGTGATGGTAGGTGGTGGTATTGGTAGTAGTAGATGGTGGTGTTGGTGAATGTGTTGGTGATGTTAGGTGGTGGTGGTATTGGTGGTAGTAGTAGATGGTGGTGTTGGTGAATGTGTTGGTGATGGTAGGTGGTGGTATTGGTAGTAGTAGATGGTGGTGTTGGTGAATGTGTTGGTGATGTTAGGTGGTGGTGGTATTGGTGGTAGTAGTAGATGGTGGTGTTGGTGAATGTGTTGGTGATGTTAGGTGGTGGTGGTATTGGTGGTAGTAGTAGATGGTGGTGTTGGTGAATGTGTTGGTGATGTTAGGTGGTGGTGGTATTGGTGGTAGTAGTAGATGGTGGTGTTGGTGAATGTGTTGGTGATGGTAGGTGGTGGTATTGGTAGTAGTAGATGGTGGTGTTGGTGAATGTGTTGGTGATGGTAGGTGGTGGTATTGGTAGTAGTAGATGGTGGTGTTGGTGAATGTGTTGGTGATGGTAGGTGGTGGTATTGGTGTTGGTGATTGTGTTGGTGATGTTAGGTGGTGGTGGTATTGGTGGTAGTAGTAGATGGTGGTGTTGGTGAATGTGTTGGTGATGGTAGGTGGTGGTATTGGTAGTAGTAGATGGTGGTGTTGGTGAATGTGTTGGTGATGGTAGGTGGTGGTATTGGTGTTGGTGATTGTGTTGGTGATGTTAGGTGGTGGTGGTATTGGTGGTAGTGGTAGATGGTGGTGTGTTGGTGACGACGACCAGAAACGCAGCTTCTATTTATCGCGGAGGGTTTCTAAACTCAAGTTGTAGAAATGTGAGGTTTGGTTTTCCCCTTCTCTCCCAATGTGATAAATGATAATGTTCCTATATAGAAATTATGACAAACGCAACGAATGCAAAAGTTGGTTGCGAATATCGATTTTCATCTGTATGTGTATACGATGTTGCCTTATTTTTTATGAACTGTTATCAAAACTGAAGTTGCATTTGTTTATCCGAGATGAACATTATACAATCTCCTCTCGGACCAGTGTCCCTTGTACACTAACAGGGTTTTAAATCGGTAGTCAGTTGCTGCAATTTGCGCACGAGTTACATTCCTGTTTCCAATCACTACGTTTCCATGGGGAATTGAAATCGATTTTTATCAATACGATCCGCATTTCCATGTTGAATTCAATCCACGAGATGGATTTGGATACGCAAGGTTCAAGCATAAATAATTTAAGGATTTATGGTGGACACTTGCTTTATATTGCCGAACCTGTAAAAATGTTTTGTGTATATTTTAAGTAGGTATTGAGGTCAGTGAATGCTTTTAGAAGAATATATTGTGAGATTATGGAAGCAAAAAGTGACTTGATTGTGTCTTATTACGTCACTTTCGTGAAAACAAAACGAGTACAGAGGGCGTCAGCATCTTTGGGGTTTCAAATCGATTTGAGTGCGGTAGGTATTTCTATGCAATAGAATTTTGATCCTGTCCCACTTCTAAGATTATCGGATCCAAGGATTCAGTTCGATCTGAATCCCCGTTTGCATGCAGTATTCAATCCGGAATGAGAAGTCAAATCGATTTGAGTTTCCAATGGAGATATAGTAATAATATGTGATAACTTGGATGTAAGTTCCAGATCACTGGAACCTTATATAGTTTAGGAACACGATATGCAAACCTAAGTACAAGAGATAACAGAATGTATGACCTTTGACCCAGAAATATGTCAGTGCACATTATGATGCACTCCTGAGTAAGTAACGCTAGAATACAAGGAATAATTGGGCGTCAGTGACATTTCATTTGGTGCTGTAAACAAATCGACGACTTGTTTGATACCAGCTGACTCAAACTGCAATTTCTAGATTTATCCATGAAATCCTAAATAGTGATGTGTTATTTGTGTGGATTATTGCTTCTCATTAGAGAAAGAAGTCCAGATGAGCAGGTTGGCTGTACCGTGGCGCAGCGATTAGTCCAGCACCATGGTGCACGTGATGTATTTTTCTGGCGTCCTTTATGAGCGTATTGTTACTTCGACGATTTTTAATATTCATTCATATTTCAAGGCAAAACTATTTCCTTTCGAATATCTACTCCCATGAAGTATGTTTTTGTACATCTAAAGCTGTATTCAGTACTTCCTTTCCCATTTTCTTCTCGCAAGATCGGGATTCTCTGCAGTTGCCTGCCAGACTTGCAGAGGTCCTAGCGGACGACAAAACAGCGGTTGATAGAGTTTTTAATTTTTTAGCGGAGTGCAATATCAATTTGAGGATTTAAAATTTTTTAATTATCTGTTTCTGCTTTTGGACATATTATCACCTTGTTTCATATCTGGCTATGGCCACTGCTTTTTACCTTTGTATATTTTGTTGTTTCTAGTATTTTTATTTTTTGAGTGAAATTTATACCTGGCTATTGCCATGAATCTTTTAAGGGCGCTGATGACTTAGAAGTTGAGCGCCCTTAAACCAAATCCAATCCAATCCAATCCAATCCAATTCTCGCAAGAATGGTGGCTGTGATGCCTTAGGCATGAAGTAAATGTGCTCGAGCACAAAAGAAAGTTAGGCCGTTCAGGGCAGTTTGGGTTCTCCAGTTTCCCCCGCCGTTCATTCCAACTACTCCATCATCAGCTTTCCATTCATCCCTTTCACCAGCATTTCATATCCTCCTCTTGTTCACTCTCATACCTGGTGCTACTTACAGGTCCATGGGTTTGTAGGTAATTAGATAAACAAATTGATTCAGTTCAGTTTTCCACCAGCCACAGTACCTTATAACTGATCACAGACAGTATAACGGTAATAAGCTTAGAGTAGTGATAAACTGATCTTGCCTCGATTACGTGCTGCTAGAGACTGCAACTTAAAGGTACTAGCGGTCGAAACAGTTTTTAACTTTTTATCAAAGATAAACCTGAAGCTGAACTTTGAATGGCTCTGATATGTCGTGCACATTGACAGGAACACCAAAGTTGAGTGTTGGCCAAGTCTTGCTGGTTGTTCCCGTTGGTTGTGAACACTCCCATTTGAATAGGTACATAGATGTCAAGTCTCTCGTTCTGGTTCTGGTTCCCGTTGTCGTTGGTTGCGAACTAGCCTTTAAAAGCGATGATGGCAATAGTTGAACGCCCTTAAGCCAAAATCACAAACAGTGTCAGTTGGGCAATTCCATTGTTGTTGTTGTAAACTTTGACTTCTGAGAGGAAAGAACGATCCCACTAAAGGGAGGTTTTACTCTTGTTTGAGGTCAATATAGCCATGGTGGTCGCTTCTTGTTTCACTGAAAAATGAAGTACATATTTTGTAAAAATGTGCTTGCATCCTTATTCAGTTGTTGCATCTTTTCTCTGACCGTGTTCATTTCGGCCTTGACCATTCCACTCTCAAGATTTCCGTGAACGTTTTCTGGAACAATCTCCATCCATTTCTTCTGTGCCCAATTTCGCTTATTTTGCCCGATGTTGTAAATTCTCTTCTTACTGCAGCTTCTTCCTCCGCGTCTTCTTCGGCGAGTTGCAGCTGCTGGTGTCGAGAGTAATATCGATCCGTTGAAGCGATGACGTCATAGCGCTGAAACCTAGCTGTATTGTTTGAGCCGATGTTGAACATTTGACGGTCAAGCTGCATGCAGTATTGGGCGGGAAACTCAGTGGCCGCCATCTTGTATACGGAGTCCTTGCGCGCAGTTGGGACACCCCGTTTCGAATCTCGGCTAGCTAGTCGACACTGCGTTCGAATCTCTCTCTCTCTCTCTCTCTCTCTCTCTCTCTCTCTCTCTCTCGCTCTCTCTCTCTCTCCTCTCTTCTCTTCTCTTTCTGAACCGCACCCGGCGCTCTGTCTGTCTGTGTCTGTGAACATTTCCTTGAGAAATGGTCATAGAGCCAAGTAACGATAGCAATGTTCATTTCACCTGAGTGGAACATTGGCACATCCGGGTTTATTTCTTTATATGTTTGAAATTTTGAGATCGGCACAGCATCTCAACATTTGTTACTTCCTTTAAATTGATACACAAAATTGTTCGTAAAAAAATCTTACAAAAGCTCATTGTTGTACCCACTTGGAGTTGATCGAGATAGTGATGCAGAAATTGTTTTATTACATATTTCTAGGGTTAGGATGTTTATGACCTAAAAAATGGAAAATATGACTGCAAATATGTCCTTAAATATGACTAAATATGACCAAAAAATCCTAAAATATGACCTAAAAAGAACGTATTTGCTTACAATATTCTTGATTCAAAACTTTTAATGACCCAAAATTATTACATTTGCCACATGAATTCAATCAGCCAATCACATTTTAATAATATTAAAGGTGATTTACAGTTTTATCTGTAACACGCATACTTCTAATTTTAAAGAATTTGCTTCTGTTTGCTTGTTTGACCGGTTCCAAACCATATTTTGTGGACTATGCACTACCTTACCTATAAAATATGAACATTTGCGTTAATTACAAAATTAAGTTATCTATTAATTAGGGGATGAATAGATTGAAAACCAAATCCTATTGTTGCCTACAATGTTTCTGATTTTTTGCACCGCACTGCCGTAACACGCAGGTACACAAATGTTTCTCAGTGTAGATTTGTTTGGAACTGAATGACTTGTTTATTTTTCCATAAATTTTGTCAACTGCCTGTTGTTAACCTGATTTAGAGGGATGTTGGCAGACACTCACAGGTCCTTCGAGAAATCCGGCACTTTCTTTGATGTCGCATCGTACTAATGTCTCTGTCTCATTTCTTGAACTGATTGTCTGTTTATGCTGTTCACAGTCACAATGCTGCTGAACATTTAATCGATTCGCAGACGCCACTTTCATTTCACACGCTTTGCTGCAAAGAATTTTCCCATAAGTGCTGAAATGTTTTTCTCCAAACTCTATAACAAAACTTTTTAGTTTTAAACTATCGGAACATTTAACTTTGGGCATGTTAATACTTCCAGATACGACTTCAAATGCAAACTGGAATGAAAATGTTTTAAAAGCAACAAGAAGAGACGGGAAAGGATAAGCCGGCATTGTGATCTTAGTACGTGCGTGGTACCTCCACTGTTATTGTCCCTTCATGAAATTCCAGTTACAGTCAAACCAAATTATTAGTGACTCTTTTCCCGAAAAATGTTAACTTGACCATTCAGTGCATTTATTGCATAATTGTATTCTTTTCGAATTCATAAGCGAGACATGACCAAATATGACAGATATAATAAAAATATGACAAAAATGATAAAAAATGATCGAATTCATAAGCAAAATATGACAGATATGATCAAAATATGACCAAAACCATAAAAATGACAAAAATATGACTTAATATGCAAAATAAAAACTGTCTAATTGGGATTAAAAATGTGAAATTTGTGCTTAATTTGTGTTTGCGGTGAGAATGGGTGTAAGGACAACAATATGACATGTCATAAGCATCCTAACCCTGCATATTTCGTTGTAGAGGTCAGTAGGCTGCACTGCTTTGAAATTCCATGCTCTTTGCATCACCGTGAGAAAAATGGAATAGCGGCTTGCCACTTGAATCAGAAGTACTTGAAAATTGAAAAAGCACCTAACAAAGAATATCTCAGAAGTGGTCCACGCCACGAAAAATGTTATGTAATCGGCTTTTCGATCTTCAACACATCTTCCGAAAGCCCTTCTCCATTCTTCTCTGTTGTTGCAGTGTTCATCTTCCAAGTTCAATCTCTTCATTGCCTGTGTGACTTTCAAGCTATTGATGATTGACCTCTTTTGATCTTTTGGCGGTACCCCGAAAAAATATATGGTTGGAAAATTATAGAAGAATCAATAAATGAGGACTAAACATTTACACATCTAAATCCAAATATCTGTTGATTGCAGACACAGAAGATGATTTAGAAATAGAATGAGAAAATAAAATTAAATGCTGCAATAAAGTAGAATATTTAGGGGTTAACATAAACAATGATAGAGATGAAGCACAGAAATAATAAAGGGAAATGTGCAACTTCCACACTAAATGGAACTCTATGGGACAAAAATATTAGCAACAAAATCAAGAGACATTCATAATAGTATTATGAAAAATATAATAACTTATAGGGTTAATATAAGGTCACTTATACGAAAAACCTTACGAGATCAAGCTCTTCTGTGTAGTAAGATTGTGTCTATTTCTTAAGGGTTAGCCGTTATTCATAGGTCGTCCAGAATCAAAAGTATTTCGCCCAGAAAATTGGGCGCATACACTTTTACCAGGAAGAGAAAGTATCGGATTCCCCCGCAATGTGAGTAGTTTAACTCCACAATGAATACATAACTCAGCATGTCCCAAAGTTGTAATACGTACAAACAAAATCCTCGTACTCCAAATTGCTACTTATGTATATGCAAAAATGCCTCTGACGATTTTCATTCAAGGACCATATGTTTAACATATTCACATAGCAAATGAAGTATACATGTTGAATTTTCTCTGAATATTGTCTGAAGTTCTCTTCATTCAGAGTAATTTTTATATAACCGATAAACGTAAGAAATACACAAAATATTACTATACAAAAATGTACATCTCAAAATTCACAATTTACTCATGTTTCTGTGAACCATTTCTGAGATATTCTGTGTTATTGCTTTGGATTTTCAAACAGTTATACGTTTTCAAATGGTAAGTCGCTTCTTCCTTTTTTTTTTTTTTTCTAATGGTGATGCAAAGGGCACAAAGACATCACATAGCAATCCGATTTTTAAAAACGTGACCGTCGGTTACATTCACTACGTTTCCATTGGGAATTGCAATTGATTTGAGTCCAGTCCTATTCTCAGTACGATCCACATTTCCATGTTGAATTCAATTCGGAATGACACCGATTTGGATACGCAAGGCTGCATAAATAATTCAAGCTTTTATGTTTGTCCTTTGGTTTGTAAAAAATGTTGTTTGCATACTTTAGCTAGGTTTTGAGGTTAGTGAATGTTTTAGAGTGTATTTCGAGATTATAGAATCAATAAAAGTGACTTTGTTGTGTTTTATCACTTCACTTTCACTGAGAAAACAAAATGACGAGCGTGCAGCGTTTTACAAGCACAGTACAAGTTAGCATCTTTGGTGGATTCAAATCCATTTGAATCCGGTAGGCCTTTCCGTGCAACAAAATTGCGATCCGATCCCACTCCGGGTTTCCATGGAGGATTGAATCCGGAATGAGAACTCAAATCGATTTGAATTTTCCTTGGAAGCGTGGCAAGTGTCCGACGTTACAAGCTAGCGTGGCGACTGATGTTGAATGTTGGCATGCCGCGTACACAAGCCTCTTGTGTTTCACGTACCTACATATCAGCCTCACGTGTGGCTGGGCTGTCTTCAAACTGCGACACTGTTTCCATGAGAATTGAACTGAATCCTTGGATCCGATCCTCTTAGAAGTGGGATCGGATCGCAATTTGGTTGCACGGAAACACCTACCGGATTCAAATCGATTTAAATCCACCAACGATGCTAACTTGTACTGCACTCGTAACACGCTGCACGCTCGTCATTTTGTTTTCTCAGTGAAAGTGACGTAATAAAACACAACAAAGTCATTTTTATTGTTTCTACAATCTCGAAATATACTCTAAAAACATTCACTAACCTCAAAACCTAGCTAAAGTATGCAAACAACATTTTTTACAGGTTCGCCAACATAAACCAAGCAACCAACGTAAAAGCTTGAATTATTTATGCAGCCTTGCGTGTCCAAATCGATCTCATTCGGGATTGAATTCAACATGGAAACGCGGATCGTACTGAGAAAGAGATTTGACTCAGATCTATTTCAATTCCCTGGTAAAGTGTAAGAGATAAACAAAATATATATACGGTATAAAATGCACATCCCTTAAAGTACATTCATTTCGTGAAATGAAATGTTTTGTGTCGGTAATCATTTATGAGACATTTTTATATTGAAATAATGTGTCCTTTTGTTAATTGCAAGTTTAACTTGAATGGCGATATGTTCCAATGGTACGGTACATTGTAACCCCAGTGTCCTTAGAGCTTCGTTCAGTGGAAATCACCCTAACCAGCAAACATGACCGGAACTAAATAGGTTATGCTTAGTTAGAGAACGAGGGAAGATATATGCACATTTGAGCACAAAGTTCCTGAGAAATTTGTTATTTTAAAAAATGTTATTAGGATCGACATTTAAGAATAAGGTGTTTTTGTAGTATTGCGATACAGAACCTGTCCCTGCGCCGCAGTGACTGCCGCCTTGCTACCTCAAAATGTCATTTAGGTGGCAAGAGCACTGCCTAATTGAAACGACCCTAGATGTCGTGGTGTAACCTAGAAGTAAAACGGCAATAAAGAATCAACGTTACATAATTCGAGAATGAAACGTTCAATTGATAGCTGGGATTTGAACCACGGTTCCTCCGATCTTTGTCCGGCCGTTCTAACCACTGAAATACCATGGCCAACGTGCCGACATGACATCAAATTCTCCAACTCGCATATTTGCACTCGACTTACTATGCTCATAAGTCCTGGGCTTCATAGTTCAACCTACTATAAGGCCAATCTCCTTGTGGTTCACCGGAAAAAATTGCAAGTGAATTTAATGTTGTAATGTTGGCAATGGTTACTTAATGGTTAGAGCGGCCGGACGGAGACCGGAGGATCCGTGGTTCAAATCTCAGCTAGTGTGGACGAACAATTAATTTCCAATATTACATAATGCCTACTCACTCCATAGCTATGCAATAACGCGGGTGGAGCTGCAAAAATATGTAGCCCCAGCATTAAACCTGGCGACAGACAACTACTGTCAATTAATAAATGATGGATTTAGCTATAAAAATTGCTGACATTGTAACACGAATAAACAACTTTCAGAGGAGGAAGAAGCACCTGCTAACCTAGAGGAACGTGTGGTCTTCAAGGCACCGGCGAAACGAGAGTCGGAAGCCAAACTGAGGCCCTCGAAGAAGAGCAAGGTTAAGGGCATCAGCAACACCAAACTTCTGTCATTCGACGACCAAGAAGACGACTACAGTTGAAGGTAAGTGTTTCTTGTTTTAGGGTTAGTGCATATGATCCAATGATCCTGTCTTTTCCCACATACGAAATCCCCGCATGATAATTTTCTCCATAAACGTTAAATTCAACAAATGTTAAGTCCATAGAAATAAGCCACATAACTTAACATTTCCAGTTCGTATTCAACTGAGGTATATAAACGGATTTTAACAGACCGAAAAAATGTCAGCTTGACATTCTAATTTGTTGCATTATTCATTTTACCAGAAACGGAAATAATTAGATTCCACGTCTACAGGTATAACATGTTGGCTTCAAAAACTACATCAAGAGGATGACATTCCCGCAAACGTGGTGGAATGTAACTTTATGGGATGAATGTAAACCGAGCAAAAGATTACATGTAAGGAATTACATCATCAAGGTGACCTTGGGAGTGCTCATGCACCCCGTACGTAGAATAGAGGTAAACTCATAAATGGGCAAGAACAGAAGATAATGTGAAATTCCTGCAAAGAATATGATGAGAAGTGGAAGTAAGTTAAGGTGATCGGGTAGTGAGGTCTGGTAGTGGAAGGCATAATAGTGAGAAGAGAAGAGAAGATAAGGAAGGGAAGGAAGGAGAAGGAGGAATAGAGAAATCAGATGGAATATGCTCTCTGATTGGTCGTTTCTTCGTGCTTTTTACAGAGGCTTCTGGCTTAGGTTAGGTCGCGGCTTGGATCGATAGCAGCTTATAGCGCTATAGTTGTTCACAATCTTGAGCGATGTAACTACTTACTGTGCTTAACTCATTTTTTATTACATCGATTATTTACCTAAGTCAATTAGCCAATTAGAACTCCGTTTCGATACTATTGGAGAATGTAATTGAGAAATTACGTAAAAAGAGAGGGGAAAGAAAAAAGATGAGCAGCATAGCGTACTTGTTATGGAATCAACCATTCCGGGAGAGGGGTGTTGGGCAGATCTAAATTGGGCTCGCATCGAGAAGTCTGTTTAGGGTGCGGCACTCTGCTTAATGCAGGTAAACGGGACTATTTTATTTTATATATGGCAACACTGTCAAAATCTTCCAGCTTATGAATTTAAACAGATCGATGGTGGAAAAAATGCCGGAAATAAAAAAAGAACAAAAAAAGTAATTTCCAGCAAAGTGGGATGTCGTGGTAACTAGCTTCTGCCAGGTCAATGTCTTTTTACACATCGCTCATCATCTCAAGGCGCTCTTCATGAGGAAAGAGTTTCCTGAGCGGTCAACAGTAAGACAAAACATTGGCAAATTGACAACTGCCTTGACTTGAATGAGCTCTTCACAGCACTGGGGGCTTACGGAGGGTCATGCCGTGAGGTTGCTATGAGTATCCCTCTTCTGAGGAAGGGCGCTCTTCTAAGCTTAGATGAAAACCTCTAAAGCACTTATTGGTAAAGCAGTATGTCGTCATTAAACAAAAGCAGATATTGCTATTTTGGCATAAGTTAAAAATAGGCGTTTTTGGGAAAGGAAAAACAGTTGCTTTTGGGCTTGCACCCCACCGGTAAGCATGTAAACGGCACCCCCAAATTACGTTTCGTAAGGGCAGATGGTGCCAAAGGGCAACTTCCTTGGGGCATTAGAGAATATTTGAACATTTTTGAACTTTTTCGTGATTGGGTAAACGAACCAATTTTATCACGTGACCACGTGGGCTCGACGTCATTGGGCAACCAAACCTCTATCATGTTGAATGCATACGTCACAATTTTGCGGTCACGTGATCCACCGTCGCCATCTTGGCACTTTTCCGTGTTAAGGGTTAGTGACGTCGTCTACAAACAAAAATTTTTAGTGAAGTAGATCACGAATCACTAGAGTATGTAAAGTTGTAATCGGTCCCATCGAAGTTTGAAGGTATATGGTTTCTTGAACGTTTGAAGTAGTATTTGAATCTCCCGCTAATCTTCGTTGTTGCGTCAAGTCGTTCTGCCTCTTTCTTATATTGTCGTTAGTGTGTTCTATACTATCCCATTTCGATAGAATGTGAAATGGCGGGAGCAAAGCAAGCAGTATGGTAAACGTTTGAATCTTAGACGCGATAAAATTGATGATCGATGTGACTTTGATTGTCTCGATTTATTTCACGCAGGAAACCTTCCTCGTTGAAGGGTTGTTCCATGGATAATGTTTAAAGATGGAAAAACTGTGTAACCAAATTACAACGTGTTGGGTTTGCGGTATCAGTGCACTCTGGTGTTCAACATTGGAAGTGTTGTCGATGTCATTGCGGAAACTATTTCTGTTGTATGCCAAAGATCGCAGGAATTCTAAGCTCGAAAAGAAAGTTAATATATGCTTATGAAGCGCTGCGGGAATAACATTCAAATTAAAGTAGCGTAACCTAAACAAAAAAAGACAAAATGAAGTGATACTATTGATATTGTGCATACCTTTTTGATATGTGGTTCTCCAGGAGGCAGGTGTGACGCGGTGAGCGTGTTAATTTAATCGAGCACCACATAAGTGCATACTTTGAATAGACTTTAGTGCTGAAAATGTAGTTAAGGGTTTTTATGGGGAAATTTGATGAATAGAAACATGTAGTTAAGTTGGACCATAGACAGAAAAATTAAATCGGATACCGCCATCTTGAATCATAGGGTATGAAAAAGGACATCTTATGGCAATAGATTGACCTCTTGCAACTTAACCTAACTTGTATGTTTTAGGGTTATTCCTAAACTGCACCAATGGAAGCAATGATGGGAGAAACAGGTGAAGGAAGTAAGGAAGGACCTGCTCTTTGTAAGTCAGGTATGATAAAAAGTTGCAATTTTGCTATCAGTGAGGTTTTATACACACTAATTTTAAGATGCAGGAATATAACAGAGGAATGAAAGTAATGTTGACAGTGGAGTAAAGAGTAAATGTATTTTTCTACATCATTGTAGAAAATGGTGTTCTGAAATTCAGTATGTTACCCATTTCATTGAATAAGTTGAATATGTTCAGTAGTACGTACACAAGATGCTCTGGTGGTTTAGATGATTCCCATATGCTATTGGAAACAATAGGATTATCACATGAAAACACTATTTATAAAGTGGATAGCGAAGGAACACATTAAAGGTTGAACAGAGTTTCTTTCCTACTTAGTGTCAAAATATTAATAGTAAAAAAATAGTGAGTAAAATAGCTTGAATATCTACATGAAAATGTTTTTTGTTGTTGAGGAATTAGAAAGTTTTGCTAAGTAATGATAGACCGAACTTGAACTTTTTTTTTTTTTTTTTTTGTTCCATGTGACATGCTTAGTATCAAATTTCAGAATTGTTTTTTGCATCTCCAAACAATTTCCCATATAATAGTGTCCCATTAAACTGTTACTATAGTGTCATTTAGAGGAAGACCTTAAACTACATGGTATACCAGTATCTTATGTTGGTTATCTCACATTCGTTACACTATTGCCAAGAGTGTTACTGTCAAATATCAGCAAATACATAAACGTGTTTGATGTGAACTATTCTTACAAAAGCTGACTTTTCTCTCTACTTCATGTTGAGATTCATATTTGCAGAAAAGTTTTATGTTTGAATTAACGTTACTTCTCAATGCTGACAGCTTAATCAGCATGCTTTTTTGTATGGATATGTGTGTGTTGTCATGACAACCAGGGTTGACCTGAAAATAACCAATCAACATTTAAGCTAAAATCCCTCGAAAAACTGCAGTAACAAAGTTTAGGTTAATTTCAGAACATGAGTATTTGGCCAAACACACAAAATAGGAATTGACACAATTCCGAATTGTCCTCTATGCAACAAACAAGACGAAATGACTCACGATCATCTACAAACCTACAAAGTTGTACCTGTTGGATCTTCTACAGAGAAATATTGGAGAGCAAGAGTGCTAATGAGTTCATTGCCAAAGCCCAGCAAATGATAACACAACATTTAAGCACCTTTTGCTAGAGCTCAGGAGCAGTGTTGCCACATGAGACATAGAAGTGTGCAGATTTTTACTGTTTCTTACATCAATATTTTTGTCATAGCACTGTTTTAATCTCTCAATAGATGTGTTGTTAAGCATAATGTAGCTATCTTCTTCCACTCAACAGAAAGGACTGGCTGACAGCACTGCATATTTTACACATGGTGTACCTGGAATGTATATGGTGAAAGAGCAGTCAGAATTGAGAAGCCGCGTTAATTCAATCGCAATATATGTTATCTAATACATAAAAATTGTATTTTATGTGGTGCTGTGCCATTCATCTGATTGCGATAAAACTTTGTGAACTTATTGCTTGCACTTGTGCGAAGATTATAGGCATGATACATTTATTAGCATTTATTTTGAACACATGAAAATAACAATAAAATTTACAAACAAATCATTTAATATATTTCTATGCTTCAACATTATTTTAAAATTGACAATTGAGAAGAGATAAACAGCAAATGGCACATGTCATTCAGAGTTTATTGCACAATTACTAAACAAAATAAAATTAATATTGATGCCGAGCAATATGAGTGAAATGAAATCAAAAATATGTAGTGCAAACGCTAATTTTGTTTGAAATATGAACGCAACATACTACATTCCCAAAGTTTTCTCTATTCAGTTTACTTTTGCAAAACAGTTTCACATGTTGCTCGCTACTAGCTCTTCGGCACAGTTTATTTTTATATATACATTCAATTAAGGAAAATTGAAGCTATTAACAGTGAAGCAACAGAATCTAATCATATTCAATGTCTCTTGTTTGAGCAGCACAGCACCAAAGTGCACACTACTGGCCAAAGCTTTAACAAAGCCAAAAGACTTTGCAGTTAATGACAAGGTGTAGAAAATTAATTCATAATGGAGAGCACCTCAAACATTATTCATAAAAATTGAAGATATACACTTTATTTGCCCTGTAAATATCTTAAACAAGTGATATTTTAGTCTATATAGCCAAAAATTATGTGAACAGTTTGAGAGAACCTTAAAATCTGGTACTTCAGTGCTTATGATCATACGGTGGCCACTATTTATATTTTGAGCCTTGGCCACACTGATTGTTGTGTTGTAAAGCACTATTTAATGTTGTTTACGATGACTTGAAGATTGTGTTTTGCTGAAAAAATGGAATTAACTCATGAAAATGTTAGTGCAGTGTTTTATTGTGACCTATGACGTGGATTATCAAGACAAAAGTGCACTGATTCACTTCAACATTTGACAAAGAAGCTCCGTTCTTTGTCACTGTAAAACAATGGTATAATGAGCTTAATTGTGGCTGCCATTCCCTCGGTAATGAAATTTATGAAAGTCGTCCAACATTGGTGGTTGTGCCAGAAACTATTGATGCTATACAAAAACTGATAATGCAGGATCGTCATGTGATATAATATGATTTGATGCAATATCAAAAAAATGTTTGTGTCGATTGGTGCACACAAATAGTGCTTCAAAAGACATTGGATTGTAAGAGGTGATAAATTGTGGATCTATGTGCATAAGCTGAACATAAACAGCGGTCAACTGTATGGGTGTTTCAAGATGAACCAAATCCAACAAAAATGTAAGATAAAGTATTTTCTGGGCTGTTTTGCTGTGGTCTGCTGCAGATTGGTGTTCAGACGTTTTGTCTACCACAGCTGTAGATGAAACGTCTGGAACACCAATCTTCAGCAGACCATGGAAAAACAGCCGGGAAATACAACTTATACTTTTGACGCCAGCCATGAAAGCCTGCATGTTTTGCCAACAAAGATGGTTCACGCTTGAAGCACTTCAAAACAAATGGTCACCTCTTTTCTTTTCTCTCTTTTTTTTTTATTTTCTCTCTTTTTACCTCAAACACTGGTCATGTGGCAACAGTGGCTTTAGAGCAAGGTAAAACAGTGAATTGTGAATAGTATAGAACCATTTGTTCCCCAGAAGTCCTCAGTGAAATAAGGAAAGCAAACTATCAGAGTGTCACATCAAGATAATGTGAGCACTCGCGCATCTCATCTAACAACCATTTGAACACTCAACAAATCGAATTGATGGTTCATCTGCCGTACAGTCTAGATTTGGCATCAGTGACTTCTTTTTGTTCCTGTACGTTGAGAATAAAACACATGGACAAGGACCTTCACCAGCAGAAGTTGATGCGTTCACAAACCATGTTTTGGAGATGTCTCAAGTAGATTGTCAAAAATATGACAAATAGTCCAAATGCATCCAAAGTGTTTTGAACTTAAAGGGGAATATTTTGAAAAACAATAAAGCAATTTTGAATGACAAATCACTGTCTTATTTTTAGGCTCAAAATATAAATGGCCCTCGTAAGTGGCCATTAGAGTACATGGTGTCAAGTTTGAGGTTCCTTGTGGTCTACCAGGAAAGTACAGACCAGAAGTCTTTACTAGTGGTAGCTCAGTGGTTAGAGCAGATCCTTGGTCAAATCATGGCTATGACATTGAATTTTGTGGTTCTGATTCTATTTTCAATATAGTTATTTGAAACTCTGTATATAAAAATGCATTTTTTGTTTCTGCTCACAAACTGTCACAAAGAACAGTGTGGAATACCATTTTCTGAAAATTAAGCAAATTATCATTTTTTTCCAGCTTGCAGCACTAATCTTTTGACAAATGGCACTTCTAAGACGCTTCCATGGAGAGTGTTATTTGCACTATTTTACTGTGTGATGCAAAGCTTGGGCTGAAACACCTGCTGATCAACTACATCCTCGATTAATACAATCTTTTTAGCAGTTTCTCTCCACAAATTGTGCAGAAGGGGTCATGTAGTACAAACTGTTGCACAAGCACAGAATGTCCTCACGGTTACGCATTAGATTACTTTTACCTTTACGAAACAAACTATTTCACTGTAGAATTTTTAATACTCAATATTTTTACTTTCTCTACTGGTAAGTAGGGGAAGTATTGTATTCCACCCAAAAATTCGAAGTCGAGATTTCACCGGAAATACATGTTTTGAGGCCCCCTGAATCCAAAAAAAAGCATTTTTAGAAAAAGGTCTGTGTGTGTGTCTGTCAGTCTGTGGACAGCATAGCTCAAAAACGAAAAGTCGGTTAAAAACCAAAGTTGGTATTTAAGTTTAATGTTGTTCAAGGATGTGACACGAAGATTTTGAAGAAACTAGCCCCACCCTAAACTACCCTTTACATGGAAAATTTTTCGAAAATTTTGATTTTCTTGAAAATGGCTCTAACGATTTTGATTAAAATGTCATGTTTGAGATATTTTTATGACAAATGAAATGTATATCTTGAATTTTCTGGCTATAGTCCCTGTAGTCGTATTTACTCTGGACGACTTTTGCATAACTGGTAAACCGTTAGAGATAGACCAAATTATACTATACAAAAAATGTAGATCTTGCTAAAATACACAACTTATGTCTCAATAAATTTTCTTGTAGGGTGAACCATTTCGGAGATATACCTTGTTATGTGTGTGAGTTTCGGAAAACTTGGAACTTTCGTGAAATGGATCTTCGTTGTTCATTTTTTTATATGTTACGTGTACAAAGAGAACGGAATCTCAAAGCTTTAAAAGATTTGACTATCGCACAAAGCCTACTGTATTCTAATATTCCCCTTGTACCTACAAGGAAATAAGCAATAAGATAACTTGTACAAATGTTTATCTCAACTAACACGAAGAAGATATAGGAATAAGAGTTTGTAAGAATGGTTAGTACAAGAGTAGAGAAAGTCATGTGAGTGCAACACATCAGATTTTTTATGTTTTGTAATGTAAGAAATCTTTGAATAAATCGCACAACCTTGGGATGAGCAGGCTCAGCATGTAACCAACTGAGCCACCACCACCAATCCCAATGTCTGGTCCCCTGGGAACGAACCCAGTCCACCTTGCCAACTGTGTTGTTTTTCTTTCTAAAGGGTTACAAGGCTGAAGTTGTCAGACCCATATACATGCTTTCTTAGAGTGGAGCTGGTATACACTAAAGTGTTATTTGGTACAAAATGTGTATCATCTCAAGATAATTGAACACATTGATAAACTAAGGGCACAGTAATGTTAAGGAACATTCAAGTTGCTGCATATCCTCTACAGACCCCAGGATTGGTTGGTTACAGATTTAACTTCAATATTTTTTTACCGACCTTTGTTTGCAGAGGTTAATAATGTAATAAAACTTTTTTATGTAATCACATTACCAATTGTCCTAATTGCATGTAACCAATAGGTTATACCAGGTCTTAAATTTATACATAATGAACATTGATTTTTTAAATGTTGTTGTTGTTAGCTAATGCTGGATTTCTGACAACGAAGTCATTAATCCTCTTGCTCTCCAATATTTTTCACTGATGGATGGGGTGTTAGAAATGGCTGGGCATATTTGAAGGTGGTCTCTGTCCATTTCCTCTTGCAGATCACATAGAGGACAGAGTGGTGAAGAATATATTCCAATTCTGTTTAAATATTTAATTTTTTAAATGTTGCTTTATTGAAACATGTGCACTATATGTAACATATTTTTCTTTTTCTGACTTCCAAAATTTGACATAGCTGAAATTGCAACGTATATGTACTAACTACCAATCATACTGAGTTCTGCTAAAACATTTAAACTAATTGAAAAGTGAACATAAAATACAGATCAAAGGTTTATATTTCATGTAATGCTTTGAAGCAGTTTCTTTGTTTATTGAGGCAAAGATAAATGTTGCATGTTGAGCAGCTAAATTAATATTTATTACTGCTACATCCTGTAAATGTGCAGTGTGGAGATTTGGCAATTACGGGCATATGGGTATGGAGTGGCTGTTCTTTTGCTCCAGCTCTGCCTGTGAGTCAGCTTTTGACTCGCCTTTGTTTAATCCAAGGTGCTAGAATTGCAAAGTGAAATAGGTGCCAAGCTGTAATTCACATATATCAACTAAGGGGTGATCCAAAAGACTGAACCAGCTGTGCTGTTTTGCCTGTACAAGTCCTCTACTCTCGTTGCCGACTGCCACTGTCGTAGAACAGCACAGATAAAACCATGCAACACTTGTAAAACTACTTTAAAGGTTTTACTCACCAATATAATTTAAGCAGATGGTGAAACTGGCCACCGTCATTGTCCATACATTTTTGGCACTTCTTTAGGAAATTATCCATCACTCACCATAGTTCATGTTGAGAAATCTGGCAATTTCCTGACGGATATTTTGTTTTAATTCTTCCAGGGTGTGTGGGTTTGTCTTGTACACTTTATGGTTTAAGTTACCCAGATAGAAATTGCAGGGGGTTAGGTCGGGGGACCGAGTGGATCACAAATTTCTACTACGAGGGTAATTCAAATATAAAGGGTAATTTTTGCATATCACGGAGGAAGCAGTTCAGAGCGGGGAAGTGAAGTGGGGGGGGGGGGGTTGAAGGTTGGTGTGTTAGGGAGGGGGAACTAGCTTTGTTGGCTGCTTCGCTAGGTTCTGGCGTCAGTACAGCCATGAGTGAGCAAGAGGTTCCTTCGTCTGTTGCACAATACATTATCAAGTTTTTTACCAATGAAGGGGTTAAACCTTGGGAGATTTTAACTCGTTTGAGGGCACAGTTTGGGGACACTACATTGTCTCAGAATCAAGAGTTTACTTGGGCCAGACAATTTAAGGGTGGCCGAGAATTTGTGAAAATCGAAAGTCATGCTCGACGCCCAAGGTCAAATCTCACAGATGACAACATCCGTGCCGTTTGAGAGCTCCACTGTTGAAGAAATCGCATCAGAAGTTGGTTGATTTTCTTCATGATCGACGTACAGTGACTGCAGCTTACTATTGCCAATTGTTAAGGTCTGTAAAAGCTGCCTACTGAAGCAAAAGACGTATGCCCATCAGAGATATCCTTCTCCAAGACAACACTACGCCTCACACCGTGAATTTGACAATGGACACAATGGCGGACATGCACTGGGAAACCCTTGAACACCCTCCCTATAGTCCAGACTTGTCACCCCCCCCCCCCCCCCAGACTATTTTTTGTTTGCATCCATGAAAGAATCGCTTGGAGGGAAACATTTCTAAAGCAACGACGATGTCGAGGAGCATGTGCGCAATTGGTTGGTGACGTGCCCTCAAACTTTTTTTGAAGAAGGAATGTTCAAACTTCTGAAACGTTGGCAAAAATGTGTACAGTGTGAAGGAAGCTATATAGAGAAATGTTGATGTAGTCACTTGTGTATATATTTAATCAATAAATATTTTTAACAAAATTACCCTTTATATTTGAATCACCCTCGTAATAATTCTGTCCCAAAACACTTTCAATTGTTCTCACCAAAAGGCTGTATGAGCTGTTGCAGAGTCGTGTTGGAAAAAGGGAAAATCATGCTCCCTGTCTGTTAATTCTTTAAAAAAAGGGGGAGGAGGCACAATTGTGTTCACGTATGTACAGGCATCAACTGTTGACTCGAAAAAGATTGGCCCTATAACTATTTCTCCACTAATGGCCCACCACACACAAATTTTTTCGCAATGAAGGGGTATGTCATGAACAATATTAAGTTTCTTAGAGCTCCAATGATTATTTTATGTACACACATCCATGAAGGTAGAACCAAGCGTGGTCCGAAAACATTAAATATGGGTCAATCTTGCCATCGCATACACTATTGAGAGTCTGCTCACAAAATGTGTGCCTAATTACAAGATCACCTGGTTGAAGAGCATGTGCCACAGTTATTTTATATGGTTTTAACTTCAGCAATTTAGTAGCTCTTTGCAAAGAGCCTTATGAAATACTGCGTGTTGTGAAAGTTGCCTAAGTAATTTTGGGGGAGGGGGGGATTCTCCAAACGATGACCGATGTCTGTTTCTTCGGTGAGAACCATATGCCATGTTTTAAATTTCTGAGTCTGGACCCTTACTGTGGCCTTAAATTTATTGTGAAGTTTATGGATTGTTGTACGGCCTGGAACATTTACACCTGGAAATAGTTCTGCAAATTGCACTTGCACCTGGTGGAGCTGAGTTAACACATACAAATCATAACCGCTGTGCAGTAGAAAACAAATGCTGAACCATAATACACTTTGACTAAGTACAGAACAAAATATTAAAACACTCTGGTAATAATGCAGCAGCACGATATCGCATCAGCTCAATACTAATTGTGAGCCGAGCAGAGAAAAACAAGTCATGCTCGTGACCTTGTGTGTATCAGCTGCTATCATGTTTCCATCTGCACAGTAGAAAAACAGCGCACAGCGGTTTTCATGTATTTGGATCTCTCTGTACTTGATAGTGAAGCATGTAAATGGTGTGTTACTATGATCTTTCAGTCTTGAAATTGGACTGCTGTTACCTTCCATAAGGACAATAAACATTTTCTCCCAATTTTTCAACAGTTTTCTTGTTCCCAGTCTTTTTTAAAATCTATCTTTCTTTTCGCTCAACTTGGAAATTAAAATCTGTAATGACTGCATCAAATTTTGACAGATATAGGGAAACAACGTGCATTAAAGCTGAAGCTTTCTACTGTCTGAACTCAGGTAGCTGTGAGTTTTTGAGTTTTAAGATAAAACTAGGAAATTCTTAATAGTGACAAATGCTATGTTCATAGTCAACTTCTGTTACACGGTAATGATCTGTGCTTTACGTGGCTCGAGTTGGAGATTAGACTGGCATATGCAAGCAGGGAATGCTTGTGTAGATCTAAGCAAAATGGCAGCTCTGACAGCTCATTGAATACAAATAAATCTGTCGTGCAGCTATCAATAGTGAATATATGTGCATTTTACCCAAACAAGGTTGCCATGAAGCTGCTTAATCTATTTTAAAGGTCAAGTTGAGTATATTGGTGGAGTAAACAGTGTGGGGTGAGTTGACTGTTCCTAGTTAACCAGCCCAGGGTATTTGTGGGTCCATAACATTTGGTTTCTTGTAATGATTAGCTTTTATTCTAAATATAACTTGTTTCCTCTTTGACTAATAAGCCAATTTCCTATAAATTGAATTGCACTACTTAGGATGTTTCCATGGACCTTGTTATGCATGTCCCCCATTCATACACAAAATTGCTGGCTGCATTTTACTCCTGGCATAGGGAAGTGGCGACCCCATTGCACAGTGGAAAACCACTGCAAACAGCCTCCCAAATATTGGTGGGAAAACCAAAACCTTTCAGGGTTGGGAGGAAATGCCCAATCCCTACCTCAAGAATTGAGGATCTACCAGATACCTTAAGTGTGGGGTTAATCTCCCACCTTAAGTAAAGTCAGACTCAAAAGGAAAATGTGAGCCTTCAAAAGCGAGGTAAACCCTTGACACCACAATAGTGGTAGAACAGGGAAGTTGATTTTATCACTCAATTTATGCAAGAGTGGTGAAATCTGCAGCAGAACACCATTTTATATTGACCTGATGCGACACTGCTTTTCACCCAATCTCTGTTTTGATTGGCTCGACAGTGAACTCATTCAATTTTATTAGTGAGGCTTCTGTTTGTCTTATTTGGGGAATCCATGTGTCTTATGACTGTTTAGTTTACTCCCACAAAGACTGAGGCTTTCCTGGAAGCGACTTGGCCTATTCTTCTGTGTTAATGTATTCCACTGGTGAACTTTCTGCCTGTACATGTGGCTAACATATTCTTTATTATTGATTCCAGTTATTTATGGGGTTGGGTGTATGTTCCCCTACCAGCAATTTGGAAGCTCTTCATCTAACATGCCATGTCTGGCAGCAGGAATGAGAAAGTGGAAAGTAGGCCAAGTTTTCTTTCCCCCTTTGCAGGCCCAGGAAAGCTTCCTTTAGTTGTACTCCCATTTGAATATATGTATTTAAAATTTCTTATTCCAGTTGTCATTACTGTTCATGGTTTTGAAGAAAATCCCCGATCCACCAACTACCCTTCACATAAAATGAAATTTCCCCAAATGTTTTATCCTTTACATAAAATACATTTTCTGGAAATTGGCTCTTAAGGATTTTGATTAAAATACTATAGTTTACATCCCTGTTTCATATGAATCTAATGAAATATGTAATGTAGCACTCTATTTCTGCAAAGGTTTATTTGATTAAAATTAAACAGGAAAATAAGCCTTCATAAGAACAGTTTGTATACCTGCTTATAAACATAAACATTGGAGGTTAGAGAAAGCCAGCTAATCACTATGTTCTTTGTATCTACAGTGCATTATTTATATTGTAGGGTCACTCATTACCTTGTTGCAAGTGATGTAACATGTCTTAGAGACTTCTTCGACAGCATTCGTAGGATGCACAGTGTGTTAGAACATCAAAAAATGTTGTTTAAGTATGCATTTTTTGATAGGCATTTCAGTGGAGAACGGAACAAAAATGAGAATACCCAAAATAATTTATGCACAACACACATTGCAACCCCTCCTGGTCTGCTTGGTGCTTCTGTTTTAAGTCACAATCACAGGTTGTTACAAGCAGTTTATTGGCATTTTCTAAACTACTAACCTTACTTATCCTGTATACATTTAGGAAGGAATTTTAATAACAGGTGAAACCTTTTCTCTGACATTACTTTGTAGAAATAAGGGGTTGTAATGGTCTTTTTTTTTTTTTTTTTTTGAAAAATATAAACCATTCTCAGGTTTATGTACAACTCCCTGAAGTATGTGAAGGCCAAATGTTTTTATTTCTGATATCTTGATATACACCCATCATTTATAGTGAGAGCATGCCTTCAAATCAGGATACATTGCAACT
This sequence comes from Tenodera sinensis, assembly GCA_030765045.1. Taxonomy (NCBI): domain Eukaryota; kingdom Metazoa; phylum Arthropoda; class Insecta; order Mantodea; family Mantidae; genus Tenodera; species Tenodera sinensis. Next base: position 181,301,193 of record CM060966.1, read on the forward strand.
AATTGTTGTGTGTACAGATTGGTCTTATCTGCAGTTAGCTCCCACATATTATTGTCCACAAATAGTCCCAAGCACTGTGTTGCATTTATATTGTCATAATTTACTTATCTGGAAGCTATCTGGTACAGGAATGGATAAATATGTAGTTTTATTGGTTAAAACATTTTTGGAAGGGAGAATGCGATATGTAAAGAACTGCCTGAGAGATGCAGAGTGAGCTCAAGAGTACCCCAAGGCTGGGTCTGCTACTTTTTAATATAACTAAATATTAAATGCCAGATAAGATTATTTGCAGATGTTTGCATTATCTACAATAAAATTTGAAATGTAAATAAATCCGTGCTTCAGGGTGATATAAATAAAATAATTGTGCTTATACAAATAAAATGACAATACTATGAAAAGTAAGTTCATTGCATTTAACAGATCTAAGAGGAAATTCTTTGTAATTATCACATGGGTAGAGAAGAGATACCGTGGGTAGACAGTTGGGAGTGTACTTGGCAAGTAACACTGGTTGGGATGAACAGGTAAATTTTGCATCTATAGTGGCCGCAAAATTTAAAGCCAGCTGATGGCTGACCACACAGAAGCACGGTGTTGCCATATGTCAAGGGGTAGAGTGAAGCTATGTGCAGTAATAAGAGGAAATGAAAACACTATACGGCATAGTCAAGTAAACATAAACTTTGTGCATGCTAATTTAACGAGTAATCTGAAAATCATGCCTCAAAACGGTAACAAAAATGTGCACAGGCTAAGTAGAAAATCTCTTGTGGCAAAGCAGTTGCATCTGTCTTATCATCATAGTCATCATCACTTCCAATTGCATCTGAATCATCACTGTCTTCCTCGAAGTTGATATTTGAATGCAATTATTTCATTACAGGCTACTTCTTTCTCGTAATCCTGTTTCTGCAGTTTTTACACATTGTAAATTATACTCTTACTTTAGTGATGCAACACTTCCCGTTTATGTATTATTGGTTCACTTTTACTGCTCGTACCTAGTTCACTAAATGATGTGGACTAAACCAACAAAGAACACTAAATTAAACACCAATAAAATAACTCCACACAATCAACATAGTTGAATTATGGGAACTGAAATTACCACCGTTAATGTGAAATTAGTAATCCAAACAGAAACCATAACAACTAGAAACCTTTTCCCTCTTATCGTTAGCCCTTGCAGTTCTTTTATCTGTTTTGAGTCGCATACTGACACAATAAATAAAAGTCACAAAGGGATTTGAACGAGATCAAAGCATCCTAGCAAAACTGTTAAAAGATGAGTGCAATGCATACTCAGAAAGTTGGTTTTTAGACTGGAAGCTTCAAAATAAAATGCTCTTTGTGATAAGATTCTCTTGCCTGTCACGCAAATAGATTTTGTGGGCAAACACGATATTTATGTCACTGTCTTTAGTACATGATTTCACAGTGTACTTTCATACAACACCACAAGGCACGGCAAGCCTCTGATTGGCTGTTGTGTTAACCAGCTCCTCTTCCCAACTGCCTTTAAATTCTGCAGCCACCATAGGAAAACATTGCATTTCTTAATGAGGGGAGTGCAAAGTCCAGGTAAATTGCCTACAAGTCTTTAGTGCGGCCAATTATGGAATATGGAGCAGCCTATAGAAATAGTCAAATTGATTCTTTAGAAAAAATACAGAGAAGGGCTATAAAATTCATAAAAAGAGCTACATATTTTGAGCCTATTAAAGGGGATGACACTAAATAGGAGCCTCAAAGACTGGTGCAAGAGGCACAGGTTATGCACATTAAAGTTTATTGTGGTTCAAATGGGCATTACTAAAAGATTGGAGAATCAAACGTATGGAAGAAAGGATCATTTATTTAAAACTCGGTGTAGAAGGCATAGAACTGGTGTAAGAAAATTTTTGTTGATAGAACTATTGAGAAATGGAACAAATTGCCTTTCAGGGCTGTCCTTGTCCACGAAGAAATTTTGGACAAATTTACATGGAATAAATGTTGGGCAATTATAAAGATTACTTAGGTATATGTTTATAACCTAATTGTGAATTAGTGGTTATACTGAGAGGATAGGTAATTAAATATAAATTAGATGTTATATCACAAAACCTTAAGCATAGTAGGTATAACAGATGAAACTATTTTCATATTCATATTTTTGTTTATTTTTCATTGTATCACTATTGTTTATAGAATTGATTTTTTGTAATATTAATTCTAAATTTAACTCTGCCACCAGGTAATACTCATTTGCAGTGAATAAACTAAATGTACATTTAGTCCACTAGCACCAAGAAATGTAAATTCCAGAAGAGTCAAACCATATGCAACAAAAGTATTCTGTGAATCATCTTCCCCTGATTTGCCTTCACTTGCACTAGAAATTTATTTGGATTTTCCAAATCTGATTGAAAAATCATCCAAACTGTCCCCAAATATATCACTATCCTCAAAAGTTCTTGTAAATATTGGTGCATTTCTTCTGTGAGAGGGTGATTATTACATTCCTGAGAAAGAGCAACCATTCTTAGGAGCTGCTCATGCTGGCATATGGTAGGATTGCTATCACTTCTCAGTTACTTCAAGAGTGCATATAAGTCGAATATTCCTAAGTGATGTCACCTATCACAGAAGACTGCAACAAGTACCTCCTAGCACAACTACACCAAACTCGCTATACCCAGAAAAGAACATTAAAAGACATGGTGGAATAATACGTCATACCCATAACATAGGCACAAACCAAGACACATACGTCATACCCGTAACATAGGCACAAACCAAGACACACATACGTCATACCCGTAACATAGGCACAAACCAAGACACACATACGTCATACCCATTACATAGGCACAAACCAAGACACACATACGTCATACCCATTACATAGGCACAACCTCAAGACAGACAGACATACATATGTCATACACATTACATAGCCACAAACCAAGACACACATACGTCATATCCATTGCATGGGCACAAACCAAGACACATACGTCATACCCATTGCATGGGCACAAACCAAGACACACATACGTCATACACATTACATAGGCACAACCTCGTACATACATATACACACATATATATACACACACACACACACACGTTATACCCATTGCATGGGCACAAACCAAGACACACATACGTCATATCCATTACATAGGCACAAACCAAGACACACATATGTCATACCCATTGCATAGGCACAAACCAAGACACACATACGTCATACCCATTACATAGGCACAAACCAAGACACACATACGTCATACCCATTACGTGGGCACAAACCAAGACACACATACGTCATACCCATTGCATGGGCACAAACTAAGACACATACGTCATACCCATTACATAGGCACAAACCAAGACACATACGTCATACCCATTGCATAGGCACAAACCAAGACACACATACGTCATACCCATTGCATGGGCACAAACCAAGACACACATACGTCATACCCATTGCATGGGCACAAACCAAGACACACGTCATACCCATTGCATGGGCACAAACCAAGACACACATACGTCATATCCATTGCATGGGCACAAACCAAGACACATACGTCATACCCATTGCATGGGCACAAACCAAGACACACATACGTCATACCCATTGCATGGGCACAAACCAAGACAGACATACGTCATACCCATTGCATGGGCACAAACCAAGACAGACATACGTCATACCCATTGCATGGGCACAAACCAAGACAGACATACGTCATACCCATTGCATGGGCACAAACGAAGACAGACATACATATGTCATACACATTACATAGCCACAAACCAAGACACACATACGTCATATCCATTGCATGGGCACAAACCAAGACACATACGTCATACCCATTGCATGGGCACAAACCAAGAGACACATACGTCATACACATTACATAGGCACAACCTCGTACATACATATACATACATATACACACATGCGCGCGCACACACACACACACACACACACACACACACACACACACACACACACACACGTTATACCCATTGCATAGGCACAACCTCAAGACATACACATGTCATATCCAGTGAAGAGGTTAACCTGAAGTAAATAGGAACATAAGCTCTTGTAAGAATAGTTTGTAATAGTTGCATAAAAATAGTGTTGTGTAGTGAAAGTCAATTAAATGTAACACCAGATAATTTAAGAAAGAAATTTTATCGTTATTTATTTTTCCTTTGATCATAAATGTTGGTAAATGTTTCTATGGGAAATTATTTATCTTATATGAAATAGCTCTCTCAGTGATGGTAATTTGTCAATAACCTTATTGGTTTTGATTGAATCTTGATGGGTTTTAAGTGGAATTTGAACATTGTCCTATATTTGAGTGCCATTATTAAATATATGAATGAGTAAGAGAGGTAAATGTTGCATCATATTTCAAACATTTGAGCAGAAATAGATTTTTCTGACATTGTGTGTGTGGTGTAAAAAGTAGAGATTTTATCCAAAGCAATGCCTGTCACTGTGACTAATGCACAATATAATTAACAAGTATAGTAGAACATGTTGAGGGGGTCCTTGGTCACAAAGTGTAGCTAAGGGATGTTTTTTATAAGTAGGAGTTTTGACATCAACTGGTAAGTGTTGAGTTGGCCTGTCGACCATGCAGAACAAGTCACTGATTTGTTAATAGTCAACATTACAGTGAGTTTCTTTAGCAAGATTTCCAAATAAGCAGCACACAATTCAGCAAACAAATACAGGTGATTTAATATAAGGGCAGTAAGAATCAAGAAAAAGTTTGGTTATATAAGACAATGTTGAGATTGTTATATACTTAATGCAAATATATTGCAAGTTGGGGGAGGGGAAGGGGCATTCAATCATTTTGTTGAGTTAACGTAACTTGTGAATTGTGACAGTTTGCTCGGCATGGTAGAGTCTGTTGTATGGCAACCAGGTTTCACCTTGAAGTAGTCAATAGCCTTTGTGACACACCGAGCGAAATGCATAATAATAACACTATTTACTCATTAACAGCTAAGTTGCTATAATGGTAAATAGGATGTACTATGGTTCCTAATGAAGATACAAGACTTCACATGACTTTCCCTACTCATTTTATGCTCCATTTATATGTCCCCATGAACATCAAAGGTCATATTGGTAGCTTTAAGTGGTGTTCACTCACTTAATAGTGGTTTTGAACTTTCTGTTTCTATTACTTTGGGTTAACGTTAAATTCACACACATTCATACTTGCAGACTTTAGGGAGGATGGGGGATAATCTTAAAAAAGAATTCCCACCATTCCAGCCTGGGATTGAACCCAGGAGCCTTTGCACAGCACGCAGGTGCCTACTGACTGAGCTACGAGGCCACCCAATCTAATTCTTGTTAATCAAGATAAACTATAGTTCTACATTTTATTATAAATATGAGGAGGATGAGAGGGAGGACTAAAGTGGGTTTGTTTTTAATGGCTTTGGAGCTTTGCTCTGTGCATGACAGAAAACAATACCAGCTTACCACTTGGAAAAAAGTGTATTTTAAAGTTCAAGTCAATAACAATGAATGCCTTAAATATGGTAAACATGAGGAAAAAAAAACATGAATTGTTGTATCAAGATGTACATTTTATGTGTAGTAAGATTTATCTCTTATTGGGTTAGTTATTTATAAGTGTTTGAATGAAGAGGACTTCAAAGGCTATTGCCAGGAAATTTACATGCAAGTATCTGAAATATATGGAACCAGTTTTCAGAAAATAAAGAGATGTTCTATGTAAAGGTAACTTGGCATGGGGGATTTTGTTGGGAAGATCAACTTAAATACCAAATGTGATATTGATGTCAAATAGAATACTTCCTCTTATTCTAGGTGCATGACAAAGTAAAAAATCATTTTTCTGTGTGTAAATTGGGTACTAGAATTTCTAAATTAGAAACATTTTCTGTGGGTCTGATGTACAAAACTAAGATGTTGTGCTTTTGCAGGTGATGTTCGGGTAAATGGTGAAATGAATGGATCTTTTGAAGAGATGGAAGTATGTGAGAACAGTCCCCACAACAGCATTGTCTCTAAAATTGCAGTCAGTGACCCCTTAGCTGACGACAATAGTGGTGACAATATGCTCTTAGATGATATTAGTAACTGCAGCAATGATTTTAACAATAAAGATTGTTCTCTCAGTGATAAAGAAGAAGCAAAAGTGCCTAGTGAAAAATCTGTAATAGAAAATGATTTGGGAACAGAAGTGCCTGATGCGAAAGAAAGTTTAGCAAGTAATCAGGAAGAATGTGAGGAAGAACAAGAAGAGGAACAAGATGAAGATGTAGGGCAAGAACAAGCAGAACAAATTAAACAGCAGCTCCAGGAAGAACATATAAACATGGAAATCGATGAAAAGAACAGTGATAGTGTAGATGGTGCCGAAGAGGACAGTAGTGCAGTTGCCGTAGATACAAGAAACAATTCTAGTTTTACACGTGGTGATGTAGATAGTGACACTAAAAGTGATACCCTTGATGCACCTGAAGTAGATCCGTTAGGTGATTCTGAAAGAAAGGAAGAGCAGGAAGACGATAAAGACTTGAATACCACTGAAAAGGATTGTGCAGCAAATAAGGAGAGAGATGAATGTAGTGGCAAAGAGAATTCTGAAAAGGATAATGCAGTTAAACAGAGCAAGGCGGAAAATGAGGATACAAAATCACTTAAAGATGATGATGCCTCTAGACCTGAAAACAAGGAGAGCGAAAATGGTGATAAAGAAGAAAGTATAGAGAAAAAGGATGAAGGGTCAGAACCAAAAATTGGGGAATCTCCAGGAAAAGTGAAGAAAGCACGTAAAAGTGCTCCTGTGGTGAATTTACCTCCTCGGCGTAGTTCCCGAAATCTTAGCAAAACTCAGAAGAGTTATGTTGAGAAAGAAGACGAACCTGAGATTGAGGAAATAACACCAGAGGATCCATTGGCGGATCCACTTTCCACAGATCCATTCCGCGATGACAAAGAGAACACTAAAGCACGTAATACACGGAAACCAGCAGCTATAGTCGTCAATGACACGAAACGTCTTGTTGAGATAGCAGCAGGAACTAAGAATATGAAGGGAGGTAAGAAGGAACCAACCCTGGTGATCATTGACACCAACTCAATTTTATCTGGGCGAGGTCCAGTTCCAGTGTCGCAGACGCCACCACCACCACAGACAGCAGCGCCATCATCTTCTGGTTTCTCAGTTTTGCCTGTTGCAGTTCCTGCACAAGGCATGTATCCTGCACACACGCCACCACAACCTCACCTACTTCCGACACATGCCACACATCCTTCACTTCGTATTACTGCAGCACCAGCACCACCCAAACCTCCTCAAATACTTCCCACATTAACAGACGATATGTATGTGGTCGAAGCCCCCTCTTTTATTGTACCCTACGTATACGAAAAGCCACCCCTGAATCCTTTGAAAGAATATGTTGATAAAATAGGCAAACAATTAGAAGAACAGAAAGAAAAAGAACGAAAGGAAAAGGAAGCGAAAGAGAAAGTCAGAAAAGAAAAAGAAGAGAAAGAAAGAAAAGAAAATGAAGAGAAAGAAAGAAAAGAAAATGAAGAAAAAGAAAGGAAAGAAAACGAAGAGAAAGAGAGGAAAGAAAATGAAGAGAAACTAACAGAATCAAGTGAGGAACAGGAAGGTAAAAGTAAGGAAGGCGAAAGTGCAGAGAAAGATACAGAAAATGAAGCAAAGAAACATGAAACTGATGACACAGGAAAGAGCAAAGAAGAAGAGAAAGCCAAAACAAATGAGACTGAAGAACAAAGGACTGAAAATTCAAAGGCAAAAGACACAGTGACAAATAGTGAGCAAACTAAAAGTGTGTCGGAAACCCCACAAACTTCTTCATCTGCCCCACAAACTGCTACCCCTGCCCCACAAACTGCTACCCCTGCCCCACAAACTGCTACACCTGCACCACAAACTGCTACATCTTCCCCACAAACTGCTACACCTGAGGCAAAAGAAAAGGGCACAGAGACGCGGCCAGATGATAAACAAAATAAACCTTTAACGTACTTTGACAACCCTTTAGGAAAGTTCTTTATGCAAATAGGTATGAATCTTGTTCAGGAATACGTGCAGTCGGACCTACTAAGGTCGCAGAAACGAAAACGTGATCGTGATGGAGGTAAAGGCTCAGTGACACAGTTTGCTATCAACTCTCTATTGAAAAACTTAGAAATTAGTAAAGAAAATAACGAACCTTTTCATTTGGAACAAAAGAAGTGTGAATATTGTAGCTTTAAAACAGAGTCCTCATTAGTGATGGCACAACATCTAGAGACACCCCATATGCGTAATTATGTGTATCGCTGTAACTTTTGTCCACTGGAGGTGCGGAGTCCCCATGACATATTATTCCATATGGAAGCGGAGCATAATGTTCGTGGGCGGTTGGAGCGTGCACCTGCGTTTCACCAGTGCCCTAACTGCCCATTTGAAGACAACCAAAAGGGGAAGCTGACAAGGCATTTGTTATCGTGTAGTAAGAAGTATAAACCAGAGCGTAACCAAGAACCTCCTCCTGATTGGGAACCCCCAGCAAAGATCCCAAGGGTTTCACGCAGCCGTCCAACAACAATGGGATTGGGTGCAGCTGCATACCACGCCATGGCAGCAAAGCAGAGCCAACAGCAGCATCCACTTCTACCAAAATTGGTGCCTGCCCCGAATATGACACCTTCCCCAACAGGATTTGGACGTGGCAGAGGACGGCCTCCCATACACACGCGGTATCACATGCCAGACATGAAATTAACTCAGCAAAGGGGAGCAGTACCATCGCCAGTCAGGCAAGGTGAGTTTCTGCCCATGAGAAATACCGGCAGTTGATGAACATGGTTCAGACATCGTTTTCATGTCTTCGCGTGCTCCACAGGTATGATGTACCGACCTACAGCATCCGCAGCTGCCACTGCCCCACCACAGCCCCAGATGCTGCTTCCCACAACGTATCAGATTGCTGGCAATCAGATCTATCAGGTCAGTTACTTCAACTGTTCTTAAAGAAGATAGCACTAACAAGGTTTATTTACAGCCCTCATGTTCAGGTTACTGTGGCACAGAAGAAAGCAAAGTTATTGTGTATTCATACTGGGATCCATGTGAATACCATAGATCATCTCTATTGCACACTGGGATCATGTGAGTCCCATAGATCATCTCTATTGCACACTGGGATCATGTGAGTCCCATAGATCATCTCTATTGCACACTGGGATCATGTGAGTCCCATAGATCATTTCTATTGCACACTGGGATCATGTGAGTCCCATAGATCATTTCTATTGCACACTGGGATAATGTGAGGACCGTAGATCATTTCTATTGCACTCTGGGATCACGTGAGGACCCTACATTATTTCTATTGCACACTGTGATTACGTGAGAACCGTAGATCATTTCTATTGCACTCTGGGGTCATGTAAGTCCCATAGATCATTTCTGTTGTACACTGGCATCACGTGAGTCGCATTGCTCATTTCTATTGCACACTGGGATCATGTGAGTCCTATAGATCATTTCTGTTGTACACTGGGATCACAGGAGTCCCATAGATCATTTCAATTGCACACTGGGTTCACGCGAGTCCCATAGATCATTTCTGTAGTACACTGTGATCACGTGAGCCCCATAGATCATTTCTAATGCATACTGTGATCACGTGAGTCTCAGATAATTTTTTTCACATTGGGATCAATGTGAGTCCCATAGATCATTTCTATTGCTACCTGCTGGGATCAATGTGAGTCCCATAGATAATTTCTATTGCACATTGGGATCACGTGAGTCTCATAGATAATTTCTATTGCACACTGGGATCATGTGAGTCTCAGATAATTTTAAATTGCAATCTGGGATCACGTGAGTCTCATAGATAATTTCTATTGCTCATTGGGATCATGTGAGTCCCATAGATAATTTCTATTGCACACTGGGATCACGTGAGTCCCATAGATAATTTCTATTGCTACCTGCTGGGATCATGTGAGTCCCATAGATAATTTCTATTGCACACTGGGATCACGTGAGTCCCATAGATCATTTCTATTGCACACTGGTATCACGTGAGTCCCATAAATAATTTCTATTGCACACTGGGATCACGTCAGTCCCATAGATCATTTCTATTGCACACTGGGATCACGCGAGTCCCATTGATCATTTCTATTGCACACTGGGATCACGCGAGCCCCATTGATGATTTCTATTGCACACTGGGATCAGGTGAGTCCCATAGATCATTTCTATTGCACACTGGGATCACGTGAGTCCCATAGATCATTTCTATTGCACACTGGGATCACGTGAGTCCCATAGATGATTTCTATTGCACACTGGGATCACGTGAGTCCCATAGATCATTTCTATTGCACACTGGGATCACGCGAGTCCCATAGATCATTTCTATTGCACACTGGGATCACGCGAGTCCCATAGATCATTTCTATTGCACACTGGGATCACGCGAGTCCCGATAGATCATTTCTATTGCACACTGGGTTCACGTGATTCCCATAGATCATTTCTATTGCACACTGGGTTCACGTGAGTCCCATAGATGATTTCTATTGCACACTGGGATCACGTGAGTCCCATAGATCATTTCTATTGCACACTGGGATCACGTGAGTCCCATAGATCATTTCTATTGCACACTGGGATCAGGTGAGTCCCATAGATCATTTCTATTGCACACTGGGATCAGGTGAGTCCCATAGATGATTTCTATTGCACACTGGGATCACGTGAGTCCCATAGATCATTTCTGTTGCACACTGGGTTCATGTGAGTCCCATAGATCATTTCTATTGCACACTGGGATCACGTGAGTCCCATAGATCATTTCTATTGCACACTGGGTTCACGTGAGTCCCATAGATCATTTCTATTGCACACTGGGATCAGGTGAGTCCCATAGATCATTTCTATTGCACACTGGGTTCACGTGAGTCCCATAGATCATTTCTATTGCACACTGGGATCACGTGAGTCCCATAGATCATTTCTATTGCACACTGGGATCAGATGAGTCCCATAGATCATTTCTATTGCACACTGGGATCAGGTGAGTCCCATAGATCATTTCTATTGCACACTGGGATCATGTGAGTCCCATAGATCATTTCTATTGCACACTGGGATCACGTGAGTCCCATAGATCATTTCTATTGCACACTGGGATCAGGTGAGTCCCATAGATCATTTCTATTGCACACTGGGATCAGGTGAGTCCCATAGATCATTTCTATTGCACACTGGGATCAGGTGAGTCCCATAGATCATTTCTATTGCACACTGGGATCAGGTAAATCCCATAGATCATTTCTATTGCACACTGGGATCACGTGAGTCCCATAGATCATTTCTGTTGCACACTGGGTTCATGTGAGTCCCATAGATCATTTCTATTGCACACTGGGATCACGTGAGTCCCATAGATCATTTCTATTGCACACTGGGATCACGTGAGTCCCATAGATCATTTCTATTGCACACTGGGATCAGGTGAGTCCCATAGATCATTTCTATTGCACACTGTGATCACGTGAGTCCCATAGATCATTTCTATTGCACACTGGGATCACGTGAGTCCCATAGATCATTTCTATTGCACACTGGGATCAGGTGAGTCCCATAGATCATTTCTATTGCACACTGGGATCACGTGAGTCCCATAGATCATTTCTATTGCACACTGGGATCAGGTGAGTCCCATAGATCATTTCTATTGCACACTGGGATCAGGTGAGTCCCATAGATGATTTCTATTGCACACTGGGATCACGTGAGTCCCATAGATCATTTCTGTTGCACACTGGGTTCATGTGAGTCCCATAGATCATTTCTATTGCACACTGGGATCACGTGAGTCCCATAGATCATTTCTATTGCACACTGGGTTCACGTGAGTCCCATAGATCATTTCTATTACACACTGGGATCAGGTGAGTCCCATAGATCATTTCTATTGCACACTGGGTTCACGTGAGTCCCATAGATCATTTCTATTGCACACTGGGATCACGTGAGTCCCATAGATCATTTCTATTGCACACTGGGATCAGATGAGTCCCATAGATCATTTCTATTGCACACTGGGATCAGGTGAGTCCCATAGATCATTTCTATTGCACACTGGGATCATGTGAGTCCCATAGATCATTTCTATTGCACACTGGGATCACGTGAGTCCCATAGATCATTTCTATTGCACACTGGGATCAGGTGAGTCCCATAGATCATTTCTATTGCACACTGGGATCACGTGAGTCCCATAGATCATTTCTATTGCACACTGGGATCAGGTGAGTCCCATAGATCATTTCTATTGCACACTGGGATCAGGTAAATCCCATAGATCATTTCTATTGCACACTGGGATCACGTGAGTCCCATAGATCATTTCTGTTGCACACTGGGTTCATGTGAGTCCCATAGATCATTTCTATTGCACACTGGGATCACGTGAGTCCCATAGATCATTTCTATTGCACACTGGGATCACGTGAGTCCCATAGATCATTTCTATTGCACACTGGGATCAGGTGAGTCCCATAGATCATTTCTATTGCACACTGTGATCACGTGAGTCCCATAGATCATTTCTATTGCACACTGGGATCACGTGAGTCCCATAGATCATTTCTATTGCACACTGGGATCAGGTGAGTCCCATAGATCATTTCTATTGCACACTGGGATCACGTGAGTCCCATAGATCATTTCTATTGCACACTGGGATCAGGTGAGTCCCATAGATCATTTCTATTGCACACTGGGATCACGTGAGTCCCATAGATCATTTCTATTGCACACTGGGATCACGTGAGTCCCATAGATAATTTCTATTGCACACTGGGTTCATGTGAGGACCATAGATGATTTCTATTGCACACTGGGATCACGTGAGGACCATAGATCATTTCTATTGCACACTGGGATCACGTGAGTCCCATTGATCATTTCTATTGCACACTGGGTTCATGTGAGGACCATAGATGTTTTCTATTGCACACTGGGATCACGTGAGTCCCAGATGATTATGATGATAGATGATTTCTATTGCACACTGGGTTCATGTGAGGACCATAGATGGTTTCTATAGCACACTGGGATCACGGGAGTCCCATAGATCATTTCTATTGCATACTGGGATCCATGCGAGTCCTATAGATAATTTGTTTTGCACACTGGGATCATGTAACAACCATAGATCATCTCTATTGCACACGGGGTTCCTCCTAGTGTTAAACTTCTTTACAAATGCTAGTTATTTTATGTCAAGCAACTTATTAATGGTTTTAAACACAAGCTGTGTGTGGGCATTGTTTGAGAAGTAGAATCAGTGCTGAAAAATTCAGTGCCATAGCTAGGGTTTGAACCACAGTTCTGCCTCTTCACATGCGGTTGCTCTAATCATGAGCTACCTTGGCAACTTGTGGGCACATTGTATTCCCGAACCAATTCACATTTTACTGGGACCACAAGGGAATCTCACATCTGAGGCAAATACTGTGCGAGTGACTTACAGTCGTAAATACTTTATGTACTGGGTTTAACCCCTTGAGCAAGGGTCATTTGAAACATCTGCAAGCCAAGAACTGCTAGCATTTAAATTACTAATTGCGCTAAAAGTGCTTTGTATATACACCGCTGTATTTTGTGTAAATATGAAGTTATTTTAATGAAACATAAACTGGTATAAAACTCGTTATATGCAGTATACATGTACGTCATCAGCAAAGTTGAGTTGCATTTACAAACCGTTGAAATGGCACTATTTTGTTTCACTGTGGTGAAAAGTTAACTTTGCTCTGTCGAACGCATCTAATATAAGTTCTCTGAAAGAAACAATAGTCAACCCATTGTATGTGTGGCTTATGCGTAAGCAAAAACAAGGCATAATGTGACATAAAGTACTTGTGTATGTGTGGTCTCTGAATCATCAGAATACATCATGTTTGCAACTTTTGCTTGCACTTGTTTCGTAGCTTAGTAGACTCCGTTTCTTTCTTTGTTGAAATACATACATATACTTTCCTTGTAGCTGAAGGGAGAAGTGGTATAAAAAGGTATATTTGCATCAACTGGATATAACCATATACAATTGTTTGGTAATTTGGAGAGCTCTAAACCCACACAGGACAATGACCTACCTGGACTTCCGACTATCAATAGCTCGCAGCCTAATTGAACAATACCACGTTGGGGGTAGAAAACCCAGAACCCCTGCACCCCTCAGACTTCAAGGAAAAAATTTTCCTAAAAGGATACCACTAACCGCAAAGAAGTCCCGCCCATCTCAAAAGTGTTTCGTGTGCCGCAAGAAGGGAATTAACGGATGTGGAGATGTACCCGTGTGTATTTATCCCTGTTTTGACGCATTTCACTGCACAAGGGACATATTAAGGTAAGCCAGTAAAGTATATAGACTTTGAGAGCTAAAACTGGAACTTAAAAATTCAATGCCACAGCTGGGACTTGAACCATTGTGGCATTGAATTTTTAGGTTCCAGTTCTAGCTCTCAGACATTGCCCATACACGGTTTGTGTGTTTAAAAGCACCAACAGTAAGTTTGTTGGCATAAATTAACTAATATATAGACTTTACTTAAATGTGTCATAAAGGGAAAATTAAAATAAGTTGAGATAGATAAGGGATAAATAAGGGGTAAATGCACAGGACGTGTATACACGTCCATATCGCTGAAGAGGTTAAATACGAATCGGTTGGGGAATTTAATGTCATACTGGCAAGTTACCATGGTAGATCAGTGGTTAAGAGTAGCTGCACATGTAATAGGGGATCCGTGGTTCAAATTCCAGCTATGGCATTGAATTTATCGGTCCTGATTTTACACACAATGTGTATAACCTCACTTGTTCAAAAAGCTTCTAATCATTATTGAAGGATAAAAGGAATTTAGCACTAAACAGCACTTCATGCCAGGGTAATAGGCTCATTGATGTAACAGTGATCCAAAAGACTAAACCGACTGCGCTGTGTTTTGTAAGCGTCCTCGGTGCTCATCGCCGACTGCTGCTGTCAAAGAATAGTCTGGATGTGTTCATACATTTTTTAAACTACTGTTAAAGGCTTTACTTACCAATGTTATTAAAGGAGGTGCTGAAACTGGCCACTGTTGTCCATATATTTTTGATACCTCTTTAGGAAATTACACTGTGCAACATTGAAATTTGCACCTGAACAAAAAAAGGCAATTCTAATAGATTTTTAAGCTCGAATTTTGGAACTGAAATCTGTTTTGTGATATCACCTAACTTTTTTTAGATATTGTTTGCCTGTTTAGTGATTTGTGAAAATTTACTGCGCTGTGCTGCTCCCACCGCCGCAACCTTTATCTGTCGGCTCACTCTGAACATCTGGTGCCATTCAAGGCTGGTAAAAGTTTTATTGCAGACGAGGTAACTTCAGCATTTTGACAAGGGGCTTAAAATAACTTCTTTGAAAGGTCTTAAGAGTGACAGCAGATGGCATTTATCCATGAAGATACTGGAGCAATAATGGCAAAACTCTCCAAGAATGGCATAATGCTCTTTGCCTTTGCAGAACATCACTTTTTGCGAGCTGAGTGGTCTAATAAGGGATCTTAATTTATCAAAAACCCAGTTGGAACTTTTAAGTTCACTACTGCTAAACTGAAACTTGCTTCAGCATGGAGTAAATGTGACAGCATTCAGAAAATGTGAACACACTTTGACATAATTTTTTTTCAGAGATACATGAACTTGTTTATTGTGATGATTTTAATGGACTCATGGAACAACTGAATGACAATTACAAGCCATCCGAATGGCGTCTTTTTATTGATTCATCGAAGTTAAGTTTAAAGGCAATTTTATTACATAATGGTAACTCTTATCCTTCCGTCACTATGGCTCATGCTGTCCAGATGAAAGAAACATGAGAATTTGAAGATAGTTTTGAAAGCTATAAGCTATGCAAAGTATGAATGGCAAATCTGTGGAGATTTAAAGGTCATAGGCTTACTCCTGGGAGTACAGATTGGTTTCATAAAGTTTTGTTTTATATGTGAGTGGGACAGCCAGGCTAAAGAAAAAAAAACTTCATGAAGTAACTGAGTGGCCTGTAAGGACTGCTTTAATACCGGGTGAAAAGAGTGTTAAGTATTAGGCATTAGTTAACAAAGACAAAATTTTGTAAAGGTTTTGAACAGAGGGGTTTTCAGTATTTGAAAGAAAAGTTTCCAAGTATAAGGGAGGCAAAATTAAAAGAAGGCATGTTTATTGACCCACAAATATGCAAATTAATGGAAGACTGGCATTTTGAAGAACTACTTTCCGAAAACGAGAAAGCAGCATGGGTGGGATTCAAGACTGATTAAAAATTTCCAGGGGAATACAAAATCTGACAACTGCAATGAAATTATTGAGGACATGCTAAAGGCATATAAAAATTTAGGGTGTAATATGTCCTTAAAAATACATTTTCTGCACTCGCACTTGGACTTCTTCTCTCACAACCTGGGGGCTGTGAGTGATGAGCACGGAGAACGGTTTCATCAGGACATAAGTGCCATGGAGAAGCGATACAGGGGAAAGTGGTCACCTAGTATGTTAGCTGGCAATTGTTTTGTATGAGTTACCTAAATATGGATTGTTAGTTCATTTTAACCATAATTTATGGATTTTGCATAACTTTTTCGTTATAATTTTGAGCTATATCAAATTATTTCACCTTAGGATTGATTACAATATTTTACTAATAATTGATTCTCTGGTGATCAGCCGTGCCAAATTTAAATCTTATACAATATTTTAATTGCATCTATTGTATGCATTATTTTTTTAGAAACATTGAAACCGATTTCTCAAAAAAAAAAAGTATGTGATAGAGAATTTTGGATTTCAGATTTGAGTTCAGCATAGTTAATATGTACAAAGTCACCTATTTTCGTTTGAGTGTAAAAACAAAAGTTGAAATTTGTTGTTAAGTGTTATCCATCACTCGCCATAGTTCATGTTGAGAAATGCTGGCAATTTCCTGACAGGGGTTAGGTTGGGGGATCAAGGAGCCCACAAATCTCTACTAAGAATTCTGCCCTGAAGCATACTTTCAATTGCACTCATCGAAAGATTGGTAGTGTGAGCTGTTGCAGAGTCTTGTTGAAATACATTAAAATCATGCTCACCGTCGGTTAACCTGCAAAAAAAAAAGTGGGGGGGGGGCCAAAATTGTATTCACATATGTATGGGTGTCAACTGTTGACTTGAAAAAAATAGGCCCATAACTCTTTCTCCACTAATGGCGCATCATACACCAATTTTTTCTTCATGAAGAGGTATTTCATGAATAATACCAGAGCTCCAATAACATTTATGTACACATATATCCATGAAGGTAGAACTAAGCCTTGTCCATGAAAAATCTAAATGTGGGTCAATTTGACCATTGCATATACTATTGAGAGTCCACTCACGTAATTACAGAATCGCCTGGTTGAAGAGCGTGTGTCAGTTATTTTATATGAACTTCAGCAATGTAGTAATTCTTTGCAAAGAGCCATAAGAAATGCCTGCCTGTTGTGAATGTCGCCTAAGTGACTTTTGGGGGGAATTCTCCAAACGATGACAGATGTTGTCTAATGTTTCTTCAGTAAGAACCTCAAGGCATCTGTCAGATTTCTGAGCCTGAACAGTTCCTGTGGCCTGAAATTTATTGTGAAGTTTATGGATTGTTGTACGGTCTGGAACTTTTACACCTGGAAATCTTTCTGTAAGTCGCACTTTCACTTGGCCAGCTGACTTGTTCACTGAGTTAACACATACAAATCATAAATAAATGCTGAATCATAATACACTTTGTGACTTAAGTACAGGACAAAATAATAAAGCACAGTTGTAATACTTCAGCCACAGGATATTGCCGTCATCTCTTCACTGCACTTTCAGAGCAGAGAAAAACAAGTTAACTGGGTGACCTTTTGTACACCAGCTGTTGTGTTTCCATATGAGCCATTCCATGTCAAATCGAACAAAATATGGCAAAAAATGAAGTTGATCTCTTAGATTTTCTTGAATTTTTTTTTTTTTTTTTTTTTTTTTTTTTTTTTTTTTTTTTGTTTTTTTTTTTTTTTTTGTTTTGGAACAAAATATATTTGACCCCTGTTTCTTCGTTTTATATAAAAAAATTTATTTTGGCAGATATTAATTTTTGAAATGTACCAAAAATCGCATGCTCCTCACTTTTCGATCAATCATACCTCCGATTGTAATGAAGCAAATTACTTGATCTTTGGCCCAAATTAAAGATAAATCGCAATATTTTGTGAGGTATTTATTAGAAAATTTTATTAATTGTTATTAATATTATATTTTATACGATTAAAGTTTTAAAGTTAGATAATAACATAAACTCGACCATTTAAAAATCTGGAAAAAAAAACTAAAAATACAATGAAGTTTATTCAATATTCTCAGAAGAAATCAGAATGGAGTCTCTAATAGTTCAGTTGTAATTAACTTTGCAAATTAGTGCAGCAGAGTCGCGAGGCAGCGGTAACGGCTACAGTAACCTTGCACAATTGCTACCTTCCATTACGGCAACTGTCCACTGCTAGAGATTCCATGAATGTTACAAAGTACAGTAAGAACACTGCTAGCTGACACCATTATATGTACACTATTAGCATCTTCAAAATGTTATCTCCTCCTTCGAAAGAAAATTGTTTCACTAAAGCTTCAGTTTTTGACAAAGGAGTGGAGTGTAATTTTAAAGCGCAGCTGGACCCATCGTTTTTGGCCCCTGACCTTGACTGGAAGTCCTGTTGGCGAATCCATAGCTTTTGTCTGTTTCATCAGCTCATTGTATAATTCTGCAAATGAAACCATGCACATGGGGAGGGAGGGGGAAGGTAGTGATGTCTGCATTATCTGAGACAGTCTTGCTAATTCAAAGGTGCTTTTTAGTGCAGTGTGCAGTGGAAGACATAGATCTTTGCGATAAAGAGTGAATTTGTGAGACATTGATCATAGCGTAAATCAATTATGCCACCTGTACGTTCTAAATTAGGGACCAAAACATTACACAGTCAGAGTAAAGAAATTATTTCAAATGTATGGACGTACATAAAGGAAGAAGCTAAAAGCAAAGAACTGCTTACATCAGAAGATTTTTTCAAAAAAATTCAAAAGTTCAAAAGCACGTATCAGATCCCACAGGAGTATCAGAAAGAAGGTACATCGTGGAGACATTTTTCTGTATGGACTGTACTGCCTTAGTAAGAAGTTATCTGAGTAGCATAGCTGACGCGGCAATTCACATGCTGTCTGCAGTCACCTGGCTTGTTACTCGTCTGTGTGCGCTTGCAGGCCTCCAGAAAAAAAATTGTAGCAAATGCACTAATGCAAGCTCCATAGTTTTCAACATCTTATTTTATAGATAAAATGTCAGGGAATACGTGTGTATTTTTTTTAGATTTTTAACACATAGATTTAAATTCTATTTTTGGTTTTACAAAATATACCATCAAAAAAGGTCCAAAATTTATGGTAATAATGATTGATCAAAAGTTGTTAAAAGTGTTATATTTAACCTTTCCAGTGTGCCAAACTCCCAACTCTCAACTCTATATGGCCTTAGAAACAAGTGATTTTATATTACGGTCCGCGCAGAAATTGCTTAATTTCTAATAGCCATAACTAAGCAAGTAATTTAAAAATACGGAAATAAAAAAAATACGGGTCTCCTTATTTGATACCTATTATTCATAAAAAAAAATTTGAACCTCCTACGAAAAAGTCGTGTTTAATGGGTGTTTGATTTGACATGGATTGACCAATATGCGCATTGGAAAAACACAGCACAGCAGTTCTGATGTTTTTGGGTCTCAATATAAGCAATACAATATGAAACTAACTATAGAGAAATGAAAGTCCTATATAACAGTCATAAACACTAGCATTGTGTAAAGAATACCAAAGTTTTCTGCGAACACAATGTACATAACTATTATGGCATGAGACTTAACTACTAAATAATGGAGAATTTTTATAAAGGGAATTGGTTTTGTAATGGTATACAAAATCAGTTTCGTAATTATATCTTACCTTAAAATAGAATCAGAAATCTACAGGTCATATTGACCAGCAGGATTTTAATCAAATTTGTTCCCTGTTCTGTAGTTGTATTGCAGTGTGTTTCTGTTTCGTTAAATAGTAGGCAATTCAGTTACAAGTTTTTATAATAACTGATATTTGCCTTCTTGCTTAAAGCGAATAAGATCCCTTTATTTTCAAAATGGTACCCAAGGTTGCTTTTATAACAAGTTTAATCGATTTGGCCAGTCTTGTATGAAATAACATAACTTTTTAAAAAAGCCTGAGTTTTGCTCCAAGGTAGCCATACTTGGTATCAAAATCGAAAACTGCTGCAATATTTTATTATATATGTAGATTAGCGTTAGACATTGGTACCTGTTTATATAAAAGGTCTGTTGTTCTCGACACTGCAGACTAAACATCAGCGTGTTAAAGCACTGGGGTGCTTGCAGGTGGTGAACAACCAGGGTCAGATGATGCCAACCATGGTGCCCAGCGGTCTGTCGTCGGTGCCGCGCTTGACAGTGATGCCACAAAACACTTCCGCCAGTGGGGCCGCTGCGCCAACTCCAGTTGCACTGGTCCCAAATATAGCCGCGGGTAACAACTCTATTACCATACAGGTAAGGAGGGTATTGGCATAGAGCTTGTGCTACTGGCACACGTGTGCTGTTGAGTATTAACAAAGTTGTGTGTGTGTGTGTGCAGAGTGCAAACAGTAAGAATCCAGCAGCCAAGCTGTTACAGCAGCCAAGCATCTCCATCACGCCGTTACCACGCCAGCCCACAGGAATGGCTCCAGGAAATCCAGCAAATTCCAAGCACGGTCAGCATCCTGGGGGCAAGGCCACATTTGTCATCTGCGAGATATGTGATGGTTACATCAAGGTGAGCAACATGATCATGTCAGACTTGAAGGTTTTCTTTGTGCTCTTGTTCAAGTATTGCTAATATTCTGTGGAACTGTTGCAGGATTTGGAGCAACTGCGCAACCACATGCAGTGGATACACAAAGTGAAAATACACCCCAAAATGATATACAACAGGCCACCTCTAAACTGTCAGAAATGTCAGTTCCGATTCTTCACAGATCAGGGCCTGGAGCGCCACTTGTTGGGGTCGCACGGACTTGTGACATCCAGCATGCAGGAAGCAGCCAATAAGGGCAAGGATGGGGGCCGTTGCCCAGTGTGCGGCAGAGTAAGTGACGTCACTAGCTCAAGCAAGTTGTTTTGTTTCCTATTTTGATGTAGGACTTTGATTATATGCAGTGATGCTTGTTTCAGGTTTACCAGTGGAAGCTGTTGAACCATGTAGCACGAGACCACAACATGACACTTAAACCAGCCCATCTCTCGTATAAGTGCACTGTGTGCACTGCCACGTTTGGAATGTATAAACAGTTTGAGAACCATGTGTATTCTGCCCATAGTGTTGTTGCTAAGCGAGTCATGGATAAAAAGAGCCCCCAAGTTCCTCGTCCACCTCAAAATGACACACTACTGAAGCCACTTAAGATAAATGATGAAATAACGATAATTCCACAACCAGCAAAACCACGACCTGGTCCTGCAAGCCGCACAGGTGCAACTCCTGCTTGGAAACAGGACAAAGATCCCCCTAGCAAGGTTCATTCCTGTGAGAATTGTGATGCAACATTTGACGGTCCCACAGGTTTTCAGCTTTATGTTGGCCACGTGAAACGACGGCACCTGCATCACTGTAAGGTGAAGGTGTGTCGTCTAGATGGATGCCCCACTTGCAAGGAAAAACACATTACGGCAGAGATACTGGAGTACCTGGAAGAGCAGAAGGAAGGTGTGGATGTGATAGAGCTCTCTGACGACGAGATGGTGATTGGGCAAGGCCGTAATGAGATAACAATCACAAAGGTATCTTGTGCTCCTGGTCCTAAGCGCTTCAAGCAGCGACTTCAGCAGCAGAGAGACAACGTTCAGGTAATCGAGATAGAAGATTCGCCTTTGAAGAACAAGGGGCCAGAGGATGGTGCTGGAAGAGAAAATGGGGAGGATTCCCTTACGGCTGTCAAAGAGAGGCTTCGTAGACGAAAGAGTTTGGAAATTAGCCAGGTTGACTCAGAATGTTCTTCTCCTCAGTCGAGCGATGACACACCTGCCAAGAAACGACGACGTGTTGATGATGATTGAACTTAATATGTGAATATTTCTTTACTTTACTAGATGTCGTGTCATCCTTGTTGTCGGTTGAGTCTTTTAGCTGTCATTTTGATGGATAGCAAATATTGTAATTTAAAAGAGAAAAATATCTGTTTTCATTATTTCAGATGAAAAAAGAACAACTTCTGAAAATTGGGTTAAATTTATGCTGTAAGCAGAAGGATTAATTGTGCTTATGAATAAAATTCCTGCCCAGAATTGTAAACGGTGGCATGAAGTGTTAATTCCAAAAGTGTATGCTTAGGTGATGACAAGTGGTTTTAACTTAAGTGCGACAGGTGTGAAAGTGTAACCAAAGTGAATGTGAGTAGGCCAGCTGTTACTTAACACACTGCAGTAAACAGTGAAGGGCGTGAGCAAAGGGATGTGCTAACATTCTCGGCTTTCCCTTATTTTTTTATAAATCCGTTGTTCAGACTGAATGAAGTTGGTATTATGAAGAGCTGCTTCTTTAAATAGGCCCACATCGTTAAACGTGTTTGTAGTTTGGTAAACTTGAATCATGCAATACAATAACCAATTTATGTTTGAATGTATTTGGTTTGTATATGCCTGCTTCCGATTTTGCTTATTTTTTTAAACAGTCCCCCCAATAAGCCAGCAATGGTTAATGTTATATTTTTCAAATGCCTGTTAACGGAATCAAATACGCATTGAAACATTCATGGAAGAACGGTGGAAGACGTTAAAGAGTTTCGGTTAAATAATAGAACCTCATTGTGTTATGTAATGCTGGAGTAATTGCATAATTTATTAAAATATTTAGTAGGTGAACTTGTATTTCAGTGATTCTTACTGGTGGACTAGCGAGAACTTTTCTTTCTGGACCTTTCCTCATGATGAATTATTGTACTTGAGTGAGACATTATACAGCTTGTAGATAGACAAAATGTAAGAACAGAGCATTCTCATGAAATTAGTGTTGGAACTTTTATTTCAAATAGAAATGAAATGGCAAATAGCACACTGCCTCTCATTTTCCTGTATCTTGGTGATTCCATCACCATAAATAAAAGTAGCCTTTTCATGTTAGGTATGCAGTGCAGACTGCGAAAGCTTTGAGACACTAGAAAGTGTTACAAACTAGTAAGTGTGAACTTACAGATGTTGGTAGCATTTTGTGTTCCTGGCTCTTTATGTGGTCTGAAGCTTTCATTTATTATCTGCTGACAAAGTATGAGTGTGTGCAAGGTAATCAAAAAACTGTTTTTATGTTGTCTCATACCTCCAAATTTTGTTTTGATGGCTTAAAAATAAGATGCTTTTGGGCATTTGTTTTGATACATACAGAATTGTTTGCTAGAATTTAAGACTTTCAATTTGCTACAAATTGGTTGAGATTTTATTCATCCCCAAGATTTAAGCTTGTATTTATTCTCAATCTAGGAGATTTAAAACATTTTTAAAATTAGGTGTCAGGCAGTTCTTTCATCTTTCCCAATGTTTGTAATGTTCCTTTCCTTTTATGAACATTACAAGCATTTAATCAAATATAAAGTTTGTGTGTTGAAAATGCACAGTGTTATGAATTCGCAACGTTGTGAAAATACTGAGTCATTGAATAACATGATTGAGGTATTTCCTGCAAAGAAATTGTTTTTGATGTGCATGTGAACAAATTACAATCTTGTTAAGTTATTAAGGATTTAAAAAGGATAACTGAAATTCCTGCAAGTCTAGTCATGATAAACAGCATTCCTACTGCATACAGTATTTAACATTGTAGAAAACCACTAATTTTGAAGGAGCACTATAATTGGAATGGAAATTGAGTCCTCTAAAGGGCGTACGGAATAAGAAGGCACATGAGGCAGAGCTAGACGACAGTGGGCAAGAGCAAGTAGCCTATCCTAGAGAGGCGACGTTGCCCAGTTCGGTAACACGCTGTCTAGCGCAATATTTACTTTTAACTTTTCTCTTTGCACTCAAAAAATCCAGCTGTGGCTCATTATGGTAAACTATTCCATTGAAAAGAGCTGGAAATGTTGAAGCTGACTGCCCAAGAAATATTTTAGGTGGCCTGTAGCCCAAGATGTCAGCAATTAAATAAACACTGCCGTCAGCGATGGTAAAGCTCACATGCCTGCAGAAAAAGAAGAGAGTTTAGTTTATTGTTGAGTCTTTCGAGTTGTTTTCAATATATATATTTACAGTGATATGTGTGTCTTACAGTTACTATAACTCGTTTTGCTGTTAAGAAACATGGCATTATCAAAACCTAGTGGCTTATAGGCGAGTAGATCAAAAGGGAAGTGCGAGCAATTATTTCCAATATTTACACTTTTCTAAAAGAGTTGGCTTTAGAAGAAATGCGTGCGAGCACTGCATTTAAAAAGAGTCGGGCGCTAAGAGTGAGGCATTCAATATAGGTGAACATTCAGTTAACTTTGTGATTTCAAGTGCCTATATGTTCTTTAAAGTATATAAACTCTGTTCATCAAGAGATTAGAGGAGATATAAACAAAGCACCGGTTTGTATCACTCTGCGACCACGTGCTTCCACAATGACGCAACACGGTTACCTACCGCTACGCGTATGTATAATATGCATTTTACACTACTAAAAGGATATATTTACTTGATCCAAATAACATGTAGCACATGGAAATTAACTGCTACTTACGTCATCTCTGTCCACAATAACACTTTTTCATTTCCTGCTCACAATCTCGAAACCAATCTCCAGAAGCAGCTTGTGGAGGGAAGTTCGTTTTAAATCTGGAAGATCGGGATCAGTTAACTGCCAACAGCATTTTGTTTAAGGTGGGGTTCATTGTTAACAAAAAAACTGATTAACTTTTCGAAGAATTGCAGATCTCACAAATTCGTCGCAAACTACATCCACCATTTATCTGGCATGTAATCGCTTTTTACCGGTATCTTCGCCAACTGACGATTTTTCGTTGCGTGTACTGTAAATACTTGCAACTGACACACCAGTAAACTCGGATGTTAATTTCATCACGTCTTCAATAGCAAGTTAGGGATATTTCTTGCAGAACTTGTTAAATACGTTCAATATTGTTGTCTTTTCACCACTTCAAAACGGTTTTCCGCGCTTATGTTTTACAACACTCACTTGTTCCGCCATGTTACTTTCATACTGAATAATGCGCGCGCAGAATGAATTAGGCTGGGTACAGATTCACTTAACTGCGTATTCTTACACTTTAACTATGCTTAGTATGCTTAGTTCATGCTTTAGCAAACATCAAGTGACATTTCAGACCTCAGTAACAGTATTTCTTCAAGGGACTATTTACACGGCGAAAGCGTCAAGAGGGCGCACTGTGGTCAAAACACACGTGGCTTTGTTTACGTCTCCTCTAATCTCTAGATGAACAGAGTATAGTTTTAGGTATTGTACTTTAAGGGCATCTTATTTTTAAGCGATCAAAACAAAATTTGGAGGTATGAGACAAACGTAAAAACAGTTTTTTGATTACCTTACTGCTGGGTGAATTTTCGAAAATCCCAAGTGCTTACCTGGGGTTCTAAATTATAATGCATGTTGTATCTGTTAAAAAGAAGCGTTGCTGCAAAGTTTGGTGCTTTAAGGTGAAGTCATTCCTGGATTGCAGGTTTTAAATCACAAATGTAAGTTATTTTATAAACAATTCTCACGATGTAATGTTCACAATTTTTAAACAATACTACATGTTTATGTTTATTATTGAGCTGTAAGATAAGTTTGCTAAGAAATAGAGTTTTAATACAATTGGGTTTTAAAAAACACTTGTTCAATTGTGGGTTTCGCTTTGAAAAGAAAAAAAAAAAGAATGTATATAAGTATACTAAGCTTTGATGAACATGTTGTCGTAACACACTTGCCCTACATTAATAACTGTGCAACAGCTTTTAGTTAGCATATATTGGAGAAATTTGTAAATTGTATCGTAAGGAACATCTTAAGTGCTGAAAAATGTCTAAAATATACAACTGAGAAAGCCATAGTGGTAAAATAACCGTAAAAGCTGGCCTGAAATTGTGCTTAGGCATTTGCTAATAAATAATGTACAGTTTTACTTAGAATACATAATTTAAAAACTGATTAGCATATGTTCAGCAATTTTGCGTAACACATAGAAAAATATGAGATCAGAAAATGGCTCACGCGCAACCATGTCCTCCACTTAAATTTATTTAAAACGCCATGTAACTTTCATTTTCACTCAGATAACACAAATATTTACATGAAAACGTTCCTAGAAAATCCGATATAATAAAAAATTGAAAAGCCAGAATTGTAAGTTTCATCACTTAGGCCCAACTTTAATTGTGAAGGATATAAACTCCCTTGAAACAATAAATTGCGAATGAAATTTTCTGCTTAGATGAGGAATTCATATGTGATGCAAATTATAGGATTACAGAGCTATCGTCTCGTTTTAAAGGGAGAGAAATTGTTATGACTGGTTTTAATTTGGCAGCTTACAATCCTTCACCACCTTCGCTACTGTCTCATGTGCATATCTTCCCTCTCTTTCGCACAGCAATATGATCGGGCAACAGCGCACCATAGCTGATTAGGGATTGGAGACACTTATGTGCCTTCTTATTTTGTGCGCCTATACCTAACCCAAGTGCAATTTCATACTTTTGGGCATGGAGTGCTCCGAGACAGACTGTGCTATAGATATAAGTAGCAGCAGCATTAAGCAAAACATGGGTGTTGGAAGGGAAAATGGAAGTCAAATTTTTTTGTTTCTTCTAAAATTATTTGCATAGATTTTGTGAACATAAGGTTTACAATATTGTGAATTACAATAATGTAATTATTCCAAAAACAAAACATTACAACCACAAAAGATAAGGGATATTTATATAACGTTTTAATTTTTCAGTTCAAAAGGAAACAAGCTGCTCCTACAATGTAAAATAAAGGTGGCTCCACATTAAATTTTCTACTAGTGTCATATTTTAAACCTAATTGCATATTTATCATACACATTTTGTTCTTTTCTACCAGTATCTTAATATTTGGGGAGACAGTTACAGAAGCAAGTCAAAAAGTAAGGTTATCTGACAATTTTCTCTTAGACAGCACTACACAAGTTCATTGAAGTGAACATTGTTCACAGATGTAAGTACTGCCAAATACACAATTGCTGCAGCAAATTTACAAAATCTTTGGTATGTTTGTGGATCAAGGGTTTAATAAAAGCTGACAATATTATTATATGCCTTTTTTAGATCTGAATCACAGTGTAAATAAGTAAGTTCTCGTTAACTTCACTGGAACATTCTCGGAAGCAACAAAATAGGGCAAGGAAAAGAGATCCAGTTTAGATTTGGGAGCTTCCAGATCTGAAGATCTTCCATTAAACTCCCAAGAGTACATCCACTATCTCAATTTGTTAGACATGCAAATTAGAAGTAGCTTCACTTTTACCATGGATAAACACTGTCCCAAGCAGATCAAGCAAGTACTGCTGTTAGGGGCAGTGTGGACCCACTAAGCTCCAAAGTGCAGCGTTCAGGCTTATTGTTTGACATCACTGCTGTAGGCTAACAAACTTCTGAAAGCTGTGTTCTCAGGGATGGGGAGCTCATCCAAACCATGATGTTAATTGATAAGTGCTAAAACTTGATACTTTACAATAGTCATGTTGATTTCAGCTGGTGCATTTCGGGGGTGGAGACCTGCTGATTATCAAGGTGGAGAAAATCTGTTAGTAGCGGTATAGACCGGCTTCCTGCTCTGTTTTGTGTTACTGTAGAATAATATAAGGGAATAGAGTGGCAACACTGCCATTCTCGGTTACAAGTCGGGCGCTAATAACCCCAGCAGTTGTGCGCCCTAAAACATTACTACTACTACTCGGTTACAAGAAACACTGGGACTCGAAAAAGAATGACAGAACTTCATACAGTTTTGATATATTTATTTAGAAATATTAAAAGGTTAAAGCACAAGCGAGGTACTTCATTCAATAGTCTGTGGTTCACATTTAGGAGATCCAGGTTCAAACCCCACTGATAATCATCGTAATGGCCCACAGTTGCAAGGTAACTATAGCCCAAAAGAAGTGGGGGGGGGGGGGGATAAGATGCAGGAAGGCAATTATCTAATACCATCACAACTGCTCATGCAATGACAAAAGTACCTTACTTGCATTATATAAAGGATTATCAATAAGTTCCTCCGTATCATGCTGGTGTTTACTGTTCAAGATAACTTTGTATCTTGTTTATCTACATTACCTTCCATGACTTACATACGTGAAACTATCATATATTTTATGGAACTTTATAAACAACCATAGGCTTGTGGCAGCCAGTGCTGCCACAGAAGTTGCCATCTTGGGAATTTTGGTTACACAAGACTGGAGCAACCTCAACAACCCTATAGTATGACTAGGAAGTTGCCCTTAATGACCCAATATTGCACAGTTAGGTTTTAACACTCCAATCACCTCCCCATTCTATATGAAATAATAGAGCATTTTTATGGTGAATCCTCCCTTTATCCATTAATTTTGTTCAGTCCTAATGGATGAAAAAATTCCAAAATTCATGCAAAAGAAAGTTAATCCTCCAAGTTCCAGAAGTACTGTGGAACAGTCATTGGTCAAGCCTGTTTAGATAATTGAAGCCACAAGAATGATAAACAAATACATTATGCTTTAGAAAATGTTATTTTAATCATTGTATTGCACCATTCATTAAGCTGTTTTGCAGTTGCCACAATGTTACCAGTACCAGTACATTTTATACTATTAAAGTAAATATTATTTGAGCCTTAAGTGATTTATTAATAAAAATGATGCATTTATCCAGTTCTCATTCTCAGCCAAATAAGACACCATTTATCTGAATTATTTAACTTGCATTATGTTTCAATATGTATCAAATACTAATTATGAAGCTTTGTAATCTTATTAATTAGAAACAATACAGACATCACATTTATACCCAAGTTTGTCTTTACACTCATTCATTTTGTTATCTACACTGTTTTTCAGTGTCATATCACTCCTCATGCACTGGAGGATAACTTTATAATATTGTAGTCTGGAGTTATTGACAATGGTGAATTGTATGGAATTGTAGCTAAATCTAATTAATTTCATTAACATGAACTGCTTTCTTCATAGCGACAAAGTTATGAAATTCAGACGTATGAAACACACATCACCTGAAAATATAAATTGATACAGTGGAATCTTGATTACTCTACCTAATGTGGACTGAGAGGCTGTCAAGTTTTACAGAATAAATGGGTCTTGTATACAACTCGTAACACAATACTGCAAAATGCATATTCTAACAGAATACAGATAAAAGTATGACGTATTCTAAAATTTATTATATATTAATGTGTTCCACTTTGTTGTCTTTGACATACCCAATTTAATTTCCATTGTCATGTTAGCTTGGTCTTTTCCTACATTTTCACTGGCACAAACAACTGAACACAACATTAACAGTAATCCTGGAAGCTGCATTGTAACCAGAAATATGTAAGCTTACCACGTAGGTACAGGGATATTTTAGACATGGCGAATGACCTTGCTAGGATCTATGCAAGTGACATCTTGCAAATTGAATTATTCTGGGGTGGGGGCATAATGTCTCCCTTTATTCCTTGAAATAAACAAGACACTGCTGATAATGCAAGATGACACTACTTAATCAGGCACGGTCTGCGATGTTTATGTATTTCACGGAAGTCAGAAAGATAACCTGACAGTCCCATGGTCTTGTAAGTACAAAGTGAACTCGATCATAAGCCACTGCCTAATTCGTCACGTTTAAAAAATACCTTTGTACTGTGTAAAACAATAAACCTTCCTAACAAGTGTGTGTGCTATGTATCCACATTAATAGCGGCAAGCTTTTGATTTTGTGACAATGTTCTGCTGGCTGAATACCGAAGGTCAATATGCGGTTAGACCTTTTGTTACTGTGAGGGAGAATGCAGTATACTAATTAAAATTTACCTGTACTATTTATACCATACAATAGATAATAGAAATTATTGCAATCAAGTTTAATGCTATAAAGTAAAAAAGGTCGAGTTACACAGAATGTCAAGTTGCGATTCTACTGTATTGTAATAAAGTGACAGTTCGAAAAATCTCACTCTTGACACTATAATCGGTTTACTGTAAAGATAAAGTAGATGTAAGCAGAAGCACATGGCAGAAATGAACCTTATTGGCTGGTGCATTGTAATACTCCCATACAGAGTTGTCAGATCCACTTTTTTGGAAGGAGATCTTATTTTTTGCACATCTACTTTCAGTTAATTACAAAAATGCAAAATCTCCTTTTTAAAAAATACAGGAAAATCTACTTATTATCCTTTTTTTTTTTAAGGCAATTTATAATTTCCTAATTGATAAGTAGTGCAGTGATATCCATTATTATGATGTCCCTTTCCCTCAGCCTCTTATGAGAAACACAAGTTCAAACTACTGTGTAATGCCTCTATGCCATAAGAAACGAAAGGGACTGCCCGTTACCTTATCAGTCCTATAATGTACAAATAAGCAACCTTCAGTAGCTCTCACCCCACCACAGTTTATTATAAATATCGCTGCAGTAACAATCGTGTTTCGCATTTCACAGCGCATACAGTAGTGGTTTTCCTTGTGCTAAATTTATGTGGTGCTTAGTGACCATGAGTGAGTGACCAAGAAGAAAGGCTAAGTGCTTCAAACTTACAAATCCGAATGGGAACAATCCAATAGTTTAAAGCGTGGTTATTGAAAAGTAAAAAAGGAGATTTGTTTGCATATTGCAAGTCATGTGGCATAGACATTAACATTGTTTTTGTAGGTAAAACAGGACTAGAGGAGCCTACTTTGGTGTGCTGGATGCCATGAACTTCCATTGGTGAGTGTTTAAGAAATTTTATGTTTTCAGGCCTATATTTACATTTTAGTGTTGAAATTTAAGCTTCATAATGCTTGTTGCAAAGTGACCGATCTAAGAGGGGGAGGCATGTAGCAATCTGCGCCGGGTAGTGGGAGGGGGCGAAAGACAGAAAAAATGTCTTTGTTCAACACTTACTGTGATAAATAAGCTCTATATAAATATTACTCACAAGTTTCGCATTGTCATGTACAGACGAAGCTTGGCCATGGTTCGATCCTGTTGTAATGCATTTGAAATTCTACTTTTCTCCCTCCTTTTTTCACCCGGTTCATGTCTACTTCTTTTGCTCCAACAAGAATGGCAACACTGCTCCTGTATTCTTCCAAGACCTATTTAACTTCTTGTTTACTTGTGTTCAATAAACCACTTAAATTATTGTCATAATATAGAATATGACGTAATGCAATAAACTGCAATAATAAACTATATATCTTATTGTCAACCATAGGGCTTACCTGTTGCCTCAGTGCCATCTTGGTGTGCAAAATGGAAACAAGATCGGTAGAAGCAGGACCCTTTAGATACCAGACCCGTCACAGGCATTCAAAATGGCAGCCATATGTGGTGGGAACTACTTATAAACAACTCATCTACAGGCTATGATTTCAACGCAGTAAAATAAGATTGTGGCATAATAACACGCCTAGACATTTAATGACATTTAATATTAAACGATAACCAATGGGCAATGAAATATATAACCTTAAATAACATTCATGCAATCTAATTTTACATGCCGTTATGTAAGTGCATTACACACTCAAATTACAAAGATGAACAAAATTCAAGCAGCATGTTACTTAAATAAAACAGAACTGTTGACATTGAGTTGACTCAGAATTATTAATCATTGTTTACACTGTTTTTCACACTTGTACCACGTACATAATGTTATGTACATATGTACCTACACAAAACACATACTGGATGGCTGATATACAAATGCTGCCATTTAGAATAATTAGCTACCTACTGAATTCAAAAGCTTCAGGGTGGAATTTTGCTTTTGCTGAAAACTTGATTACTCAGTTTGCAAAAACATGTTTCTCTGCACTTCATTTTACAGGGGGGAATCCACAAAAGCAGATGAAATTAACCCTAAAACAGCACTGTAAATTAAATATATGAAATACGTAACCTTAAATCAGCATTGTAAAACAATTTTGCTACAGTCCACTACTTCTAAACTACAGCTACACATTTAAATTACAAAGACAAATAGATAATGTATAAATACAAACAGCATACTACTTACATGAGACAAAGTGCTTGCATTGCAGCTGTCACTAATTGAGTTCACTCGAAATTGTCTTTCACTATTTACACTATTCACAATGTTATATATACAAAATATATGCACCGGCAACTAACACACATAACGTTGCAATTTATAGTAATTAAATACTGAATTTACGAACTTTACGTTGCACTTTACCTTTTTTTTAATGAAAGTTTCTCATTTTTAACTTTACAATAATTATTCAAAAATATATTTTGTAGCACTTTGCAACACTTCTTTCCAAGTTTTTGTAGAGGTAGACCAAATTGACAGATTTGCTCAGTCCACAGAGTGCAGTTCAAAATGAATCCTCTGTTATAATAAACTCTGCAGCAAAATGTTTTATGCATACAGCTGACTCCTTTGAAGGTGTAAACTGTTCACGGCGTATGCATCTTATCCATTTTTCTCTAAGCTCTTCGTCTTTTGGAAAAATGAATATCGGAACTAATGGTCCATCTTTATTGTAGTTGGATTTGCATCCGGGAACGCAACAGTTACGGGGCATTGTGATGTTTGAGGTTAGGTAATATGGCAACAATAACATCCACTACTGGAACAATTTTTCAACCTCTCACCACTGTAATCGTGACACAAATTGTACTTGCAAACAGATAAATTAACCACACTATAGCCTAATGTAGCCATAGTCTTAGATGGAATACAATAAACAAACATGTGGAAAGCACATGGCACAGTCAACACGTTATTGGATTTATTCCTGTTCCCTATACTGCCCAAATAAAAGTTTTTAAACACTCGCTTCGTTAATATGAAGACAAACTTACATAGGAATTATAACAAACAATAACTCAAAGTCATAGAAAACAATATGGACAGCATGTGGAAACACCTCAGAAATCACCACCAACTACCAGCGCCATTTTGTACAACTCAGATGGCAGTGTCAGGTCCGTTATCTAAAAGGGTCCTGGTAGAAGTGGTGCTGCTTAACATCTGCGAGGAAAGTTTTTAAGGAACAGTGAAAGGGTTCTTATATTGAATATATCCAATAAGGTTTCGGTGAAATATCTTACCGTGGCTATAGAAATCTAATAAATCGTCCGATATGACACAATGTTGGAGGACGTTAATTCAAAAAAAAAAGAAAAAGAAAAGAGATCTGCTAAAGTGTCATAATGGACAATGCATCTTACCATCCAGTATTCCAAACAATACATGGACAAAACTTAAGTGCTATCTTAGATGAGATCTGAGAATCCTTACAATGTGATTACTCCAATAACAATGGCTTTCATATGTTCAATAATGCAATGGTTTATGTAAACAAAGAGAGCAGTTAAATTCAGGTTATCTGAATGAGGTAAATTGGGTACTAGCAACATTAATATTGTTTGAGAGGTAGAACTGGAACTTAAAAATTCAATGCCACAACTGGGATTTGAACCACAGACCTTCCGCTTACCGGGCAGACGCTCTAACCACTGAGCTATTGTGACAAACTGCCAGAATGGCATTAAATTCTTAAACCAGTTAAATAATAATTAATATTGTTATTATTTATTTATGCCAACAAACTTATTGTTGTTTTTAAACACACAAGCCGTGTGTGGGCAATGGTTGAGAGGTAGAACTGGAACTTAAAAATTCAATGCCACAGCTGGGAGTTCAACCACAGACCCTCAGCATACCATGTGAGTGCTCTAACCATTAAGCTACTGTGACAACCTCCCAGAATGACATTGAATTCTCAAACCAGTTCATATTTCTCCCGGTAAACCACAAAGGCAGTCTCACATCAGAGACAATTACCCCAATGGTGACTTACTATTGCAAGTACTTTGTCCCAGGATTAAATAACCTTCAGATGGTAATTATTATTTATTTATGCCAACAAACTTACTGTTGGTGTTTTTAAACACACAAGCTGTGTGTGGGCAATATTTGAGAGGTAGAACTGGAACTTAAAAATTCAATGCCACAACTGGAATTTCAACCACAGACTATCCGCTTACCAGGCGGGTGCTCTAACCATTAAGCTACTGTGACAACCTGCCAGAATGCCATTGATGTGAGACTGCCTTTGTGGTTTACCGGGAAAAATATGAACTGGTTTGAGAATTCAATGCCATTCTGGCAGGTTGTCACAGTAGCTTAAAGGTTAGAGCACCCACCTGGTAAGCAGGAAGGGTCTGTGGTTCAAATCCCAACTGTGGCATTGAATTCTTAAGTTCCAGTTTTACCTCTCAAATTAATATTGTTTTTTACATGCGCACTTGTAGATATGTTAACTAATGGCGTACTAGAGATGGAGCGTGGAGGAACATACTACTTTGTTCTAACAGCAAAAACAGATTATAGTATGACAAAAGTCCAGAACTTTGTACATCACAGTTCTTTTGATAATACAGTCTATAGTAATTGTGAGTGGAAGATCATACATAAAGCAGTGGAACGCCCGAGTACTGAACCAATCCCATTTTTAATATTTTTTCATCTTATGTGTATAGCTTCCTCTGCCTTAGCCTCCAGTATTATTTTCTTATATACGGTTAGCTAAACATGATTTGAACCATGGTTTACACATTTGAAAGCTTTAGATATATCACAGATTAGAGTCTTTCTTCCGTCTAGATTTTCTTTGCTAGTTTGTTAAAGTCCATAATAGCAGAGCTGGTTGAGAAATTTTTAATAAATCCATGCTGGAAACTACTAAGAATATTTGCATTTTCAAGGTAGGTTAACCCTTTCATGCCTGAATTATTTTGCTACATATGCCGTTCTTCCTCTTAATTCGAAACTGGTTTAGACTAGGCGGTCTGGGACACCTTCAGCCTGCTGGTTCGGATAGCCATGATCATTAAGGCAACACGTAGTGCACTGGCCATGCACTCAAAGCCTGAGGTCGTGAGTTCGAGTCTCGGCAACCGCAGTCAAATGTGCCTGTGGTAAAGGACGGGGAGGGCCCACGTAAAATAAATCGGTGTGATGGCACGCGTGGATGATAAAAAAAATAATTTTTTACAATACAAAACGTCTCAGATATGTATTTTTAATTGGTGACAGACAGTATAACAAGAATATAGCAGAAAAAAAAAAGTTAAAACTAGTACAAATAGGAAAAAAAGCTAATGTATCTTATAAGACACACCAGGCATGAAAGGGTTACGCGAGTGCACTATTTTCCCTAAAATGATTGAGAAAGTAAAAATAATCAAGACTGGATGGATTATAGCATACTTCATTATTTGTGGAAAGAGACTGGCTGTATTAACCAAACAAGTGGCATATATACTTTTTTTTATTGGCATTGGTGAGATTTCATGCCAACCTTTTGATGTTTTTTTGCTTAGATGCAGATATTTTTTTAACCTGAAGGACTGTAACTCTGCCTAAGTTGAATTCATGTACAGCATGCAAGATATTTTGACTTAAGTTTCCTCCATTGCCTTTTGAACTGAGGGTTGGACATTTTGGACATTCAGTAAAATAGTTGTTCAAATCTTCTAATTTGCAGCTATTTGCTAAATGACTACTTGCATTAATTTGGTTGGAAGTTTTACTTGTTCTTAGTTTTTTTTTTTTATTACTCTCCAAGTTACTTTTGTTTTGCTTTCAGAGTTTTTTTTACATGTTTCAATTGCCATATTACCACCAAAACTTATTTCCGAAGCAGCTCCAGAATCAGTAGTCTGATCAGATCCAATGAACTATGGATTTGAAGGTCTCTTAGAGAGGCACCACAGCACACCTCGACTGTCCACCTAGGACAGCTACTTCTACTGTAAAAGTCACATCCCTAAAATTAGACAAAGGCTGTAAGCGATGCCCCATTTGTTCATTGATTCTCATTGTAGCTACCCACTGTCGTATGGGGACACTTTAAAAAACCTTAAACCTGTTCAGTTTTCAGATTTAAGCGTTCAAAGACTTTTAAAAAATGTTGAACGCATGGTCCTAGAGACTTGGCAGTGGTCTAGACGTCTTCCCCATGTTGGCAAACGTCAGAAATGTGAATTTGGTCCCTTTCTGTAAAGTGGTTTTCAAGTTGTGTTGATGTTTGTGACGTGAGGAATCAAGGAAAGATGGATGCATAGTTCATTTCCTTGACTTTTTTGTACGAGTTTTGTACAATTTCAGAAATTGTAAACTACTTAAGTAAAGTGAACCAAATTCATAATTCTGAATTTTGCAATACTGGGAACACACCTGGATAGGTTTCAGGTCGCTGGAGTTCTTGGTTCAAAAAGGAGGAAAATTTTATAAACTTTCAACTTGTAAATAAGAAGGTAAGGGAGGCTTAAGAAAACTGACTATTGTTACAGATAGGGCTTCTAGAGCAGCATTGGGATCGGTGGTCCGTATCTGCTCACATCCCTTGACTCGACCTTGAAAGTGACTTTTGTTGCTGGAGAAGGTAAATGGCGCCAAAGGAGGTCGGCTCCCACTACACCTAGAATATGATGGCTCTAGCTCTATTGTTGCAGTGGTGGTGTTGTTGGGAACATTTTGGACAAAAGAGCACTTTGCGGCCAAAAGGGGCCAGATGGGACCAAAGTGCACATAACCTAAGTTGCTCACCTCGCTGAGACGTGTCATAGGAGTCCAAAACGGACTCTGTAGCTCCACTTTGATGCACCAGTTTCGGTGACCATTACTCCTGGGTTCACAATCTCTGAACAAAAACTTTAAACTAAGGAAAATGAAATTCATATTGAACATTTTTACATTGCTTTAATACAAAATTCAAGGGATCAAGAAAAATCTTTGAATTATAAACATTCAAGTGATCCAAGTTCCATTGTATAATATTCATAATAAATATGCTTCTTTTTTTTCCTTTCATAACCTCCATCCTGTGAAACAGTCCATGATTTGACAAGTGCATGGGTGTCTAGAGGAGGACATTTGTTATGAGATTTATGTGTTGACAAGTTATGAATGTAAACTGTTATTAATAACGAGATAACATAAAATTATGGGACTTAAGTTCATATGAACTTTTCTCTTCTTTTGATATAAGGAATCCATACCCAAAGTTTGTAAACATATTATTTATTTATGCCAACAAACTTACTGTTGTAAACATATTTTTGAATCAGTCTGTATAACTATTGTTCTGATGTAAATTTAGTTATATCTGACAATTTATATTATCTTTCTGATGAGGTGTTCCATATCTAAATATAATGTATGATTGATGGAATTAACAGCAAACAATATTACTTCTAAAAAGCATCCCTCGTCTACACTTGTGGCTTATGGACCTGAACCTGGCAGCTATGAATTTGGTGAGTATCAAAAATACAAGATGGCATGGTTGCTCTTATACTATTAAAGAAAGGGGCTCTCCTAAAACATTGTTATTTATATTTACTTCTTTGTGTTTTAAGACAGAATAATTCAATCTTAGAAGCACATTTAATGATTTCTGAAAGACTGTATCTATGCCAACATTTGGTGTCCAGTTTTGATTGCCAGCCACTTGAGACCCCAGTCCAGTAACTAAAGTTCCTCAATTCCTGAAACAATAGGAAACACGTGTCATTACTCTGTACTCTGTTATCTTATTTTTCTAATTCCTCCACTTACTAAACACCATATTTACTATCTTCCTTTCATAGAAGTTTGAAAACAGTGTTGTTGTAATTAATTTAATTTAAAAGGTTAGTTAATAACACTGAACAACACTTACAAAATAGTTTTCCGGGACGCGTTTCGAAGGTCCTCCAGTTCAGTGTTATTAATTAACTAACCTTTTAAATTAAACCATATTTACTGTCTATCAATCCATACCTCCCCCCAATGGTGGCTTACTATTGCAAGCACTTTATGTCCCAGGATTAAATAACCTTCAGATGGTAATTATTATTTATTTATACCAACAAATTTACTGTTGGGTAATTGTCTCTGATGTGGGACTGCCTTTGTGGTTTACTGGAAAAAATACGAACTGGTTTAAGAATTCAATGTCATTCAGGCAGGTTGTCACAAATTCTTATTTATTCAATTTTCTTTCAATATAGGCATAAATTAACAACCTTTCATCAATAATAATTCAGCCACGTCATGATAAATTTTTTGGATAAAAGTATTTTTTCTAGAAAACTGTAATCCTTTCAGCTTGTTGGTATCAGACTTTTTTTGTTATTCACAATAAGAGAAATTTGTTATTTAAGTTCTCTCTAGTGTTAATGGTTACCTTCTATCTCAATGTCTTTTCTCTGTACATCGTCTGATGTGACTATGGTCAGAGTCTGGTCTCCAAGTGTCAGGGACGAGTCTGTAGTTTCCATCATCTGTTCCTGCAGATCGTGAAACGTACTCTGAAACATACAGCATTGCACCTCTTATTCACATTAACTACTTCAAAATTTAATATAAGTGCTGAGGCTTTGACGGCCGGCATTATCAACTATGTTAAGTAGATTTTCCGGGTTTGTGGGCCGTGGTCGAGTTGGATTACCTTCCTCCGACGTTTCGCTGAAAACTGCGTCCAGCATCTTCAGGGTCAACCTCTGTTATTTTGGTCTAACTTAGTGGCTGCACATAAACTAAAGTTCACTGCAAACTTTCATATTACTGATCATTTTTGTTTCTTATTAGTGTCCTTGGTAACATAAATTTTCACGATCGCTCGTTCTCATGAATACCAGCATGAGATTATCGCTAGCAAATCTTTTCTTAATAAATTGATCTCAAATTATATTTTCAAATGCCGGCAAATGGGACGTCTCTGATCCTGGTATAAAAGAGCTGTGAACAAGTATATATAGGCACCACCATGCGGAGTATCAGCACTCGACTAAAAGAACATGAAAGACATAGCCGGTTGGGGCAGACGGACAAGTCAGCGGTGGCAGAACACTCTCTATTGTTCGGCCACGACGTGAATTACAAAGACACGGAGGTACTCTCAAGGACAAGCCACTACCAGGCTCGCTTGACTCGGGAAGCGATAGAGATTTTTATGCATAAAAACTCCTACAATTGAAAAGAAGAGAGACAGCAGATAAGCAAAACTTGGCTCCCGGCTCTAATAAGAGGGAGAAGAAAACCTGAGACACCGGAAGCTTTCTCTTTTATACTAGGATCAGAGACGTCCCATTTGCCGGCATTTGAAAATATAATTTGAGATCAATTTATTAAGAAAAGATTTGTTAGCGATAATCTCATGTTGGTATTCATGAGAACGAGCGATCAAGGACACTAATAAGAAACAAAAATGATCAGTAATATGAAAGTTTGCAGTGAACTTTAGTTTATGTGCAGCCGCTAAGTTAGACCAAAATAACAGAGGTTGACCCTGAAGATGCTGGACACAGTTTTCAGCGAAATGTCGGAGGAAGGTAATCCAACTCGACCACGGCCCACAAGCCCGGAAAATCAACATACTTCAAAATTCATACCAAATAACAACAAATGTCTGACAAATGGTTAACTTCACAAAAAAATCATATTGAACATAAATTGCAAAGAAATATATTGTTTGTTAATGATGCTGTCATTTGGCAGGATGATATCAGAGTTGGAGTGTTGTCCCACAGGAGTTCTTTTACATTCCAATAAATCTACTGATTTGCTTTTAAATAGACTTGAGAACCATCAGTGTGAACCTGCAACCTAGCACTTAACCGTCCACACCAGGGAGAACCAGTTGATAATGGATCCGAAACATGTTCAGGCAAATTATAGGAAAGTGTTGTTTAGTGTTATTGATCAGATTAAGCCTGTGATATTGACACTGTTTAAAAACCAAAGATGAATATAACACCCTTGTTAAGATTGGCCAAAGACAAATGTGACAACCTTTATTTGCAGCTGTGGCCAGGTTTACATTTGTATCACTATGTACAGCATGGCAATGAGAATAGAACATCAAAGACACAGCAGGCTATGACAAACGGATAAATCCACACTAGTGGAACATTCCCTGTTACTTGGGTGTGTTGTGTACTACAAAGACACCCAAATTTTGTTTTCCTCCGTCAGCTATCTGGTCCTATAACAAACAGAGCCAATAGAAATCCATAAACAAAAATAACTTCAATCAAAGAAGAAGCCCCTTGCCTAAAAAAGCCTGGATATCAGTGCTACAAAAGAAACAAGAAGGCAAGAACAACCTGCCAATATATGCTGACCAACCAGGCCCCACCCAACAATCAAATGAAAAGTGATTTATCGTCAACAGAAAGCTCATTTGAGCTCTGACCAGCCACTGAGTTACTGTGAAGATGCCAAGCGTAGTCCTTGAGAACCTACAAACCGAGAAGACACCCAAAGCAAAGTGGTGAAACTGGAAGATTCAATATAGGTAATGATTTGTGATGCTTTTACATCTGGAAAAAAACAGGAAGATCAAGTATATTGGTAAAATTCCACTGAGAGATGACACAGGTGAAGAAACTAAAAGGAACATAAATAAGTTCTCATGAGAGCAGAAGGAAATAACAAAGCAACTATAGGTAGAAATATACACAAGCCAAAGAGAACAGAGAACATGTTGGCACATACCAGGCAAACAGGGGAAGGAATGAGGCATGTCAAGAGGCAGCATTACGATACTGGGACTAATTGTGTGCTTACGAGAGTGAGGGGAAAAGGAAACAAGGAAATGATGTACTGTAACATAAAGCTAGGCTTAAAGTCAAAGAATAGAACCAATTAGGAATGAAGGAAACAAGAGTGAAATAAACCAGGGCAAAAGTGAAAATTAGGGAAAAAATCTGATGTGTTATATGCAAATGACTTTTGAACTCTTGTACTGACTATTCTTACAAATTTACTGATCAATTAAGGCTTTCAAGGCTGGGGTCATAATTAGTAAAACATGCTTCTGGCCTAGGAGGCCGTGGTCTACTGTGCTGCCTCTCTCCATTCCCTGACATTTTGCTTGCAGGTGTTGCAGTGATGTAAAGCTCTCCTTGGTCTCTGTGCTACTGAATTGCCGGTAGAAGGACCTGACTTATATATGCTGATAAGGACCTCCCTCCTGTAACCTGATTGGTCTACATGTTTGACAGAGGTGGGGATGTGGTTTTCTGTAATTGGTCCACGGGGTTTGGCTGTGAATCCATTTAGTAGAACAAGGTACCTACCAGCATGGAGAGACCAAGCAGAGCTTTACAATGCTGAAACGCCTACGAGTGGAAAGAAGCAGCCCACTGGACCACAAGCACACTTTACTAACTATTGTTACAAACACCTATTCCTCTAATTATTATTTATTTATGCCAACAAACTTACTGTTGGTGTTTTTTAAACACACAAGCCGTGTGTGGGCAAAGTTTAAGAGGTAGAACTGGAACTTAAAAATTCAATGCCACAACTGGGATTTGAACCACAGACCTTCCGCTTGCCGGGCGGACGCTCTACCACTGAGCTATTGTGACAAACTGCCAGAATTTAATGTCATTCTGGCAGTTTGTCACAATAGCTCAGTGGTAGAGCGTCCGCCCGGCAAGCGGAAGGTCTGTGGTTCAAATCCCAGTTGTGGCATTGAATTTTTAAGTTCCAGTTCTACCTCTTAAACTTTGCCCACACACGGCTTGTGTGTTTAAAAAACACCAACAGTAAGTTTGTTGGCATAAATAAATAATAATTACCATCTGAAGGTTATTTAATCCTGGGATATAAAGTGCTTGCAATAGTAAGTCACCATTGGGGTAATTGTTTCTGATGTGAGACTGCCTTTGTGGTTTACCAGGAGAAATACGAACTGGCTTGAGAATTTAATGTCATTCTGGCAGTTTGTCACAATAGCTCAGTGGTAGAGCGTCCGCCCGGCAAGCGGAAGGTCTGTGGTTCAAATCCCAGTTGTGGCATTGAATTTTTAAGTTCCAGTTCTACCTCTTAAACTTTGCCCACACACGGCTTGTGTGTTTAAAAAACACCAACAGTAAGTTTGTTGGCATAAATAAATAATAATTACCATCTGAAGGTTATTTAATCCTGGGATATAAAGTGCTTGCAATAGTAAGTCACCATTGGGGTAATTGTTTCTGATGTGAGACTGCCTTTGTGGTTTACCAGGAGAAATACGAACTGGCTTGAGAATTTAATGTCATTCTGGCAGTTTGTCACAATAGCTCAGTGGTAGAGCGTCCGCCCGGCAAGCGGAAGGTCTGTGGTTCAAATCCCAGTTGTGGCATTGAATTTTTAAGTTCCAGTTCTACCTCTTAAACCTATTCCTCTATCTACTTCAAGTTAATACAGATAAAACATTTGTACAAATTATCCTTATTGTTAGTTTTCTTGTAGGTACTAGGGGAATTCAGTAGACTTTAAGTGATAGTCAAATGTTTTAAAGATGGTCACGATATGACGACCTTGAAAATCTTTGCATGACCAAGAGACTAAAAAGTGAATAGTGATCTTCTATTCGAGAAAAGTTTAACTATTGTAAAACTCAGAGAAATAACAAAGAATATCTCCTAAATGGTTCACTCCAAAAAAAAACTGCTGGGATATAAATTGTTTTAACAAGATCTACATCTTTTGTATAGTAAGATTTGGTCTATCTCTTACAGCTTACCAATTATACAAAAGTCATTAAGAGTAAACAGGACTACATGGGCTATACCCAGAAAATTCAAAATATACATTTAATTTGCCATAAAAATATCTTAAACATATGACATTTTAATCAAAATCATTAGAGCCATTTTTGAGAAAACAAACATTTTCGAAAAATTTCCCATGTAAAGGGTAGTTTTGGGCGGAAGAATTTTCTTCAAAATCTTCGTGTTGCATCCTACACACACACACACCCACGCATGCACACACACAGTAAAAAAGAAATAAGTAAAAATAAGAGGTAGAACCGGAACTTAAAAATTAAATCCCAGTTGTGGCATTGAATTTTTAAGTTCCGGTTCTACCTCTTAAACTTTGCCCACACACGGCTTGTGTGTTTAAAAACACCAACAGTAAGTTTGTTGGCATAAATAAATAAGTAAAAATAAGTTTAGGAAAAAAGTGGAAGTGAGAAAAGGAGGATGCAAACAGAAGTAGGTATGAAATACGTGGGGACAGTTAGTAGGGTGAAACAGGGAACACACTTACAGGGAGTATCTGGTCTTCTCGCAGAACTTGTATTTCATGTGTTTCCTGTAACCTGGCAAGTTGTTCAGCTGTGGCATGTACCACTCGAATATCACCTTCAGCCGTGTGCAGCACCTGTAACAAACACTCAGATGGAACACCAGATCACATAACAGCTGACATTTGTTATACACACTTTTCAGGGTGTGTTCAGTTAGTTATCAATTCCTAAAGTGAAACTGGAGGATTTTCTTGAAACATCTATACTGTTTCCATGTGGACATTCTTCAACCAACATGTGTGCATTATAATATCCATCACACTAACAGTAAAACTACACATTCACAAATGCTAAATTCCAAAATTCCATTTCTGTGTATGGAGATGCTCTCACATCCAACACCATGAGAAATAGCATTGTTAGCCATCACAGTTTTCTCCACCACAGTTTTCTCTCTGCATGACAACAAATCCCACTTCTCACACCAATATGGCGAAAACCACCAAAGTTGTGTCCAAGTACTTTCTTGTAACTGAATGCACAACAATACAGTTTTCTTTTACTGATGGTAATACAGTCTACAGTCCATGATATTACAACTCACAACTGTTTACTTCTCATAACCTTGACATACAATTTTCTGTCTTTCAGTTCTATCTT
The DNA here is from genome assembly GCA_030765045.1 of Tenodera sinensis. NCBI lineage: Eukaryota > Metazoa > Arthropoda > Insecta > Mantodea > Mantidae > Tenodera > Tenodera sinensis. The sequence continues at coordinate 181,345,362 of CM060966.1, forward strand.
TGTCTCATGAAAAATAACTGATGATCTGATCACTCAACACTGAATAACTGCTTTTGATGAATGCACACATGCAGCTGGCACAACTGTCTACTGCAACAGCTCAAGTCTGTATCCCACTTCTTTCAACACCTCACCTCCTTATACAGCGACAATGACCTCACACGGACCTGTCTCGGAACCTCTACAAACATGCCATCTACCAGATACTTCTCAAATCTCAAAAACCCTATTTGGTTCTGCCTCTCTGATCATTGTCACATGTGTGAGTGGTGTGGGACACTTCACCTTGAGCACTTTTGATACATGTTGTGAGGTAGCTTGGCCCCCAACTGTCCTTTGCTGTGTGTCACAGCTAGCATCACATTATTTACTCTATTTACAAAGTCCACTATTACTCTCTCCCTAATGCTCCACCGACATACATACTTCCACTGCTTGCTGGTCAAGGTTTTTACGAGTTTACACAATGGGCACAATGGTATCTCAGCCTCACCGATATGTGTCCTGTGTAACGATCCAGCAGAAATGAATGAAGACCACTTGAAGACCTGTGAAGCATTAAGATCAGAAGAAACTACAGTTCAAAAGTATCGGAAAGCACGAATGCTAATGGCTTCATTGCCAGATGCAAGGCACTAGAAAACAACAACAACAACAACAATGGGCACAATCAACGTGCAGCAGATTTGTACCACAGACATCACAAAACATTACTGCATTATATTCTAATTTGTTAATGTTAGTATGTATGAATGAATGAATGATTTATTGAGTACCGAATCTTACACACCTTAAGCTGCCCCTGAGCTGTTAGGGTAGCCCTTCAGTATATTTGCCTTTTACATACGCATTACACATGTTTACCTTTTCACTAATCTTACCCTGCTCCCACACTTTAATTTTTATTTCTGTTTTATTTCATCCCCAGCCGTATTCACTTTCTCTCTTTCTCAACTTTTCTTATCAGCTTCACTCATAGAACTTTTGTTAATCAGTAGATTGTACACTTTGCTAAACTTCTCTATCCCAATTCCACTCACCTTCACCGTGTATGAAACCTTCTACTTCCTCATTTATGGATTACCCAACCATATTTTTCACCTTGCTACTCTTGGCAAAATACCCCTCTCTTTTGGCTCTTCTTTAGAAAGAGTCCCATAGCACTTGCCGGCCAAATCTTAGTCCAAAGCTACTTACTGCACATGCGCCGACAGTCGTTAGCAGAATCACCACTAGGTTGCGCCGTGTCATTAGCAGACGATTTTCATATTTGCCAACATTGCTTTTTTCAACCTCACTGGTTTTTGTTGTCAACACATAAACACTCGCACATGTGTCGACTAATCTACACCGCCAGCGCAACTCCATACAATTATTGTGTACATTATTGTTATTGCCCACACAGATATATTGCTAGTGCGACTCCATACTATTGGTGTGTGCATTATTGTGTAACAACGTTATTGCCTTGTGACTGGGTCCACAAAATGTTGGCTCGCTTTATTTTTTATTTATTTATTTTTTTTTTTTTTTTTCGAGTGGAGAAAAAATCCATTTATGGAGTCCCATGCGCTGGGATGGCACAGATGGGGGACTGTAGGCTTCGCCCTAGGGCACTATCCACTAAAAAAACTCCACCGGAAGCGCTGAATTAACACTAATTAATTTTTATTATGGGGTGTAGCACGGCATCACATTCCCTGCATAGCATTTGGGTTCTCAGCAGGCCCTCGTTGGTAGGAATTGTATACATTCTTCCTCATTATAGCACAAAGGCGCTAAATCTACTATGCTAATGAAGCGAGTCAATGCACCCTCCCAACTTGCTTCTAACAATTCACTAGCATACTGCCAGGTCCCGCTAAAACATTCAAATTTAAGATTGGCAACAAATTAACGGAGAAATAGTGCTGTTGGCAGTGCTGAATTCACGCTGCAACTTCGGCAACTTTCGTAAGAATTCGCTCACACTGCCAAGTGGGACTTAGACGAAATTCTCACAAAACTCTCATGGGACTCTTTCTAAAGAATATCCCTCTCTTTCTTTCTCTCCTGCTTAGTTCTCCCTTTCCCCCTCACTTAGTCTTCCAATGGATACCAGCTCACTGTGAACTGAGTGGTAATACAAAGCTGATTTTCTTGCAAAAAAGGGTACCAGCAATGTACAGAAATCTGTAGTTAATCTACCATGTTATGCAGCTAAAAGATTAGTCAACTCTGAATTGAAAAAATTACTGCATAATATTACTATGAAAAATCAAAAAATAAAAGATGGGAACTACCAAACATTCAAACAGTAACTCCTGAGTATCCTCGAAAAACAGCAGTTGCAACCTTCAGGTTGATTACAGGACATGATTGTCTGGCAAAACATTTAAACAGAATTGGGATATATTCTTCACCAGTGTATCCTCTATGTGATCTGCAAGAGGAAATGGACCAAGACCACATTTAAATATGCCCAGCCACTTCTAGCACCCTTCCCATCCATTAGAGAGCAAGAGGATTATACTGCTCGCAAAAGTTAAAGGCAAGTGAACGCTGGCCAATGCTCAAGCGTAGTGTGTGTACCGGCAACGGCTCTGTACATAAGAGCGTGTGAGATGCGCGTACCACATTCAGCAGCGCTGGTAGGAGGGGCAAGCTTAGGATTCGCTGGAGTCTTCAGTACAGTCCGCCTCCATATGCCTTTAACTTTTGCGAAGATTATAATGACTTCATTATTAGAAATCCACCAACATATTCCACATGTGCACATACCTGTGTTTCCAACTCCTCAATAGGATTCTCCCCAGTATAAGTGTCAGTTGCCACTATGAGTGACTCACCATCTTGTGATATCACATGATGAAAATGTTCAGATACTGCGTTGTTACTCTGGCTTGAAACCTGGCAAACATCAACAAGCTACATCAATTTGTCTCGATGCAATAAATTCTCTTTTCTCACTTTATTCAACTCAAAATCAAGAGAGTCAAGAAATTGCATATTGGCTGCAAAGTGTTTTGCCTGTCCACTCGTTGCCATCTGCCACTATCATAGAAAGGTGCACATGAAACCATACAACATTTTTAAAACTACTTTTAAAGGTTTTACTTACCAACTTTATGAAAGGAGATTGTTATTGGAGCTCTGAGAAACCTAATATTGTTCATGAAGTACCCTTCATGACAAAAAAAAATTGATATATGGTGCACCATTAGTGAAGAAAGTGTTATATGGCCAACAGTTGATGCCGGTACATACATGAATACAATTTTGTCTCTCTTTTTAGAGAATTAACAAACAGGGAGCATGATTTTGTTTTTTTCAATAAGGCTCTACAACAGCTCATAAAGCCAATCTTTCAATGAGAACAATTGAAAGTGTGTTTCAGGATAGAATTGTTAGTAGAGATTTGTGGCCCCCTCAGTCCCCCGACCTGGCCTCATGCGATTTGTATCTCTGGGGTAACAAAGTGTACAAGACAAATCCACACCCTCGCCAGGAAATTTCCAGTGTTTCTCAATGTGAACTATGGCAAGTGATGGATAGTTTCTGTATGGACAATGATGGCAGCATCTCCTTACATAAAGTTGGTGAGTAAAGTCTTTAAAAGTAGTTTTAAAAATGTTGTATGGTTTCATGTGTGCCTTTCTATGATAGTGGCAGACAGCGAGTGCCCAGTTGTCGACTCTCTCAGTAGAATTCCAGTGTTAAACTAATGCAATTGTTTGAGTAACATGCTCATCATAGAGAGCATGTTTCTACTTCCAACACAACAGTAACACTCCATATCAACCATTGGAACAATAGTTTGTACAAGTTATAAAAAAATCTGAGTTGCACTCACATGACTTTCTCTGCTCACTCTTGTACTATTCTCACAAACACTTATTCTTCTATACACTTTATGGTAATAGAGATAAACATTTCTGGAAATTATCTTACTGCTAATTTTCTTGTAGATGCAGTAGGCTTTAAGTGATAGTCAAATGTTTTGAAAATGATCTGTATATGAAGGCTTTGAAATTCTGTTCTCTTTGCATGACCAAGAGATAAAAAAATTAATAATGAACTTCCATTTGAGAACATCTATAATTATTGCAAAACTCTGATAAATAACAAGGAATATCTCTGAAATGGTTCACTTCATAGAAAATACATTACACATAAATTATGTCTTTTAACGAGATCTACATTTTTACTTTCTCTGCTACGTATAGTAAGTAAAAGAAGTATTGTATTCCACCCAAAAATTCGATGACGAGATTTCACCAGAAATATAGTTTTGAGGTCCCCCTGAATACAAAAAAAGCATTTGTAGAAAAAGGTCTGTATGTGTCTGTCTGTGGACAACATAACCCAAAAACAAAAAGTCAATTAAAAACCAAAGTTGGTATTTAAGTTTAATATCTTTTAAGGATACAAGTGAGTATGACACAAAGATTTTGAAGAACATTCCCCCACTCTAAACTACCCTTTGTGTGAACAATTTTTTGAAAATTTTGATTTGCTCGAAAATGGCTCTAACAATTTTGATTAAAATGCCATATGTTTAAGACATTTTTATGGCAAATGAAATGTATATTTTGAATTTTCTCACTATGACCCATTAAGTCCTGTTTACTCTTGAATAACTGGTAAACCGTAAGAGATAGACCAAATCTTACACCAAAAATGTAGATCTCGCTAAAACACACAATTTATGTCCAAATGAATATTTTTGTGGAGTGAACCAATACGGAGACATTTCTTGTTATTTGTGTGAGTTTTCTAATACTTAATATACGACATGTAATTGCTTTCGTTTTTGGAACATACATTACAAATTTCAGAAGAATTGGATGAAAAAACTTTTCTCAAATGGAAGGTCGATATTCAATTTTTTGCATCTTAGCTGTGGAAAGAGAATTTCGAAGTCTTCATATGGCAACCAGTTTTAAAAGATTTGACTGTCACTCCAAGCCTACTGCAGGCCATGATAAGGCATTTGATTTTCACAATGCTGCTATAGGCAATTAGTAATTCTACTCATTACTTGGTCACATATATACGTATGTATTTCTTGTTCACTTAAGTTTACAGGATACATACTAGTTTGTGCAAATATTAGTAACAACATTTTTATGTCCACGAATAATTATGATTTATTGAAACGCATACATTGTGAAAGTTTTGAAATGGCAATATTTATGTTAACACATTTTCTAACCTCATTTTTATGAAATAATAGACATTTGTCATTGACAGGCAACAAAATAGGGGACTAGTTCTTGTCCCTGCAATTCGATTTGAACAAACTCTAGACCAAATTAAGGAGGCTCGATAAACGCAAGATCCGTGGTTCAAATCCTGGCTATGGCATTGAATTTTTCAGTTTCTGATTCAACCTCTTAAACATTGCCCACACACGGCTTGTGTGTTTAAAAATGCCAGCAGTAAGCTTGTTGGCATAAATAAATAATAATTACCATCGAAAGGCTACTTAAACCCAGGACGTAAAGTACTTACAATTGTAAGTTGCCCTTGGGGTATTTATCTCTGATGTGAGATTCCCTTGTGGTTAACCAGGAAAAAGTATGAAGCAGCTGGGGAATTTAATGTCGTACTGGCAAGTTGGCCATGGTAGCTTAATGGTTAGAGCAGCCGCTTGATAAGCGGAAGATCCGTAGTTCAAATCCTGGCTATGGCATTGAATTTTTCAGTTTAACCTCTTAAATAACCTGTTCTATTTCCAAATTTTATAATAATTTTGTACATTATGATATTTTATCTATAAAATGTTTTCACATTGTACAATTTTTTATCGTTTATCATTCATATTTAAGATTGTCGTTTTCTACAGATCTATTAGCAAGCATGTCTTTTTATGATAACCTGGACAGATATTGAACTACTGGATTTTCTCTCATATTCCCCTTGCACCTCAAGAATACTAGCAACAATTTCTGTAAATGTTTATCTCAACTGACATGAAGATAGATGAATAAGTGCTTGTAGGAATAGTAGGAAGAGAGAAAGTCATATTAGTGTAACATATCACATTTTTTGTATAGTAAGATTTGGTGTATCTGTTACGGTTTGCCAGTTACACAAAAGTCATCAAGAGTAAACAGGACACATGGGCTATAACCAGAAAATTCAAAATTCCATTTGTCATAAATATATTTTAAACATATGGCATTTTAATCAAAATCAATAGAGCAATTTTCGAGAAAATCAAAATTTGTGAAAAATGTTCCATGTAAAGGGTAGTTTAGGGTGGAGGAGTTTTCTTCAAAATCTTTGTATCGCATTCTTAAAAGATATTAAACTTGAATATCAACTTTGGTTTTAAACTGACTTTACACCTTCAAATATGCCCAGCCACTTCTAGTGCCCCATTCATCAGTGAAAAATATTGGAGAGCAAGAGGATTAATGACTTCATTGTCAGAAATCCAGCATTAGCTAACAACAACAACATTTTTGAGTTATGCTGTCCACAGACACACACACATGCACGCGCGTGTGCATGCAACTTTTTCTAAAAATACTTTTTATTTGGATTCAGGGAACCTCAAAACATATTTCTAGTGAAACCTTGACATCAAATTTTTGTGTGGAATACAACACTTACTCTACATACTGTACAGAGTACAGAAAGTAAAAAGAAAAAGATACAAGTGCTTACCTTAAGTCCTCCTAGAGGCAGGCCCCTTATTTTCTTTTTCCAGGCTGTCCTGCACTTGGAGTCCATGTTTTGTTTTATCCTGTACCAGTCTCTCTCCGTTATATTAAACTTGTGAAGCAAATGACACTGGATGCCATATATCTGAAATTACAATACTTTAGAACTTTCCTGAATATGTTTTATGTTTTCAAAGAAGATAACATTCAGCTAGCACCAGTCAACCATTAATCCGTAAAAAGTCTACTAAGCTCAAACATCAAAGATGCCATCCCACCCAATAAAAAAATCTGGCATATACCAAATTGAATGTAATGACTAGTCAAGTTTATATAGGGAAAACCAAAAGAAATTTGGAAACAAGATCCAAGTAACACAATAGAAGCATACAAAACAAACAGTTGGACAAATCAGCAGTTGCCACTCACTTTTGGACAAAAAGCCACCACATAAAGCCAGAAATGAAACTCCTCAAACACGTAACAGGAAAACAAGAGCTGCCCACAAGGGAATAAATCTTCATTTTGAAAAATAGAAATGCAGTGTTCAATTTCAACATTCCACAGAAACATATGTTCAGCAAGTTCCTTGAATCACCACCAGAGCAGACGTTAGAAAATACATCGCCAACCACAACACAGAGAACCAGTTGATGTATGGTTGATAATGTTCTGGGAAGTTCTGAAGTAAGTGTTGTTTAGTGTTATTAATCGACATACTTTTTAATTTGAAGAGACTTGCATCCTTCAGGTTGATTACAGGACATGATTGTCTGGCAAAACATTTAAAGAGAATTGGGATACATTCTTCACCACTCTGTCCTCTATGTGATCTGCAAGAGGAAATGGACCAAGACACCTTCAAATGTGCCCGGCCACTTCTAGTGCCCTTCCCATCCATCAATGAAAAATATTGGAGAGCAAGAGATTAATGACTTCATTGTCAGAAATCCAGCATTAGCTAACAACAACTTTAATTTAATTACCTGTTCTCTTGCTTCCATTTACTTCCAATTTTAATACATATTTCAGCCTTTTTGTTTTATTTCAAGCTTCAACACACACCACAAATCTGTCATTAACTGTTTAAAGCTTCGGCAGGCGAGAGCGATGTAGAAAGTTTGAATGATACAAAATGTGCACTCTGTGACTGTTCAAATTGTCATCAACTGTGAGGTGTTTTTCCAGTTCAACAGCCTGGAGAAATGTATCATCAACTGAAGTAAGTGTACAGTGACGTACAGTTAGTTCATCAGCTCAATGCAGGAGTGAAAGTCCAGTACGTCAGTAAACAATTCCAGGTGCTTCTAGTCACAGTACTGCCAATTTTGGAATGTGTATTCACACTGGATTAAAGCAAAGAACATACTCAAAACAAAGGAACTTAAATGTTATTTTCAGCTCATGCAGTATATTTAGCTTATAAAATGTAAACAATGTTTTCAAAAACCCTGTCAGTCTGTTTCAGTATCATGCAATTGCTTTAAGAATAGGTTACCTATTATATTTACCTTGGCCCAAGCTAATTCTGTGGGATTAGAACAAACATGCAAATGGCAGTGCGGACCAATGAAACCAAAACTGTGTCCACTTTAAGGACCTCTTTAGGTTTGTTTGTTTCAATCATCCTGCAAAGATGTTTTACTATAGAAATGTCATTCTGAATGCAATCATAATATCATTGCACATTTCACAGCACTCCAATGCACAGGTTTATCTACTTCTACACTACTTTTTTCATTACTTTTGACATAAAATTACTGAATATTAAAAATAGAAGCAATATTAACTGTGAAGTATTCTTCGTGTATTGAATTTGGTTTTGAGTCACTTTATTTACACTCGCCTTCACTTATAAACTGTTGAAAAAAACTGGAACATTTTCTAGATTATTCAATTTCCTCCTCAGCTGTTGGGTAATAAGGATGAGATCAAATGATCTCAAAAAGTTCCAGTTTTTTCTACCATTTTGTAAGTGAAAGTGAGTGTAAGTAAAATCACTCAAAAAACTAGATTCAATACATAAACTAGTCACTTATACAATTTCACAACTGAAATTAAGAGAAATTAGCAGCAAGTAAACATAGCATGAATAACTTGGGAGGTAAGTTGGCAATGTAACATTTGGGCAGAAGTTTACAAAACTCAGGTAACATGTTCATTCCCCTAAGACCATGAGCTGGTGAACAGAAAACAGTTGCTGGGTATCTGAGATTTCACTCCTGGTGCCCTTAACATAGTATAGCGTTGTTGATATATCTTTTTGAGCTATGATATCTTTTCTTGCTTATTCTGAGGTCCGGTGACAAATGATGCTTCTTTTTGGAATAAACTACTTCATGTTGAGTTGTTTCAAACATAGTTTATAACTATAACATTAGGATTATTTTAGCAAATATGCTGTCTAACTAAATAATACTGAAATTTCTGCTAAATGTCTACCTCTCTCAATATTTTTTTACATATGACTGCAATCTTTCTACTGATACATCAACAAGTATCTTGGTTGCTACTTTCCTATGGTTATTTCACATAAGCTAGATATTTTCTTTATTGGCAGTTTCTATTAAACTGGGCCATATATGTCTTGAATTTCTGTTATTTTCATATTTTTACTTACTCTGAATATGTGCACATTAAAATACATAAATATATTCAATAACAAATAAGGAAATAGAATAATTGCAGCAACTATACAAGTAATATGTGAGGTGAGGTTATGAGCACTGTGCAAGATGGCTCAAGGAGGGGGAAATTGCACGCTGTGTATGTGGTAGCTTGTCTTATGACCGGCCACTGTCAGCATCACTCAAAGTGAATTGATTGGTTAATAATGCAGTTAATCTCATGGGACCAAAAAATCAAGAGTATGTTTTAAATAAATTTGTGTTAAGTGAAAACAAGAGATTTTAACAGTACACATGGGCAGTAGTACAGTACTTCGCATTATCGATACAGCCAACCAACAGAACTGAAGTCTCTGATGCCTGTATATTTGGCAGTCTCATTTGTTGTATACTGAAGCATATAGCACTTAAAAGTATGTTAGATATATGCATGTCTTCATACCTAGCACTACAAAGTCGTTTAAATTTGTTTCCAAAACCTGAGGCAGGAGCATTAACAATTTCTCTCCATTCTTAATTATCATAGATGAAGTAGATTTGTGAATTCCAAACTGCTCTACAATTGTTCTTTTCTTTGTACCACGGCCCTCTTCATCTAAAATCTTAAGCTTTACCTGTAAATTTCCTCTTTGCCATGTTTCCTGTGCTACTGTTTGTACATTTTTATTCAGTATCCTAACTTAATTTGGCTAGAAATAAAATAACAGCTGGTACCTCTCCAATACTGCACACATGTGTTGAATTTACCCAAATATACTGTACATGCTGATTGTTGAGGTGATAATTGCAGCTGCCGACATACTATACATTAGAAATGAGTCAATGAGTAGTTAGCTTTGTAGTTACATTTCTTGCATTCATTTTGGAAAAAACTTAACACTTAAAAATACTATAACATTGGAAGTTTGTGTTACAATGAAATTTAATTATGCTAGGGAATGAAAAAGAGTTTAATTTGCCTTAATCAGATTTGTGTTAACCGACAAAACTTCCCAGAAGAACTAATGTATTCCTGATGGGGCAAATATATTTTTGCATGAGCCGCGAGTTCGTCTTAAGTGACTGTGCTAAGGAGGTTATTATGTAACAACATCAATAATAATAATAATAATAATGATAATGAGGAGGAGCAGAAGAAGAAGAAGAATGCATATTATTGCTAGAAAGTGGAGTTTGATATTGCACATTGGGGATTGTTTTCTTTCTAACTGACCAATTATATTTTTTCTAGCTTACAATTAAAGAGAGCTCTAGCACATTTAATTTCCACAGTGAAAAGTCTAACATGCACAATATATACATATATAACATGTTGTGCAGTGAAATGGTAAACTTAAAATCTGGCCGTCTTCTTTCCTAGGGGCCAATGGTTGTTATTGTTACCAGCTTGATGAACAATATGAATATTTGTTACCATGAGGGGGTCCAGCTGCTTCTTGCGGTGCTTCCCTTTGCCAGACAAGTTGGACACTGCGAGCACCTCCCTGGGGAATAAGTAGTCCAGCAGAGTGACTGCCATCTTCTCCGGAGTCTGACAAAACATGTTGATATGTAACAGGTTCCTGAAACATCAACATTCAAACTGTGCTACAGTAATAATAGCACCACACACAGGTGAGCCAGCTACCCCTTATCTTACCCCTCAAATGCTATGTGCACTTTAGTCCACTTTTGCACTTACTATAATGTATTGCTTAATATTCTTAGATAGACAAATGAACAAAATTTTAAGGGACAAAAGCACAGAACATACTCCTTGCTAAAGTACACCTCAAAAATATGTTGTTAGCTAATGCTGGATTTCTGACAATGAAGTCATTAATCCTCTTGCTCTCCAATATTTTTCACTGATGATATTGAAGAGAGCAATAGCAGTAATAGTAACCGCTTTTTAGAGAGCACCATATTTTTATGTACCTCAAAAATATATGACCTGTTTACTGAAAGCAAATTCCAAGTTTCCAACCAATTTTACTAACGTTTTATTAGAGTATACATAGCCATGTAATTCAGTAAATGCTTCTGATAAAATAGATCTATCACATGAGTATACTAACAACTAAAAAGAAAATGGCAGATTCTTGTACTTAGAACCAGGGTTGGTTGCAACAAATTACAGGCATGCCTCATCCACCATAGTCAACATGCACATATGATTAAATAACAGTATATTTCAATTTTGGCATGCTTTGTACATCTCAAATAAGATGCATAATAGCTTTTGCCATTTAAGAAATAATATTAAAATATCCAGCAAACGATTTAAGTTGTCTTAAAAGACTAAATTACACACCAAAAGTCACGAAGTGGCAATGGCATAGTGCCTGGCATACAAGTTCTGCAGTTGAACTCAAAATGTGCTTTTATTCAAACCTCCAAATAGCTGAATACAATTATGACTGTATCCTGTGCACTAATGCCAGTGATACAGGTTCGCATTTCGGCACAGTACAATTTTTTTTATGCTCATCAAAACTTGGAAACTAAATTCACAATAATCTAATTTTAAAGTCCCTGAGGGTTTAGGACATTATCATTTAAATCATTTTTGACTGTGGTGCCATTCCTTCACCATGTATTCAATCGATGAATGCTTTTTATCTACCGAAAGCAGATCTATACCAGGAGAGATATCTCATACACAACAATACCATAAAATGGAAATAAACAATTACAAACTAAAATAATAATAATAATAATAATAATAATAATAATAATAATAATAATAATAATAATAATAATAATAATAATAATAATAATAATAATAATAATAATAATGATGATGATGATAATAGCTTTAAACAATAATTGTTCAAACAATGTTATTTGTGAATATTACATGCTAAACAAAAGTAGTACATTCAGTGTACTTGATTTAGCTCTACAACACACGGATTACTTAGGAATTATACAGTTGCTCCAACTGAGCTACGTATGTACACAGATAGAACCTAGCATAGGGCCCCAAGTTTTCAACTTAAGGTATAAAATGCAGATTGCACAAAACTGTAAAATAAAGGACAGCTAAATCACCTGGTGTTTATTCAGTCAGCTACAAAAACAATACAAGAAGAAAAACTCAGTTACAAAAATGGGCATATTAAGTCAAAAATACAATAACTAAACAATGAAACTGCACAAATTATTATACTAAACAAGAGGAAAACAATGCACTTCAAAAAATAATACCATATGTTGTGTTACAGAAACAATACATCCAAAGCAATGGCAGGGAAGAACACTACGATTAATTAAAGAATGGAAATGTGTCACAAGAACTACAACCAGATGTAAGCAGACTTGCTTGTTTTGGCCTTCATTGTGTTCTCTCCAAGTGTCTCTTCCATACACAGACAGTATACTCATATTTCCAAATGTATCTTTAACTTATGTTTTACACAATGGGTCAAACAACATGTTGGAACAGGCTCCGCTCCAGTAACTTGTACTTCATATGAGAGAGGGAAGGTTGTTCATTAAGGACAAACTGTAGTGTCACCGCGCCCGCCGCATCTAATTGCCGACAACAGCAGTGTCACCCATCGCATTATTGTCGGCACTACCGCAAAGGAGCCGAAGGAAAGAGATAGAGAATGACCGCATTGTTGGGGCGCTTGCCGAAAGAGAGAAAAGGATAGAGGCTACTGGAATCTTCTTTGTATCTCACCGCAATAAGTGAACGTTCCTGAAGCTTCCAGAATAGTGCCTGGGAGATATAAATAGCGGTAAAGTGTGAGAAGAGGCAGTCAGACGTATGTGAAGCGTTGAGTAGTCGTGCAGACGGAGACAGTCAGACGTATGTGAAGGTTGAGGAGTCGTGCCGACGGAGAAGAGTTAGTTCTTTGTGTTACGAGTTCGGAGCCGTGCTGTTGGAGAATCGAAAAAGACTTTCTTGTTGTTGCAACGAGTGTACAAAGTTACTGTTTACGGAAATAAAAGTGTTTCTTTATCTCGACTACATCTGTCTACTTTACTTTTCACCACCAACAAAAGTCACAGTATCAACAACCACCTCCAGACATGCACAGCAAGAACCAGAAGGAAGGACACACCAATTCACTTACACCTCATGATGGAAGTAAAACATGTTCTATATAAGTTACACAGTAAGTGAAGGAAATGTGTCTGAAAGTTTGACTGCTAGAATTTTGCCTTCAGTGTTACAAAGCTTTTTGAAAATGAAATGCATACAATCATCAGATGTTGCAACAGTAAAAGTGGAACAAAACCAGGGTTATCCTGTAGAATAGCAGCCTCATCCCATCTGTTCCATGGCCTAGCCCCTCCTATTATATTTAACTGTTGCTACACATCGATGACGCCACTGTGGAGCTGTGAAATATTGTCAACCATAGGAAATATGAATAGTGGGAAAACATACATGCTAGTTAAAGATTTAAAATTATATATAACAGTTCTATTTGTGCAATATAAAAAATAACTTTCTTGAATTCAGTTAGTTATTTAAAAAGGTAGTTTTAGTATGCAATAAAATCAGGTACAGTACAAATCTAGAAGCATTATTAAAAACATGGCATTTATGGTTTTAAACTTTTGTTTCATTTTTTACATGTGTCTATTTCCTCATGAACTATTTTGTCTTCATTTTCTTTAATCTGAGATCCTAGATCATCTTGGTTTTCTAAAGCAGAGTAAAATTGAAATAGCTCATTGTTCCTCCATTCTTCTCCAAAATGTCTTGCTAGTTACATATTTTGATGCATGACGTATCTTGGCAGAAGTACATCTCTCTTTAAATTTTGTGGTCTAATGTGCGTCAGTTTAGTTTAACCTCTGTGTTAACCTTAGCCCTCCAAATTGCATTTTGATAAAAACAAACTTCACCTTCAATCACATTATTTTCCTGGGTTAAACCTAAAATGCCATTGCCTGGGTTTATTAAGACTTTTTACGGTTGCAGATTTGCAATCATCATCAGGAATATTATTTACTTTGAAGACTGTTCTATGGCTTTGGATCATTTCTTCATCCTCTTCAAGCTGAAGGATACTACTTTTTCAGGTAGTTTTCAACCAAGCCAAACACCTCATCTTTCTTTTTTAGTGTTCACCAGTCCCATCAACAAAACACAAACTCAGTGCTTATCATTGTGATGACAGACAGACACAGACGTTATGCTTGCAGGTTTAGGAAAGTCACTTTCACACCATGTGTAGCTGTATTTGTCACGCTGGGAAGTCAGGGAAAGCTCTGATTCACCGGAAGGGATATGTCCGACTTTGAAACTACAAACGTCAATATAGCTGCTGGTTTCAGCAGACATTGATACTGAGGCTCATCTTTGATGACTATTTTAATATGATGCGTCAGGTTTTGCTCTCATATTATGGCTGTATGAATTCTTGAGGTAAAATCTATCAGAAGCGATGCATAACTCTCTTCAAAAACTGGATTTGGCAGCTTTAATACTAGGCACCTAAAATGAAGGTTTGTGTAACTTACTCTGGAGAGATGCCACAGCGAACTCTTGCTTCAGGGTTGTTCTCGTCACCGAGCCAGCTTCCTGCTGGATAGTCCATCTTATTGTTGAGTGTTATCACTTGCATTGTCGAGTCCAGGCCAACAGATGCACTCACCTGTGCTGGACTATTGTTTCTCACCAGAACAACAGGTGACATTGACGGTGAAGATGTACTTCTGTGTAAACCAAAGTCCAGTGTTAGTAAAGTCTAGAGTGAAATAAACTGTATTCTTTTTTATTTTAACATCTTCCTGTCACAGTTATAGGCTGCCAAAAAGTCAAAGAATACTAATACAAAAGTAACAAAATAGTTAACAGAACATAACAAATATAAAATATAAAAGCTACAATTTGAAAATGACAAAGAAAGTGTTATCTCTTAAAATAATAAAAAACAAATAAATAAAATAAAGAAACATTAAAAAAAAAAAAAGGAATCAGGGTCCGTACATGTGATTTCTAACAATAGCCAGAGCCTTTGAGCGACAGTATAGCAATTAGCTAACATTTTTATTTTTACATGTTTTACCATTTACCTATGGTAGGAGATGCACTGCAAACAGAAATTGGTCCAATGCAAGCAGAGCTCAGGCACGTCGAACATGCATCATGACTAGTAGGATAACCACCACCAATAATACTATATTTCCCCTATCTTTATAACAAAGAAAGGGAAAAAATGAAAATTGTTACGCCAGCACCATTGCAAGAGTAAACTACACAACATGCTGTAAATCACCATCGTGTGTAATCTGCCATATATTTAACATTTGCCTGTTGATGAGATATTCAAGAATTCCTCAACAATATATGGGGAGTGAGTATATAAGGATGACTTTAAATTTCTCTTAGAGAATATTATAAATAGAAGTACTATTGACAGTGAAGTATTCTTCAATTTGAGGCTATTTTGAGTCACTTATTTACACTTACATGATGGGATCGAATGGTCCTGAAAACGTTTCCGCTTTAAAAAAGCAGTTTAGTAGTGAAGGTAAGTGTAAATAACTGACTCAAAATAACCTCAAATTCTCTTAGAGAGTCTACATTCACTAAGACTGCCCATAGCTTTAGGAAATATATAAAGTTATTATATATTTTTATTGCAGAATAGTAACATCCTTTATAAACAGTTTTAGGCTATTTACTCATGTATACAAATTACCTGCATGCCTCATACTGTGATCATGCACAACAAGGTTTGTTGTCAAGTTATCAACAGGGAATATATCTACTCACCAGCAAGAGTCAAGTTCTTAATATTGGTCTACAACAACGACAGGAAGCAACACTTGCTTACCCAATTGCCCCACAAGAGAATTCCATAAGTCAACAGGGAGTGAACGCAGGCAAAATATGCTGTTAAAATATTTTTGTTAAGCAGATTCTGGTGTCCTGAGTTTAATCCTAAGGACCAGCATCTGGTATTCTTGGTGGATGAGGCGGCATCTGCGTGGGTCTTCTCCAGTTTCCTCTGCCACTCATTCTACTAATTGCTCCTTCACCACCTTTCCCTTCATCCATTTTGCCTGCATTTCATATCATCCACTTCCTCACTATCATAACTGCTGCTTGGCTGACCACTTGCTTCCAGGTGTTCACTGTGTCCGGTCCCTGTGCTACCCGACAGACATCTGTCCCTAGACACTGGCTTGTAACTCCTACTCTCATACTTGCAGGTGTTCACTCTGTCTGGTACATAGGTTCCTGTGTTCCCTGACAGACGTCTGACTCTAGACACTGTCTTGTAAGTCCTCACTCTCATACTTGCAGGTGTTCACTCTGTCTGGTACATAGGTTCCTGTGTTCCCTGACAGACGTCTGACTCTAGACACTGTCTTGTAAGTCCTCACTCTCATACTTGCAGGTGTTCACTCTGTCTGGTACATAGGTTCCTGTGCTCCCTGACAGACGTCTGACCCTAGACACTGACTTGTAACTCCTACTCTCATACTTGCAGGTGTTCACTCTGTCTGGTACATAGGTTCCTGTGCTCCCTGACACACGTCTGACCCTAGACACTGGCTTGTAAGTCCTCACTCTCAACTTGCAGGTGTTCACTCTGTCTGGTACATAGGTTCCTGTGTTCCCTGACAGACGTCTGACTCTAGACACTGACTTGTAAGTCCTCACTCTCATACTTGCAGGTGTTCAC